>JAENPR010000966.1:0-246602 GCA_018135685.1 Themeda triandra | reverse complement strand
TCCAGGACGTAAGACTGCTTAACAAGGCTAGATAAAAACATATATTCCCAGAGTTCACGAACTTAAGTGACACCTTTTGATAAGTTTAATTGTTGAAAATCATCTCTTATGACAATAAATATCAATAAGGTAATGTCTAGTTATCTATCAGATTTTATGTGGTCGATTTTGTCAGATTTTTTGTATATACACACCAATATATAGTTGTAACACAAATTCTAAATCATAATCAAACATATATAGATATGATAGATTTAGTACCAAAAAATATGTCTACAGATAATAAATACTCCCATAGAAATGGTGCAGCAAAAGAAATTGAATTATAAAATAGATGGAACAGAAAGTTGTGTGCTGTTTTTCATTACCTCTCTTGTCTTTTTTTTTCTAAAAAAGGAAAATAAATTGAGACTCGGTGATGCTTTTGCTTTGTGGTCATGGATGACGCAACGTACCATTCAGAATATATATTAATATTAGTGGGACGAATAGGCGAGCAGACGAAGTTGACAGGCACAAGCCACGAAGACTGGAGGAGGCAAATTTTCAGCATCCAAGTCCAAGCGAATCAACCACTGACCCGATGCCCCTTATATCTACCACGTATATTGAATGGCTTTCCATCTGCCATCTGCTCATCTGCGTCATCACCCAGCGCCTGCCACAAGCTCATTCCACGTTGATAGTATTGGCAGCCGCCATGGCCGTGTCGCCGGACCAGCAGCAGCCACCTGCACCTGCAGGGGCAGCAGGGTCTTCCTCGCCGTCTCCTCGCCTCCGCGTCTACGACACCACCCTCGTGCCGCCGTCCCCGTCACCGCCGGAGACCTCGCTCCCGCTCACCTTCTTCGACGTCTTCTGGCTCCACTCGACGCCTGTCGAGCGCCTCTTCATCTATCGCCTCGCTCCCGATGCTGACGTCGCCGCCATCATCTCCAACCTCCGGGACTCCTTGCAGCAGGCCCTCGGCGCTTTCTACCCTCTCGCCGGCCGCGTCCGCCTCACCCCCGGCACGACCGACCGCTACGAGCTGCACTATCGACCGGGTGACGCCGTCACGTTCACTGTCGCCGAGTGCGACGACAACGACGCGGACACGCACTTCGACAGCCTCGCCACCGATGAGCCCCGGGAGGTTGCCAAGATCGCCCCGCTCGTGCCGCCACTGCCAGAGGGCGGCAGGCTATTCGCCGTTCAGGCCACGCTTCTTCCTGCGCACCGCGGCCTCGCCATCGGCGTCACCGTGCACCACGCCGCCTGCGACGGCTCAGCCTCCACGCACTTCCTGCACACCTGGGCGGCCGCCTGCAGAGGCGGCGGCACCGCACCGCCGCCACCTGTCATCGACCGAACTCTCCTCGCCGACCCAAGGCGCCTGTACGACATCTTCGTCCAAACGAAGCCGAGCAGTGAACAGTATGAGATCGTCGAGATGTCCGCCGACCAGCTCTTCGCCACGTTCGCCCTGTCCACGGACGACCTGAAGCGTGTCAAGGACGCCGTGGCCGACGAGGCTGCGAGGCGTGGCGTCGCCCCGCCACGGTGCTCCTCTCTCGTTGCCACCTTCGCCCTTGTCTGGTCCTGCCACCAGCGAGTCAAGGTGGACAGCAGCGGCGGCGCCGGTGAGGGCCCGATGGCCTGCATGCTCTTCCCCGTCGACCACCGCTCGCGGATGAAGCCTCCCCTGCCAGACAAGTACCTGGGCAACTGCGTCGGCCCAGCGATCGCGCTGGCACCAAGGGGCGAGCTGGCCGTGGCCGGCGCAGGCGGGCTCTTCAGTGCGTGCGCCGCCGTCGCCTCCTCCATCGACGAAGCTGTACGCGACATCGGGACGTCGAGCATGGACGGGTGGATGGACCGCGTCATGGAGGTACTCCCGACGGGTTTACTGACCGTGGCCGGCTCGCCGAGGTTCCACGTCTACGACCTGGACTTCGGATTCGGCCGGCCGGCGAAGGTGGACATCGTGTCTGTGGCGAAGACCGGCGCAGTGGCGGTGGCGGAGAGCCGGAGTGGCGACGGCGGGATAGAAGTTGGGTCTCCCTGCCGCCGGCTGCCATGGAGAGATACAAGAAGTATTTCGCGGATGCTGTCGCGTGGCTCCACCAGAGGACATGAGAGAGCGACAAACTCCTCAATCAAACTTGCACACACGACGGGTCTTTTACGGAATCATTGCGTGATGAAAAAATTGTAATAAAAAATTGCCATTTCAGAAAATTAGTGTTACAAAATACTACAGTGACTAATACATTGATGTATGTTCATGTGCAAGTATGTTGTATATATGTGTTGGTTTTCAGTAGTTGCTTCTACGTTTTAAGTTATACTCTCTAGGGGGGCGTATTCCCATCATGGGCTCTTACCATAGCCTAAGACTATTTATTACTCTCCCACTTATTATGTTTGCTGATATGGCGGTATATTTATTGAAGAGAGAGTCGGAAAACCAAAACTCCAAGCCTTATTTATTTCAAAGTCCACAATCTTCGAGGTAAATATACGTACCTGCATCAAAGAAATACAATAAATAGAAGGGTAATAAATAGTAACTCTACGACCAATAGTCTTGCAGAGATTAGACCGCCTAAGTCTTTTTGAGCTATACTCTCTACTTTTTTATTAAATGTTACATTTGTTTTGTCCTAACTTAAATGTGTGCATTTTGGACTATTAATTTCAAAAACTTCTACAAATTCATGTCATGATATTTATTTTTTAGATTTATTGTGAGAAATAATACCATAATATGTAATTCATATATCTTGAAACAATAAGGATTTTAAAAATGAGTGGTCAAAGATTGCAATATCTGACTTAGAGCCAACCAAATGTGACACTTTTTTCTTAATAAAAAAAGAGGGAGTATCAGTCGTTTCAAAAAAAAAAACCAGGCATGGCTCCCAAGCCCATCAACGTTGGCGTCTCCTGCATAGTCTCACGAAATTCGTATTTTACTAGTTAAGAATATCATACGATACTCAGGCTAAAGAACACTGCATAAGAAAAGTTATTTATACACAAGTTTATCCGCGACATGGTCTCTAGTTTGATTGGGAGATGCTTATACTAATTGACTGACGTGATGAACGAATAAGCATATATATACCTTTTAGATTTAGAGAACACGTCACGACGAAGTGTGATGTGCGCGGTGCGCCCGTGCAAGCGAGCTGCCTATAGCTCCACGCCAGGCCACTGTGGACGTGTGGTGCACGAGCATGATGGAACATGCATCGGCATGTGCGCGTGTCCTTGCATGTGTACAAGAAGTGACTGTGATGGTGGGCGTGGTACACCGACCGGGGACATATAAGGCACGTGAGATGCATGAGATCGAATTGTTGTGCATGTGCACAAACGGCTCTTTTATAATTTGTAATAAAATTGTCATTGCAAAATAATTAGTGCTACAAAATAATAGTGATCCAACAGTGAGTGAGTAATTTAACCACGCCAATATGGAATATGGAAGATAAGTAACAGAAGAAGGCAATTGCTGTCATGGATTTGGAAGGACTCGAAGCAGCCTTTCCAGATCAACGAAGGATTCTAGAGCTGGTTGTGCTTAAATGGTGTCCACGTGGATGACCATATCAGCTTCTAATCCTTCTTATGTTTATTTTGGACTTGGATGGTACTTCACTTAGAATCTTTGTTCACCATATATATAATCACACACTGAAGATCCAGGTGATGACAAAGGATGGGCTGAAGATCTTCAAGCCGACTGGTGTTATATCCTCTCATGCAGTTGAAATCTGAAGCATTCCAGTAGTCGGATAGTCCTGAAATGTTCTCAATTTCGGCTACAGCTTATGCTGTCTTTTGTTAGGGATTGAACTTTCTTTCCAGGCTGGTTTCCCCAAGACGATGATTTTTTTTCAATAAAAGTCGAGGCAACTCTTTCTAAAAAAAATAATAATCACACGCCACTTCCTGTACGATGCAAGCACACGCACGTCCTCCACCCACCGACATGTGCCATTATATATGCTCGTACGCCACCCTGGCGTAGTGGCCTGCAGCTGTCCGCGTCAGCTAAGCAGCTCGCTTGCACGGGCGCACCGTGCACATCACACTCCATGGTGACGTGTTCTCTAAATCTAAACAGCCGTGCACATCATACTGCTTTTATCGTTCATCACGTAATTAAGCCATCACAATAAGCATCACCGATCAAACTAGCGACGACTGAGTCGCCGATAAACTCATGTATACAAATTATCTTGTGCAGTGTTCTTTGGCCCGAGTATCACGTTGACTAATAAGATCTCAGTTCCCCAGTAACTCAAGCCGAATTTAAAAAGATCTTGATACTTGACAAATCGCTAGCTAGTTTGAGCCCATCACTGACCATGTTTCGCCTTAAGAGTGATAATAACGGTATATATGAACAACCAAACGAACCAACCATGTAATTAAAAGACAAAGTCCATAAGTTGATTCAGAATATATCCATGCACCGCCACTCAACATGAGCAAAATAATACTTTAAGAGAACAAAAAGTCTTGCTTCCTTTCCTTGTATGGACCTTTTTCTTCTAAAGTTACCTAACTACAAGACCCAAAAACGAATTTGCCTTTACATGTATGGCCTTCCATCCATTTCAATCACAACAGAAAAATATTAAAGTATAGAGTTTAGTTTGTTTGTTTTTTTAAAAAAAGAAACTAAACTCTACACGTTTTTATGAGGGTAACATTTTACCCCTCACTTAACATCGCTGAGTGTGGCTGAAATGGACGGAGGACCATACAACTAAAGCAAATTAGGGCGTGTTTGGTAAGCTAATGCCTAACAAACATGGCCCAAATACCATGCCCAGACACCCCATACCGAGTTAGTGGCTAGGGCCGTGTTTGGTCGCGTAGCCAATGGGTTGTGTTTGGTGGCCATGCTAGGAGGTCGGGCCAACACCAACTACCACCAACTGCTAGGGAGGGAACTTGTTTGATTCCCAGCCCGGCCACCAACCAACTGAACCAACTACCTTCAACTGAACCAACCGCCCAGAACAAAGGTAAAAGTAGGTGTTGTGAGGGTGGATTTCACCTCGCTGTGGTCGACGGCGAAGAAGAACTTGAGACAATGGAGAGGAAGTAGATCGAGACGGAGAATAAGCAGATCCGGACAGAGAGGAAGCAGATCCGGTTCAAGGCAGCACCGAGCACCATCGGAGCCTAGAAAGAGGAGGAAGAAGTCCGCCGCCTCCCGGAGTACTAGCAGTGACGAGGGAGCGACGTTGACCCGTACCAAATCTGGACCTGAGGACCCGAGGGAAAGCCGCCGCGTTGCCGGTGTCTCACAGGAGGTGCTGCAAATGGAGAGAAAGCGAGGAGAATGGGCCGAGGGAGGGGGGGGGTGACCCGCTTATAAAGCCGATGAAAATGACGGAAGGATTGCACGCGAGGAAGTTTCACATTTCCCTTCGGCCGAACGCGATGGCGGCCGAAATCGCCCGCACGCGCACCGCCGGGAGCCAAGCCCTAGAAAAACGGTAGGGATGAGCTTCACTGGGGAGTCAAGCTGGGAGGGAGGTTTTGCACGGTGGGAGACAGGCCGAGGGATGGGCCAGGGAAATCAATCATGGGCCGCGGCAGCCCCAAGGCTCCGGCCACCCTCCCGTTCCCAGCAAACACGTCCTTAGTTTTCGGGTCTTAGGTGTTACTTTAGGGAAACAAAAGCCATCAAATTTAGGGAGAACAAAACACTTACAATTTAGAACGTAGAAAGCAACTATTGAAAAACAACACAACCAACACATTTATACAACACTTGCACATCAACATCGATGCATTAATTATTACTTTGTAACGCTAATTATTTTTGGGATAGCAATTTACAAAATTATTTTTTCCTCACACGATGATTCCGTAAAAGACCAGTTTGTGCAGATTTATATTGGATTGAATTGTGTCGTTCTCATGTCCTCTGGTGGAGCCACACGATGGAATCTGCGAAGCACTTCCTGTACCTCTCCATGGCGGCCGTCTGCAGAGAAATCCCCACCTCTATCCCGCCGTCGCCACTCCGGCTCTCTGCCACCGCCACTGCACCGGTCCTGGCCACGGACACGACGTCCACCTTCGCCGGCCGGCCGAATCCGAAGTCCAGGTCGTAGACGCGGAACCTCGGCGAACCGGCCACGGTCAGCAAACCCATGGGGAGTACCTCCCTGATACGGTCCATCCACGCCTCCATGTGTGACGTCCCGATGTCGCGTACAGCTTCGTCGATGGAGGATGTGACGGCGGCGCACGCGCTGAAGAGCCCGCCGGCACCGGTCGCGGCCACTTCGTCTGTTGGTGCCAGCGCGAACGCTGGGCCGACGCAGTTGCCGAAGTACTTGTCCGGCAGGGGAGGCTTCATCCGCGAGCGATGGTCGACGGTTAAGCCCATGCAGGTCACGGGGCCCTCTTCGGCATCGCCGCCGCTGCCCTCCTTGGCTCGCTGGTGACACGACCAGACGAAGCCTAAGGTGGCGACCAGAGAGGAGCACCGGGGCGGCGCGACGCCCCGACTCGCAGCCTCGTCGGCCACGGCATCTTTGACACTCTTCAGGTCGTCCTTGGACAACGCGAACGTGGCGAAGAGCTGGTCGGCGGATATCTCGATCATCTCATACTCTTCACTGCTCGGCTTCGTTTGGACAAAGACGTCGTACAGGCCCCTTGGGTCGGCGAGGAGAGTTCGGTCGATGACAGGTGGCGGCGGCGGCGGTTCGGGGCTGCCTCTGCAGGCGGCCGCCCAGGTGTGCAGGAAGTGCGTGGAGCCCGAGCCGTCGCAGGCGGCGTGGTGCACGGTGACGCCGATGGCGAGGCCGCGGCGCGCGGGAAGAAGCGTGGCCTGGACGGCAAACAGCCTGCCGCCCCCAGGCAGCGGCGGCACGAGCGCGGTGATCTTGGAAACCTCCCGGGGCTCGTCGGTGGCGAGGGCGTCGAAGTGCGCGTCCGCGTCGTCGTCGTTGCACTCGGCGACCGTGAAATTGACGGCGTCACCCGGGCGGTAGTGCAGCTCGTAGCGGTCGGACGTGCCGGGGGTGAGGCGGACGCGGCCGGCGAGCGGGTAGAAAGCACGAACGGCTTGGTGCAACGAGTCCCGGAGGTTGGAGATGATGGCTGCGACGTCAGCGTCGGGAGCGAGGCGGTAGAGGAAGAGGCGCTCGACGGGCGGCGATTGCAGCCAGAAGACGTCGAAGAAGGTGAGCGGGAGCGAGGTCTCCGGTGGTGACGGAGACGGCGGCACGAGGATGGTGTTGTGGACGCGGAGGCGAGGACACGGCGAGGAAGACCCTGCTGCCCCCGCAGGTGTTTGCTGCTGGTCCGGCGACACGGCCATTGCGCTGAATTGGACTGATGCTGATCGGCAGATGCCAGATGGAAGGCCATGACACTATGCGATGTAGTTATAGGGGTCACCGGTTCTGTGGTTGCTTTGCTTGGCTGCTGGAAATTTGCCTCTACTGTTTTTTTTTAGAGTAAATTTGCCTCTACTGTCTGCCACGTTTGTTGATGTGAGCTTCGTCTGCGTCATCCATGACCACAAAACATCACCGAGCCAAAGAGAGGAAATAAGAAACTTGCACACATCCTTCTGTTCCATCTGTTTTATAATTTCTTTTGGTCGCAAAAAAAAAAAATCTTTCCTTTTGCTGCACCACTTGTTATTGATATTTATTCTATCAGAAGAGATTATTTTCAACAACTGAATAGGTTTTTTCTTATAATATAAATCATGGCAAAGTTTTTGTCATCCTTTCTAAAAAATAGATTTTCTAATATAATACGCCTTGTTCCAAAATATAAGCTGTTTTAACTTTCCTAAGTACATAAACTACTTTACTATATATTTAAAAAAAAAGTTATGCGTCTTAAAAAAAGTTAGAACGTTATATTATTTCGAACAGGGGAATTATCTACTACTTCCTCTGAAAATCCATTCCTAAAGTTATCTTAAGATAATTTTTTATGTTTGATCAAAGTTATTGAAAATAGTACCTAATTAGATTAGATACATCACATATGGTATGACAAATATTTGTATTTTTCCTATGAATGCAATCACACATAAAAAAATTGAATTTGGACAAATAGAAATTGATTTATCAGATATGAAAGGTGTTTTTTTTTTCTGTTTGCAAATAAAGTCTATCTGACTAGCCAGAACTGTTTTACTTTATTTGTTAAAAAAAAAAAGAGGCGTGGTAGTCAAAGTAAAGAATTTGACTGTTACACCTTTGGAGCGAAAGTCACATACATGTCTCATCAATGAAGCCGATCGGTGAAAAGAAATCCGATAGCTTCGCTGAGATTAGTCGCTACGGAAACGGTCCTCCAAGGGGAAAAACGTCGATATGAACAAACACCTTTCACTTCGATGGAAAGTTCAACCCAGGAAGAATATTGCTAGTCACCAATTCAACTAGAAACATGTCAGTGTAAGGTGTACGTGATGTCATTGCATACACTCACTGTAAAAAAAAAAACATACAACTAGCTAGAAACATGTCATGTGCTAGCAAAAGAAGTTTATATTTGTAATCTAAGAAAAGAAGTTTATATTTGGCCAAATTTCTCTTTTGAATAGTATTCATATTTGTGACTCTAAATTAATTTGTCAAAAATACTTATTACATAAATTTGATCAAACTTAAGATACTCCGGCCTTTAAAAAAGCTAGAATTAAATTATAATCTGAAAAGGAGGGAGTACTATTTACTTTGGGATTTGCTATTTAATAGTTGCCTGAAATCTTCTTTCTTCTCCAGGCGACACATGACAACCACGGGATTACTAATGCATGTCTTCATCTTTCTTCGATCCTCCTCCTTTAGTTAGTTGAGGCATGCGAACAGCCGCTGAAATTCAGGCGCCTGAAGTTTAGGAAGTGTGATTTAGGGGTGTTTGGGACTGCTCCGCTCTCGTTTATTCAGCTCCGCTCCAACTCCGCTTTGCCAAACACGCTTAGCTCCACAAACTCTGCTCCGTAAAAAAAGTGGAGCTAGAGGCCAACTCCACGTTTTTAAAGATGCCTCCGGGTACTCTAGTTTTTAGAGTTTTGAACTCCCACATGGAGTTGAGAGATAATTACCCACTTTTTGTCACTATGCAGCTCGATCCGCCTCTGGCCCTCTCCTACTTTTTTTTAGCGAGCCCTCTACTACCGCTGCAAGCTGTATGGCCGCATGGTGCTCTTTAGCACCGCTCATTTCCGTACCTCATCTAAGTCATCTTAGTTTTTTATTAAATTATTTTTATTTGAATAAGGTAAATGTGCAAAAGAGGTCTTGTTAATTATTTTAACTAAATTATTTGCAACTATAATATTTTGGATCATTCATCTACTAAACAACAATCCTTCACATATATAAAAGCGAAAAAAATGTTTAGTATCATTTACAATTTATGGGAAAATTATTTGTACTTGAATTATAGCATTCATATTGTTTTATCAAGTGAAAATTTAATCAAGGGCATAATAGACCATTTGCATGAAAACAACTCATTCGTAGAGCTGGAGCAGACCCATGTGCCAAACGTATCATATGCTCCACAAAGTCTAGGTGGAGCTGCTCTATGGTGGAGTCCGTGGAGCGAGCTGAAAAAGCTAGAGCGGAGTAGTGCCAAACACCCCTTACTTTATAAAACTATTTATTTTTGCAAAGACAATTATATTACCCGTCTATTCTAAACTGAGTAAAATACAAACCCGGTCCTAAACTTTTTTATGGGGTGTCATCCCGGTCCATAAACTTTTAAAGTATGTCATTTGCATCGTAAACTCTATTTGGGTCTCGAATCAAATGTTAACGGGTTTTACCCATTTGATATTTACAGATAACTCCTTCCTCTCATTAATTTATTTCAATTAGCAACGCTTTCTCATTTAGTCATGTTACGATCAAATTAAACCGGCCAGTGGTCATCTCATTAGTCATCGTGATCAATTTTTACCGGTTGCCATCTCATCAGCCATCATGATGAGATGTCCTGTTGTCGGGTTAATATATATCAGTCATATACGTATGTCCACGATGGCCACGTACCATCGAAATTTGCAACCATAAACGAACGTACGTGACTATCCCACGTACGAAATCAAATATCCCGGTCACGTAATAAGAAAGGGTAAAACAAACGTTGAAAACAAATGTACGTACGTGACCATCTCATACGACATCTCACCAGTGAGAAGAGCTCGCGTCCTCCTCCCAGCCTTTGACCGGTCGCGCGTCGTGAGGAGTAGCCGCCGCACAGTCACGCGAGCGCGTGCTCCGTCGGGAGTCCGTCACGCGAATAGGAACATCGCGTTTAGGGTAGCCGCCGTGAGAGTCATACGATGCGTAAGGATGAGAAACGAAACGTCCATTGAACTCAGGGACCTAATTGCATTACGCCGAAGGGTTTTAGTTGCTAATGGATCCTTAGCGGGCTAATTTGAGACCCAAATAAAGTTTGAGAGACATGAATAACATATTTTGAAAGTTTATGAATTTTATGACACACCAAAAAGTTTAAGAATCGGATTTGTATTTTACTCTTCTAAACTATAAGATGTTTTAATATTTCTAATAGATATATAATTTTACAATGTAGTGTATATCTAAACGTGAAATAGCAAAAATTTATTTGGTATAGTATATATGGGAAAGCTAAAACGTGGAATAATTTGGAAGCAGGAAAATTTTCATCACACGATAAGAATCTGTAAAAAGACCCGTTTCTACAGATTTAGATCGAGTTGTCGGTTGTTGCTCTCAATTCTCATGTCTTCAGGTGGAGCCACGCGATAGCATCCGAGAAGCACTTCTTGTAGCTCTCCATGGCAGCCGGCTGCAGAGACCCCACCTCTATCCCGCCGTCGCCATCCCGACTCTCCGCCACCGCCACTGCGCCGACCCTTGTCACGGGCACGACGTCCACCTTCGCCGGCCGGCCGAATCCGAAATCCAGGTCGTAGACGCGGAACCTCGGCGAGCCGGACACGCTCAATAAACTCATCGGGAGTACCTCCCTGACGCGGTCCATCCACGCCTCCATGCTCGATGTCCCGATGTCGCGTACAGCTTCGTCGATGGAAGAGGCGAGGGCGGCGCACGCGCTGAACAGCCCGCCTGCGCCCCCCGTGGCCAGCTCGCGCGTTGGTGCCAGCGCGAACGCTGGGCCAACGCAGTTGCCGAAGTATTTGTCTGGCAGCGGAGGCTTCATCCGGGAGCGGTGGTCGACGGCTAAGGCTATGCAGGCCATCGGGGCCTCTCCGGCGCCACCGCCGAAGCTCTCCTTGGCTCTTTCGTAGCACGACCAGACGAAGCCGAAGGTGGCGACCAGAGAGGAGCACCGGGGCGGCGCGACGCCGCGCCTCGCAGCCTCGTCGGCCACGGTGTCCTTGACACACTTCAGGTCGTCCTTGGACAGCGCGAACGTGGCAAGTTGCTGGTCGGCGGACATCTTGAGGAACTTCAACGCTTCGCTGTTCGGCGCCCCTTGAATGAAGACGTCGTAGAGACGCCTTGGGTCGGGGAGGAGAGTGCGATCGATGACAGGTGGCGGCGGTGCTTCGGCGCCGCCTTTGCAGGCAGCCGCCCAGGTGTGCAGGAAGTGCGTGGAGGCCGAGCCATCGCAGGCGGCGTGGTGCACGATGACGCCGATGGCGAGGCCTCCGCGCGCGGGCAGCTGCGTGACCTGAACAGCGAGCAGCGCGCCGCCCTCAGGCAGCCGCGGCACGAGCGTGGCGATCTTGGCAACCTCCCGGGGCTCGTCGGTGGCGAGGGCGTCGATGTGCGCGTCCGCGTCGTCGCACTCGGCGACGGTGAAGGTGACGGCATCACCCGGGCGGTAGTGCAGTTCGTAACGGTCGGACGTGCCGGGGGTGAGCCGGAGGCGGCCGGCGAGCGGGTAGAAGGCGCTGAGGGCCTGGCGCAACGAGTCCCGGAGGTTGGAGATGATCGTGTCGACGTCAGCGTCGCAGGCGAGACGGTAGAGAAAGAGGCGCTCGACGGGCCGGGAGTTCATCCCGAGGACGTCGAAGAAGGTGAACGGGAGCGAGGTCTCCGGCGGTGAGGAAGACGGCGGCACGAGGGTGGTGTCGTGTACGTGTACGCGGAGGCGAGGAGATGTTGAGCCAGTCGAGGATGCCCCTGCCCCTGCAGGTGGCTGCTGCTGGTCCGGCGCCACGGCCATGGCGGCCGAAAATACGATCTTGCGGCAGGCGCTGCGTGAGAAACTGAGAATTGGACTGACGCAGATCAGCAGATGGCAGATCCGTGCCACTATGCGAGGTAGATAAAGGGGTGACAGGGTCAGTGGTTCATTTGCTTGAAATGCTGGAAACTTTGCATCCTCCAGTCTCCCTGGCTTGTTCCTGGCAACTTCGTCTGCTCGCCTAATCGTCGCACTAATATTCTAAATGGCACGTTGCGTCATCCATGACAACAACACATCACCGTCATTTTAGGGAATGGTGAGCTGGAGAATGGTCAATCTTTGAAAAAAATAAAATTCCTTAGAGTGTTCATGTGGCTAGTGATGCAAGGTAGATTACATATAGGGTCTAACCTGGAAAAGCGTGTGCGTGCGTGTGTTTTTCGAGAAAACCAGAATTGTATTTCACATATATAAGTCAAGGTTTACATGGCAACTCTTGCAGAAGCACCCTCAAATAAACAGAAAATCACACTTTGGTTCATACAAGGGTCTCTTTAATCCTGGTCGTCTTCGTTGCCGGCGAATGGAGGAGCCCCTCGACGAAGCAGCCACCGCAACAAGAGGTAGCAGAAGATGCACAACGAGTAGCATTGCCAAAACCAGCATGTCATAGAACCATTGAACATCCAAGCCAAAAAGATGACCATTGGCCATCGTGCCACCAAGGAACATGGAAGTTCTCGTAAGCATAGTAGGCATCCCCAAGTCGACGAACAACGAAGCAACCAAAAGAGGAACGAAATCGTCCAAATAGTTGCATGTAAACCACCAACTGGAAGCCCCAGAATAGGGGTAGGCGTACCTCCTTGGAGCCTCTCTAGAGAGGAGAATGACGATGCCAATCCCAAAGAAGCCAAGGGAGGGAAAAAGTCCTCGCTCTCAAGTCTCAAGATCTAAAACTTCAAAAGAAATACCAAATTTGGCGAGCTTAGTAGTCCCCCAGCCCTTCGCTGCTACCAAAATCACAGACTAGCGAGCGGATTAGGGGCTGACGGAGATTATTCTTAAATGGCGGCACCACCTCCACCAAACGGATTAGGGGCTGACGAAGATTATTCTTAAATGGCGGCACCACCTCCACCAAACGCATGCCGCATGGACCTAAACTTCCTAAACTAGGTACGAATATGTACACCAGCCGTCTCAATCCCCGTTCTCCTTCCTCCCCGGCGCCGAACCGGCCGACAGAGGAGGGAGAACGGAGGAATTTGACGCCGGATCCCAGTTGCCTCCCTTTCGCCCTGTTTCTACTGTAGGAACTAAAAGGGATGAGTTGTGTCATTAGATGTCGAGGTGTACAAGAACAACAAAAAAGGAAGAAAAAACTAAATGGAAGCAAGGAATGGGAAAAACTAAAAAGAAAAAAGAAAAGAAAAATGATAGGATAAAATAAAAATAGTACAAGAATAAACAAAATAAAAATGACAAAATACCAAAAAAATGAAAAGGAAAATGTTGTTGAACATTAAAAAAACCTAAAACATCGCATTAACACTATATGAACATCGAAATTAATGTAAAAACTAAAGAAAAGTAAACAACAGAGAAAAAGGAAAAATTATAAAAGGAATAAAATGTGAAAAAAATAAGAAAGAAAAAAATATACCTAAACGACATCTCGAGTTGAAAGAAAGAAAAAGAAGAACTTACGTTGAAAGAAAAAATAAATATAATAAAAAAGAATTAAGAAATAATAAAAATAAAAGAAGCGAATACTTATGTACCATGGGAACGGAGCGAAGAGAATACTTTTACGTAGCTAATAACTAACCACTTTTCCTATCTAACAGTCGACTGGAATCAGACCAATCTATTCAGGTGATGCGTGGACTGCATGCGATCTATTCAGGCGGGGGCTGCATGCGATGGGGTGGATCGGCATGTGGATGCCCAGGCTGTACGGCAGTGATTGAACTTTTAATTTGCGGCCACTATTCATAGATTTGGAACATCATACTTCGAGGTCCACATTCCCCACCGTCCGCGTCGCTCCCGGGTGGGCGACTCGGACGGGCCAAACCCTAGAGCGCCACCACCCCTCATCCCTTCCCTCCCCTGCTTCGCCGCCGGAGGGAGCCGCCGGAGGCCGCGGCGACTTAGGATGGCGGCGGTGGGGTCTTGGTGCGGTCCGGGCCGCTGGTGCCGCCCCCAGCGAGCGCGCCACCAGCTCCGTTGCGGGGCTCCGCGGCGGCGGTGGGTGGCCGCGACGGTTGCCGGGTGTGGAGGCCTGGAGGAGCGGGGGCGTGTGGAGGTTGCGGCTCGTCCTTCGGCGTGCGGTGGGCGGGATGGACCGTGGTGACGCTGTCCGGCGTGCGTCGTCCTTCGGCGTGCGCTCGATTCCGCCGGGCCGGGCGCCGGGACTGGATCTGCGTGGATCCGGTGCGTGGGCGCACGAGGTGCGACGGAGGTGGAGTGGGTTGCACACGGCGGGACTTCCGTTCGAGGCTGCTGCTCGCCGTCTTGGCCTCTTCCGGTGTTTTCGGTGGGGCCGACATCGGCGCGGGGGCCGGCACTCGGCCGGGCCGGGCCGGCCACCGCTGCTGGCCGGCTGCCGGTACTCGCCGCACCCAACCCCCGCTGCTCTCGCGATGGAGTGGGAGCACTTCGGCCAAAGCCACGCCGGGTGACGGCAAGACGACGGCGGCGTCCTTGGGTGTCGTTCCCCCCCGGAGGCGTCGTTAGATGTTGCTCCCCTTCTCGGCCGGGAACAGGGAAGCCGGCGGCGCCGTGGTGGTGTGGTCGGCTGCGGATTGCTTGGAAGCGAAAGTGACGCCGTGGTGGCGTGATCTGCTGGTGGCCAAGCGGGGAGCACCAGAGGCGCCATGGTGGCGTGGCTGGGGCTCCAGTCTGTTGGGGTGGCGGTTGGTGGACGACTGGGGTTAGCGGTGGCGGTGGTGCTGGGGTGAGCTGTGGTTTGGAGAGGCTCGTGTCGATGTCCCAATCCGACTGGGCGAGGCGTTGGCAAGTGCGTTGATTTTTCTCCCTGAAGCTTCTTGTTTCGTTCTCTTTGGGCAGCTGTGATTGAGGCGATGGTGGAACGAAGGGGAGGCTGAGGAGTCGATCGACTGTTCCATGTCACCTCGGCGGCGGAGGAAGCTCGGGACCTCGGTGATCCATGGTAGTTTCAGAGTGGTCCGGCGGTCGATGTCCCAATCCGACGCGCATTGAGTGGCAGTTGTCATTTATCTTGGAGATCCGGGATCCGGGGTTGAGTTTTCGTTTGTTGGGTGTGTTTGGTGCGGCTTTGGGACGCTCATCTGCTTCTGTCTGAGTTTGGTCGTAGTTAGGAGATCGGTGACCAAGAGTGCGTCGCTTGGAGTTGACAGAGCTCTTTGGCCTTGTTGTTGTAGTTGAGTAGTTGATGAGTATAGTTGGGTCGGTTGACCAAGTCGAGTTGAACTTGGAACCTATGTGTACCTATGAGTTTCGACCTTGTTTCCAGTCAAAAACTGACTGGCACTTTCGAAAAACTATTCCGACGTCTAATAGAAATCCCGCAAAGTTTTTGCCGGCCTTTAAAAACTATTCACAGATTTGACCACTAGATTTCAATCTAACAGACTTTGTCAAAAAAAAAAACACTAACTGGCTGGCTCACTCCGTCGCTTCGTACAGTGTATGGGCTTTGATTTGGTGGTGGGCCGCGTTTATAGGATTCGTATTCACGGAAGAAATTCTCGAGCGCGGCCGCACGGGGGTGGTCGAACGGTGACTGGCTTTCGACCTGGTCGAAAGCCAAAATTAGCGGCACCGACTTCGCTTGCCCTTGCGATATGGAAGATAGTCATAAGGAAGGCCTACAGCCATGCATTGTAAACTTGTTTTAAATTCCCATGCACCCTAATAATGATCCAACACTGATTGAGTAATTTCACCACGCCGATATATATATATGGAAGATGGAAACAGAAGAAGGCAACTCCTGCCATGGATTTGGAAGGACTCCAAGGAGCCTTCCAGTTCCAGATCACCGTCCTAGGCTTGGTTTTTGGTAGGCAAGCAGGCATCTCGGAGGGGACGCCGCCGTGATCGATCCAGTGCCCGTATATATAAAGAGATGCCTCGCAAAAGCGTAATTGCTAAACTAAAACCCCAAACCCGTCGTGCCTAGCGTTCGCCGATCACCGGCCGCCATGCAGCTGATCCAGCTCCTCGCTGCGTGGCTGTTCCCCGGCGCCCAGTGCTTTGTCGTGGACATGGCCACCGCCGACTCCTCTGAGCTCGACCGCGCGTCGTCGTCGTCGTCGTCCAGCGCCAATGCGGCCGGAGCCGGATCGGCCTCCTCCCTCTCGTCCCCGTCCTCGACGTCGTCGTCGAGCGACGGCCGCCCCACCGGCTTCTTTAAGTCCCACCGGTCCCGGAAGGAGAGCCCCTCCGCGACACCGCTCTGCTTCGGCGCTGATGGCGCCGGCGCCGGCGCCGGGAGGAGGCTGCTCCGGGGCTCCCGCGCGCGAGCGCCCGCGAAGCAGTCGCAGGAGGAGGCTGCGGCGCCGGCGGTCATGGCGCCCAAGGTCAGGGGAGACGTAGTCGGGAGGTACCTGCGGAAGATTTCGAGAAGGCTGAGGAAGGCCAGGAGCGACGGTAAGGGGTCGCCGTCACCCATCATGGCCGCCGCCGTGGATGACACGGCCCGCGAGAGGGCTGAGTCCGTGGCCCGCGCCATCTCGTACTGCAAGGACACGCTCCGGCGCGGCACGTCGCGCTCTCGCTCGCGGTCGCCGTCCCCGCCGCCGCCGCCTCCCTCCCCTAGCCTTGACGAGTGGCTCCACGACAGGCAGGAGGAGATCATCGCGAGCGCCGGTGAGCAGCACTTGGACGAGGGCAGTGGCCCACGGCCCTCGCCGACGCGTCTTCGCCCGGCCGCCGGATGGCCCTCGGGATGCAGACGATGTCGAAGCGATTCAAGGAGTTGCCGAGCCGCTCCTGCTCGGCCTCGCTAGGCCGGGACAGTTCGCTCGCCGCGTGCGACGTCGCGCACGGCGAGGAGTCACTGCAACCGCATCACGGCCACGGTAGGCGGCCCACTCGGCATCCCATGCAATGCAACTCTGATGAACTGGCAACGTTTATCGTCTCTCCATGCATTCGTGCAGGTTGCCGGGGCGAATCGTCGATGAGCAGCTTGGACGAGATGGAGTTTCTGAAAACATTCAATGGGGACGAGGAGATGATTAATCACCATTTCATCACGGCCTCGTGCTCGGCCTCGCCATGTCGGGACAGTTCGCTCGCCGCGTGCGACGTCGCGCACGGCGAGGAGTCACCGCAACCGCATCACGGCCATGGTAGGCGGCCCACTCGGCATCCCATGCAATGCAACTCTGATGAACTGGCAACGTTTATCGTCCCTCCATGCATTCGTGCAGGTTGCCGGGGCGAATCGTCGATGAGCAGCTTGGACGAGATGGAGTTTCTGAAAACATTCGATGGAGACGAGGAGATGATCAATCACCATTTCATCACTATGGAGCTCTGAAGATGCGGCTTTCAAGTGTTCAGGAAGCAGAGTCCGCAGGGACGAAAAGGAAAATTCGTGACAGCTTAGTATTACCAACACTGAATGTATTCCAGCTTCCAGGAGCTAGAGAATTAATCGGCTTATTAGTCTCTTTTTGGCAAAGTTCTAGCTCTAGGGTAGTCTGTGGATTTTTTAAGAGCTTGTCACCTGTAGCTCTAGAAAATCACGGATCTAAAGCTACATGCATATTTAGTGCATTCATATGACTAATTTCGTTTATAGTTTAGATTATAATAATATTTAAACCACTTCAGTTTTATCTACAAACTAAAGATTCAGCATAGATTTCCGAGGAAGAGTTGTGCCTAACGGGCTCTTATTAAGTTGTTTTTCCAACAATCACCATTTCTTCACTGTGGAGCTCTGAAGAAGCGCTTCTCATGTGTTCAGGAAGTAGAGTGTCCACCGCTGGATATAAAAACAAAGTGAATTGAAAAAGAAAATTCATTTCAGCTTAAGTTGTTTTTCCATCCATTAATCTAAACAGGGGAACATATGCTATGCAAATCAGACTTCCGTGCAAACTATGTAAACTTTAATCAAGATCGCAGAAATCTAATCCGATGGCTACAAATGGGTGGGTGGGTGGGGGGGGGGGGGGGGTTAAGTGCTAAAATGACCCCATCTTTAGGATGGGATGAGTGAGGGTTTAAGTGAAAATAGCCCCGCACTCTAGCCATCGGATTATATTTCTACGGTCTTGATTAAAGTTTGCATAGTTCGGGAGGCTTTCCACAGCATAGCAAACATTCCCTCTAAACAGAGGCATGCAGATTCTATAGGTGGTCCAGCTCTAATTTTATATTAATTTTGCTTAAACCCATACCTTTTTTCTCGACAATGATAAAACACATACTCCCTCCGTCCCCGAAATATAAAGTATTATTGCCATTCTTGAAAAAAATAAGAGGGAGGACAATAGACGCATGTATCTCTTACTTAACTTCCTATACTATTGAAATCTGATCTATATCCCTTGATTAAAGGCTGCAATCTAAGTTTTCTTTTAGAAAATAAGGAAATCACTCAATTACGTATTGTTATTTGCGGGAATATTATCTTCTTTGTTTCTCAAATGTATTATATTTGAGGACACCTTCAAAACTCGAAGGTCCTAGATTCCACGACGGAGGGATTACTTTTATTTATCTTATTAACATCAATCAAATCATGCTTGTTTACCAAACTTGCCCTTAATATAGCCAATATTTGATGTCACTACATTGTAAGTTGTTAATTCATACTTTTTAATTAATTGATAAAAGTTTTGAGGACAATTCTTCTAGTTATAATATTTAGGGTTATTTTGATTCGTGCCATTATAATATTTATACTTCTTAGATACAATATTACTATTCATCTATTTAGAAACTTGTCATTACAATTATCTCAGCAATTGATTCATATCATTTTGTACGCCTGAAACGACACTAGACCCACTTGCAGTTCATCGTATTTTTGTACACCCCAAATTACTCTTCTGTCTGCCCTCTTGCTGCTCAATGACATGTGCGCCAAAACAGTGATCCCTTATTCTCACCTTCGCCTTCGTCGTGTGCGACAACTTGAAGCGGGCTAAGTGGAGCTCGCGCTGCGCTCACTGCCGTGCTCGACGGCAAGGGCAGAGGGGGCAGAATTGCACAACGTATATTCAAGCATTGCATAATTCATGTCACGTGCCCAACTCATGCTTTTTTCTCCTTAACTTTTCTTTCATCAAATCACTTTGACTCATCTTCACCGTTTGACAATTTTGGGGGGAAGAGCGCAACACAAGGTGCCACATGACCCAGTAGCCTCGATCCCTATCCAACCTCGTATTCTAAGATCAACTGTGGCATGAGCCCTCAAATAAAAATTCCTACATTTAATTTGAGGGCTCTCATTTTTTAGGTCTGATTTTTTTGTCTCTATTTTAATTGGAGCCTCCAAATTATTTTTCATAGATATTGACACTAGGGACTCACTCATCATTCTTAATGCTCTAACTCAACACTCTAACCAACTAAACTATCTCAACGCAATGATGAGTTCCTCGCTTGTTTGAGCAAAGGTTGATCTCGCAGACCGGAGGAACCATGCCCCGAGGGAAGGGGATTTGTCGAGAGGAAGGCACCGAAGGAGGCATGTAGAGGGTCGGGGGTGCTACACTATAGGCAGGGAGATCCATTGAGGAAAAGGTCAAATCTTTTCGACGTCCCCTAGGAAAAGGATGAATCTTGTCAAGCAGAGGAGCTGCATACATACTCGGGAGGGAGGAGCAGCGGTAGAGGGAAGTTGTGCCACGGGTTTAGAGATCCGCCAAGGGATCGAAGTCGTGATGTCGTAGGAGAGGAACCACACCGGTGGAAGGGCCCTGCTAATGATGAAGTAGGCAACATCACATTTGGGCAGGCATGATTCCTTCTACGTGCGCAGCAAAAACGGTCATAACAGAAGAAAAGCACACCGTTGGGAATGAGGTCCGATGGAGAAATTTGAGCTCCCCCCTGTCTCTCTCTAAAATTTGAGGGTTGCAGAAGGAGCCATGGAGCTCTCTCTCTCTCTCTGGTCTTCAAATTTTGTTTTGAGGACTTAGAAGAGAGTCTTATTGGAGTTGCCTGATATGGAGCTGCATTTTTATGAAATGGCATTATCATCCACGACTCTAAAAAGGTTCTACAATAACACAAGCGACTATAAAAGGAAACAAATCTTACTCCATCATCCTCTACTGGTTCCTCATTCTATTCCCTATGTGCTGATTGGGACAACATAGTTGCTGATGAGTGGGCGCGTTTAGTTTCTCATTCGAGAGGCCTGAATCTCAACTTGATTCGATGCTACTTCCTCCATATTAAACTCGTAAGTCATTTCAAAAATCTTAGAGAGTAAAAACAATTCAATTGACCAAATTTTTATGATAAGATAATAACAATTAGGATATCAACTAAGTATCAATAGATTCTTCGTTATTTATATTTTCGTACTATACCTATTTGATGTCTTAAATTTTTATAATTTTTTCTATAATTTTGATCAAACTTGAAATGCTTTGATTTTTTAATATTCTTATAGTGACTTGCAACTAGGAATGGAGAGAGTAGGAATCTTAGCTTCGTTGTAGTGCAACGGTTAGAGCGAGCCTAGGAGCCAAAAGGTGTGGTTGCCTCTTCAAGGTATGAACCTTGTTTGGTACCGCAATCTCCCAACACGTGGTGCGGTACACGAGGAGCGGTGAGAAACTCACTGTGGCTGATTCGAACGCGATGACAAGAATCGAGGGGACCAAGGTCTCAATGAAAAACTCTATCCCGTAATGTCCAAGGTGGAAAACCCATATATGTCACCGAGCAAAATCTAATTCCTTTGCTATCGTTGCAATTCCTCACTCAAAAATAAATGGTCATGAATAATGACGTATTAATGCAAGATTGCAAATCATGCTCTCGCCCAGAAATTAATTCCAACCTTAAACGCGTGTTGTACTGGTTGTTGCTGCCGTGGAATTGGAAAGGGCCTTCCATATACACACGGCCACCCAAGTAAACCATTCTGGCAAGAACAAGAATGCTGGTCATCTGCTAATCTCCAGGAGGACGCGTCGTCCACGATGATCACGACGTGAATATAAAGACACGCCGCCGTCCCATGAACAATGGCATCCATGCACCGATGCACACGCACACCTCCAACTCCATTCGGACGAGAGGCACCAGCACTCACTAGCGGCCGCCATGATTGCGCTGTTCCCGTACGCCGTGGGCGCGACGACGGTGGCCACGGCCGCGACGCCGCCTTCACCCTCCGAGTCCGAGCCTGACTGTCCGCAGTCGCCGTCGTCCCCGGCGTTCAGCGCGGCCGGCGCCGGCTCTAACAAGGATGAAACCGATTCGGGCCGCTCCTCCCCATCGGCGTCGTCCTCGTCGTCGAGCGCCGCCGATGCCTTCAGCTTCGGCACATCCGGGCAGCGGAGCCCATCCACCTCGGCGCTGTGCTTCGGCGCAGGCGGCGCCGGGGTTCGGCTGTGGAGCTCTAACAAAGCCCTCACGCGCGCGTCCAAGATCCGTACCGAGGAGGAGGATGCGAAGCAGGCGGCGGCGAGCGTGGCGCCGAAGGGGTACGCGGTGGGGCGGCACCTGCGGAGGATCTCCCGGCGGCTGAGGAAGAAGGCCAGGGCCGCTAGCAAGGAGACGCCGGGGCCGGCAGCGCCACAAAGGGGCGCCGCCGTCAACGACACGGCCCGCGAGCGCGCGGAGGCCGTGGCGAGCGCCATCGCCCACTGCAAGGAGACGCTCCGCCGCGGCGTGCCGCGGCGGCGGCGGCCGTTACCCCCGCCGCTGTCGTCGCTGAGCCTTGACTTGTGGCTCCGCGACAGGCAGGACGAGATCATTGCTAGCGCCGCTGCGCGCCGCGACGACGAGTGCGGCGACGCGCGGCCGCCCGCGGCTGTCTTTACGACTGCGCCTCCACGCCATGCTGCCCCATGCATGCGGTTGCCACCTATCAGTGGACGCGAGTCCGCGGGGCCGGCGACAGGTGCAACGCCGCCGCCGTCACAGATCGGTGGTCCGGTGAGCAGCAGGGAGGTGGAAACGCGCGGCGGCTTCAGCGAGCTGGACTTTCTGGAAACTTTCGATGAGGACGAGGAGCTGATCGATCGTCACTTCATCACTGTACAAATCTGAAGTTCTGAACAAACGGCTGCGGCTCTCATGTAACGAGAGTGCGTGGGAACGAGTGTCTGTGTCGATGTCAGCTCTCGTTCTCAACTTTGCATCGAAAGACATCCCAAAAATACACGATCATGTCAATCAATCAATCAGAATTATATTCTGCATATCAATCTATCGGATTTGTGGAGGTTGCATATTTATAAAGGTAAAAGAAAGAGTATGCTTCACTCAAAAAACAATGTTCTAACTTCCTGAGAAAAAAAGATGTTCCACGACAGAAAGTGCAACAAAAATGTGAGCTATCGCATCATCAACTAATGGCTAGGAAATGTGGCTGATGGATATGCTAATTAAATTACCAGTGACGTGTGAAGGAGATGACCCGTAGTTAAGTGAGCATTCTTGTGCGTAATGGTAATTTGCAATGTGAGAAAAGAAAACTGGTTGGATCAAACTTTGGAGAGAATAAACGAGCCAGCCCTGCCGGTGTACTGAACATGTCAGCTCTCAAGTGCCAGCCTGCCTCCTCTCCTTTTGTCTTGCAGAAATGCATAGCATGGCCCAAAGGCTACATCAATCATTTTCTTTTGTTAACAGTCGAAATGACCATTACAGAGTTCTAAATGGAAAAAAAATCTGTCAATTGTGCCTCTTTTGCAAACCATACATGGCAACATAAAAAATTGGCTAGAGCATGAATATTTGCTATGTCTGTCAGGGCTGTAGACCAAGGGCCCAACATACATCAGGACAAGTAGAAGAGGAGGAACCCGCGAGCTCGCCATGGCTGACCCACAACGCACCCGATGCTTGGCCTAAGGAAGGGGCGCTGCCGCAAGGGGAGGATGCGGCCAGGGATGGCAACCGCCTCTTGGGAAGGGACTTCGTCGCTAGAATAAATAGGTTTCGTTAGATAAGTAGTCTTTTGTAATAGCCTCTGACTAGAAGGACTCTTTTAGGAAAAGAGTATGTTGCTTAATAACAAGTCTCCCAAGACTATAAATAGAGGGGCCAGCTGATTTTAGTTAGAACTTGCTTAGCTAGCATTCCCATTTATTTGTTATCATTCATTAAGTTTCCTAAGTGGGCAATAAGAATTATGAATTCTCATATGGCAAATTGTTTATGGAATGATGACCCTGATGCCCACAAATACCATCTTGCTAATTGGGATAGTGTGAACATGCTCAAAGATTTTGGGGGCTGGGGGTGCCAAACCTTAGAGATCTGAATCTTTGCCTTTTAGCATCATGGATTAGAAGATACAATCTTGATGGAGACAAGCTTTGGAAGCAGTTGGTAGATCATAAGTAAAGGACTCACCAAACCTAACATTTTCTATAGCTCGACTGTGGGGGCTTCTCAATTCTTTAAAGGCATGATGTGGGCTGCTACATACGCGGCTAAAATGGGCTATAGGTGGTCGTAGGAAATGGAAGGAAGTGTAAATTTTGGGAAGATAATTGGTTAGGCACCTCTAGTTTGGCAATCCAAAGATTGGGAAATATACATGCTTGTTAATGAGAAGGCTGATACTATAGAGAAATGTTGGGATGGTTCAGAATTAAAGTGCACCTTTAGAAGAGGATTTACTGATAGGCAATTTAACCTGTGGTTGGAGATAGTCCAATTGGCTTCTACTATTGTCTTTTCTGACAAAGAGGATGAACTGATCTGGCAGTTCAATTCCAATGGTGTCTACTCATCTCAGTCTTTGTATAGAGTCATTAATTTTAGAGGGGTAGTTCCTATTCATATCCCTGCTATTTGGTCCATTAGAGTCCCACCCAGGGTTCATTTTTTCATGTGGCTAGTTACAAAGAATAAAGTCTTAACCAGGGATAACTTAGCTCTAAGGAGAGAGGTGCAAGATCAAACTTGTTTATTCTGTGCTGAACTGGAAAGTGTTCATCATTTGTTATTTGATTGTGCAGTAGCTAAGGTATTATGGTCTTACATCTCTCAAGTTCTAGACAAACCTGTAGGAGCTGACATTGTTTCTGTGGGGAGCATGTGGCTTAGTGATAAGAAGTTTGCTATTCATAATATTTTCTGTGCTGCTGCCCTGTGGGGGCTGTGGAAGCTAAGAAACAATATGTGTTTTCAGGGGGTAACCTGGAGAGGGGTGCATGTATTGTTACTGATGGTGACAAACATGTTGGAGAACTGGAGGATTCTGTGCCCCGTGGAGAAAGTTCAGGAATACAGTTGCCGTCTAGATCGACTCAAGCTGCTGGCTACAAGACCACCCGAGCTGCCTTGGTTGACCAGATCAACAACCAGGTAGACAAGACCTTGTTTGCTGCTGCTGGCGACTGGGAAGCGATCATCCCCGCGGAAGCAAGAGCGATGCTGACCTCAGATGTGGAGAAAGCTCGCGACGGGATGTGGCTGGACTTCTCGGCGATGCGTGAAGCTTGGAATATGTAGTTTATCTGCTGTTATTTTCGTAGCACTTTCTATCTGACCTGGAATGGTCTTTTGTGTTCCTTGTAAGCTCTATCGGCGCGTTGGCCGTTGCTGTTGGCTACAAAACACTGAACCTTAACTGTTTTGGTCTTAATGAAAAGGCCGGGGGCCACCCTTAAACTCAAAAAAAAAAATAGAGGGGCCAGTAACAATCCAACCTTAAGCAATTGTTTTTTTCTGAATAATAATATGATATATATTTCTATGATATTTCTAATCCATAGAAATTATAATTTTTCTGAACGATTTGGCATATATTTCTCTAAGATTGGCAATCCATCGAAATAGTTTGTATTTTTTCTGAATAATATTGTATAACATTTTAAAACATGTGGATGCCAGGTACTGTAGTCTGTAGACAGGTTCTTAAACAAGGATGCATAATGACAACCGGACGTTGATAATGGCAAAAGGACGTCGGCTGATACTGCTACTTAAAGCATGCATAATGGTGGCAAAAGGACGCCGTCGGTAACATTTCAGTCGGGAATATATATACGAGCAGAGGATTCAGTGCACAAAAATCCTGCTTATTGCCAGGTATTAAAACAATATAAAGACGGACAGCTCCTCGAAGAGGAGCCGTGGCCACGTCATCCGAATTTCTACTGCAGTTGATTTTGAAATCTATGGCCATGATTTACTGAGTGAACTTCCACCCGATCCAGCTTCTGTGAGTTCTATTTACCTTTGCCCACTTCTTCCCCGCTTCTCTATAGCTGCTCCAGCTTCTCGTTTGAATCCGGGAGTACAAATATATACGCAGCTTCAGCTTCTCCTCCCCTTCAAATAAAAAAAAACTCATCCGCTCCCATCACTCCGGTCTCTCCCGTAAAAAAAAAAACCCGACATCTCTCTCCCTCCCCATCCTCGCGACGCGAACAGAGGAGGCGGCGGCGGCTACGGCGGCGTGCAGAGGCGGCGGAGGCGGCCCTCCTCCCCATGTCCTCCACCTCTTCCTCCTCCCCCTCCTCCCCCTCCTCTTTCCCGAGGCGGCGTGGGCGTGGGGGCGCCCGCGGGCGGCCGACGGCGCGGGGGTGCGGCGGCGGCGCAGTAGGCCCCCTCTCTTCTCGCTCTCTCTCCGTCTCCACGTCTCTACGTCTCCTCACGCCGCAGTCGTCGTAGGTGACATTTACCATGTGCCCTAGGGTTAGGGTTAGGGTACGTCATCGGCCGTGGCGGCGGCACTCGCCTTTCCTTCCTCTCTCAGCCCGGCGTCGCCGGTTCCGCGCTTGAGGCGCGAGCGGGGCGAGGCTGCGCGGCAAATTGCATGAAATTTGATAAAAATAGTGTTGTCCAATTTCAGTAAATTGAACTCGGCATATCAGGTGATTTGGCGAAGCAGCTGCATGAAATTTGATAAAAACAGTGTTGTCCAATTTCAGTAAATTGAACTCGGCATATCACGTGATTTGGTTTCTATTTTTAGCATAGAACTAAGTTTCACTGCAATGGTTCTAGGATTTCTTTCCGTTTGATTACGTTTTAAGATAGCACATTTGCACTAATTTGAAATAATGTCTTATACATCTACTGTTTTTATAGGTGAACTGACTTGACTTGAGACAGTGACTCACTATATAGACCTTAACTTGACTAGACTCACCTATGGAATGTTAACAACAGCCAAGATTACACAGAAGGCAAGAATTGTGGGCCTTGCAAAAAAAAAAAAAAAGTATCATCCTAACACTTCCCTCTTTTAACGTTTTTGAATATATGGTGAGCCTTGCAAGAATATCTGGCGGTTGGATCTCCGGAATTCACTCCTGGTGAGTCTTTTGAGTGTTGATTATTTCTTCTATTTTAGTTATACATGTATCTAACCAGTTGCTACATTGGAAGGAAACACACACTAGAAAAAGCTTGAAAGGTTTGCGCGTGGAATGTGGATGCGATTTAGCACCTGCCCCATTGCTACTCCAACCATGATGTTCGATGCACATGCATGCTTTACTGCTACCTATTTATTTGTTGCTTCTCCCCGCTACAATGATTTACAGTTGGCCTCTCAAAATTAGCCTATCTAAAATCATCAAAAAAAAGGTTTTGATTGTTTGCAAATATTGTACCGACCCATGTGATGGATTCAACCTATATATAACCTCTAAGGCTAAAGCATACATTGTTCTTATGTGGAAATAGTTAGCTTCGCAATTTCGGAACCTATCTATTCTTTCGAATATAAGTGCTCCTATTTTAGAAATATGGAATACCGGTCTCCTTTGAATGGTTAACGCATCCTGAATTTTATCACTTGGCACTACTTATGTATAAGTCCAAGTAGCTGCATATTCTATAACACATCCTGAAATTTATCTTTTGGAACTACTTAAGAAACTAACCAAATGTGAGAGTAATTATGTCATGGTTTTTCTAAATAAACTAACATAGACAGTCAGTAAGTAGGTACTTGGGTTCGGCCTTGTTGGCCTGTTTGTTCCTATTAGTTGCCTATAATCGTTTTTATGTAAGGAATGTTTTTCAGCGTGTGAATTATTCTGACCGCTTCTTAACATATCCAGTCTTTTTCGGGACCTTCATAAACCATAGGCTACCAAAATGGTGTTGTAGTCTCCTTTTTTTTATTATTGCCATCAAAGCATCTTCTTATTGCTCATTACATTACACAGGAGGATTGAAATTAACATTTCCTTTGTGCAGGCTAAATTGGATGCTACTACCTATGATGAATGAAATAAATTGATGATTCACACATGTTCTCCATGGTCACCACATCAAGGATTTTTAAACACTAGGATAAGGCTTCTTACATAGAGATGAAATAGGCCGGTATAGTGATCTCAGCTCCGAACCAGTTACCAAACTCCTTAGATTTCACATGTCAAGTTTTTAGAATTATGCGCACATTCTCTATTTATCATATAGAATGTCTGCTCAAACTACTAATGAACTCCAACTTTATAGTGGTATAGTAAGCTGATCTGAATGTTTTTCTGTTCTCTTGCAGTGCCTTGTGATCTGATCTTGTCAGTTCAAGATTTCTAAGATTTCAGGTTCATTTCCTCACCATGCAATGATGTTTGTAGCTACCAATATTATTCAATAGTATATGATGACTGACTTATTGTGTATGATCTACCAATGTAGTGTCATGAACATTTGTAGCCATACCAAGAGACAGGACCTGCTGCCTTCTAAAAGTGTGCTGCAGGAACCTCCCTGTCTAAATATGCTTGTAGGTATATTAGCATTTTCACTATTTAGTAGTTAGTAATTTTAATATATTGGTAACAACTATTGCCCCTTTTGCATTCGCATTTGCAAACATACTTAGGTCTAATTAAATAAGGAATTGCCATCGTATGAGTTTTAATTTAATTCTTATAGTGAATCATATCCATAGCATGGAGTTAAAGGCTAATGGGTCTGTAACCCCAAATACTGATCTTATTCAACTAAAACTATTTTATTTGTTATGGGGTTTATTTGTAGCATTTTTTTGTACCACATGTGTTAATTTTAATGATCTTAGCACCTCCAAGGGCCTATCGGGTTTATGCAAGTTGAAAGCTTAATATTGACTAGGCTTGTCAAGCTATGGTTTGAGGTCAGAGAAAACTTTGCAGTTCGTCGTTAACATGACATCCACCATCTTGGTAGTGGTGAAAATCAAGGTGTATGGTAACATGGTCAACTAAAATTCAGATTTAGCTGCAACAATCCCAAGATCTAAAAATAGATTCTGTAGATATAAACGGAACTGCATTTATGAAAAGCGAAGTCATGTACAAATGATGCACTGTTTTTGCATTTTAATTGCCAAGCCAATGCTACTCTAAACGATTGGCTGTGTATATTTTGTTTTGGTGATTTCAGATCTTTTATGGCGGTGCCCATTCACAATTTATCATGGACTAAATTACAATGGCTATCATGCCAACCTGATTCCGCTTTGCTCCCTGTTGCCCTGGATCATTGAAGACCAACTACATTGCCTCTACTAATCGTGAAAGCCAGACTTTGAAACAGGCTCTGAAGTGTTTTCTTTAATTTTTTTTATTGCTAAACAAACTCGGTCAACACCAGCATATTTTTGGAGTCTAATAGGGTTTCTGCTATGATGCCTGATGATCCCTTGGCTTTTGGAGCATATATACGCTGGCCTTCTATTTTGAGTACTCAGTTTACTCCAAAATTTCAGCCACAGTCTATTAGCCAAGACTGTATTCATGACATTAGTACTCGGTTGCTCCCGATTGCAACCACATTGTATGTATGTTGATTATATTTGTGCCTTTCGTTTTTCGTGTAAATACCAGCCAATCCACATTATCTACCGCTTCTCACAATCTTCCTCAAATTTGCTATTACACGGGGGCACGGGCGCGCGGACGCGCGCGCCTATGATACTAGTGTAGTACAAGCATAATGATGGCGAAAGGACGAGAGAGAATCCGACAAGCCATATCCATTAACGGCCACAAAAATAGGGTCAAATTTAAGTAAAACAGGGTATGTACGTACATGCATGTTAAAGCCACAGATATGATCCCCCCGTGTGTACGTAGTCATGCCATCGCGGACGGCACGTTGAACACATGTCAAGACAATTAATTAGAAAAGATATTATTTAGCGAAATGGAAGGGTTATGAGACTCCTGTTCAGATCATCTGGAGGCATGCAGCGGCCGCTCCGGCGGATTGATGCAACCGGCCGGCCGGCCGGCGGACAGCATCCAAATCTCGAATCATCGTCGGCAGGGAACAGTAAGGTCTAGGGTTTTAGTGCGGTGCGCGGGGGCAATAACAATGTACTCGTAATGCACATAACGGGAAGGAGATGGATTTGTACATTACACACACGAGCAAAGCTGTTTTTCTCTACTACATATAATGCACCAAAAAAACATTCCTAAAGCCACACAATAAACTATCCACCACAGTCATTATCTCTCCTAATCTCTTCTAAGTGCACCAAACAAATGCACACAAAACAAACCAATCATTCAAAATGAAAGGTCGAGATTCACTCTAGCCACCATTTTCTCTCACTCACCCAAATCCAACGCATCAGATTGCTCGGATCAAACCTGGTCACTCACCCCATCCCGCATCCCACGCCCACCGCCGCGCGATTTCCTCTCTCTGCCTCCGCACAAGCTCCCAGACGCGTGATGACTCCTCCGCTTCTCATCCTCTTCCCCCATCCGCCTGCCGTCCACGGTGAGCCGCAGCTCGCCCAGCCGTGGTTCTCGCGCACGCGAGCCGGCTACGAGCTTCTCCCCCACGCGCTTCTCCGGACACGAGCGCGCGAGGACGCGGCCTAGTCGCGCCGCTGCGATGGAGCGCAGGCCAGGAGACGCCGGAGCAAGAGCGGGCGAGGATGGAGCCCGGCCACGCCGATGTGGGGGACTCCTATCCGATCTCTAATCCGCCTGGGAGACCAACGGCCTGATTCCCTCGCCGCCGCGGAGTCTTCCGTGCAGGTAGGCTCGGTGCCTTTCTTCTTCCTCCTCATGGCCTCCGTCCCTGCTGCTAGATCTGGCCGGCGTGGCCGCCACCACTCGCTAGCCGGCCGTTCTGGGGCCTCTTCTGCTGCAGCAGCTGCGCTCTGCTGTCCGGTGCTCCCTCTCCTCTTGTGTGCTGCTCCCTCTCCCCTGCTGTGCGCTAGCCGCCATGAGCCCTCTGCTGTGCTCTGCTCCCAAGCCCGTGAATGTCCCCTGCTGCAAAGTGAAGAGGAAGAGAGGGAGTTGATGCACGTGAGGATGGAGCGATGATGAGTGCTCAGTGCGAGCTGTGAAAAAAGAATGGTGATATTTAATTAAGTTTTTCTTATGCCTCATTTGTTGATTCGATTCCATTCATATATGCAGTACTAAATTGTTGTTAACAAATATCCATTCCAGCAATACCAATTTCAAATAACACGGTTTACATATAAAAAAAATGTTGAACTTGGTATAGGGAGGCTAAAATGAGGGTTTGGTTGGAGTGCAGAGAGAAATGAGGGCTGGCGTATGAATGAGGGACTCTCATTCCTGAGAGTAGGGGGCCAAAGTTTGAGGGATTTGTTGGAGTTGTCCTTATCGCAGCTTTGTAGAAAGTTAACGCTGGATTCCAACTCCGAGTTCCAGGTGCGACCGCGGATTCCAGTTTCATTCACCATTTGCTACGAATTTTATCTCTGAAACACTATTGGTGCATTGTGTGGTAGCTGGTTGTAGTGAACCCAGCGTCGCAGGGTTTGGTGTCTGAGATCGGCCTGGAGGTGCCAACACAAGCGGTTCCCTGAAATCCTAAATCTGCATTGGGGAGTCCTTTGCCCGGACAGTGAGAGGCACTGCTGTTAGACCGTTTAGGATCTCTAGTAGTAGATCTAGCGGGTACCGTAATAATTCAAGACATGAACATGTAAACCTAATACACTACACAAGAGGTAGACGGGGAGAGTGGAGAGAGTGAGGTTACAGACCAGTGGGGTTGATGGAGACGTTGGACGTCGATCCAGCCATCACCGTCTCCTCTGCGCTAGGGCAGAGATGGTCGGGGAAGACGAGCGTAGTGGAGTCCGCCGGTGGAACTTCCTGTCGCTTGCAGTACCGCCCTCTCGATCGGTCTAGGGTTAGGAGGGTGAGGGTGGCGGCTGTGGTGAACCTCGTGAAGCGAGCCAGTGGCCCCCACCTCCTCTTATAGGCACTGTGCGATGGGGGCCCACCAGCCAAGTCTTGGGCTGGACGCCCCCGATCAGGGCGTGGATCAGGGCCCAATTAGGCCGTTGGGCCTAACTGGTGGAGATCAATCTAACATTCTCCCCCTTGATCTCAACTTATCAATTTAAACTTTGCATTTAATTCTTTTTACCATTCCGGTCATAGATCAGTGCATAGAACTGCATCATCGTCACGGTCAGTTGCCGATAGATTTAATAGCTACAATACACATCTCTATTCGGAAATAGATTCTTCAACTTTGGGCCCTTTATTGTCCGGACAACATAGGCTATACCATAAACCCATGTCGACTGTGTGTTCTCTTGAACACACTGGGTGGTAAGCCTTTGGTAAGCAAATCTGCAAGCACTTTCTTGTTACTTTTATGTTCAATACTTTGAATATGATTCCGGACTTTCTCCTTTACAACGTATACCTTTATGTCAATGTGTTTGGCATCACACTTGACTCGTTGTCTTAGGAGTGAACAACTTAAATGGTTATTGCTGTTGTGCACCATCATCAACTCCGGGTATAAGTTATCTTAATCATTTTGCCCGTCCCGTAGCCTTGTTACATGCTATACCTTAACTTTGCATCACCGATGATACTAAAATAGTTCTTTGTTGGAGCTTTTCCACAATAAAACTCCAACCGCGAGTGTTTAGAATGTGGATTTCTATACACATCTCGCCATAAACAAACATTTGTACCCACAACGAGAGTACATACTCTTTCTTACTTAGCATGAGGCCAACATTCTTTACTCTATTCCAGTGATCTATATCTGGACTGGTCTTTGCCAAAATAACCTGGATATGTGAACTGTGTCAGGGTGATGTCATACTTGCATTCATTAAGCTTCCAACAGCTGAAGCATATGGTACTATAATCATTTGATCTATTTCATATTGATTCTTAGAACATTATAGTTCTCAAATCCATTACCCTTAACTATAGGAATAGGCGTAGGTTTTCACACTTGCATACTTTATTTCTTTGGAATATTTTCTAAGTATGCCTATGTGATAGTCCTAATACCCCTTTTCTTTTATCACGGTGAATTTCAATTCGTATACCAAGATTCATTTCACCGAGAACATTCCTATTGAACCTTGAGGACCAGAACTTCTCCTATAGTAGATTGACATCATTACTAGCAAGTAAGATGTCATCCTCATATATAGGATTGGGAAATGAATTTCCCATTCTATAACTTTGCACAAATGCAATTGTCCTCTCATTCTTTTTAAAACCCAAACTTTCTACTTCAAATCAACTACGATAGTTGATTTATTTAGGCGGCATCCCTTATGTTCTTTTACTTTCGACAAACTCTAAGGTTGTGCCATGTAAACAATTCCATACAAATCCCCATTGGGAAATACCGTCATTACTTTCATCATAACGTATCGCTAACACATATTGTAATGCATTCTTTTGCTTTGCGTAAAACTTTCAATTCAAGTCATGCTATATATCTTCACATATTCCCTTTGGAGTCACATATTTCGTCTTGTAAACCCATTACGGCCTACTGTTTTGGTTCCATTAGGAATTACTTATGAATCCCAAACGTTGTTGGTAATCTTTGATTTCATTTTAGCATGCTTGCTTAGCTCATTGCCATTTAGACAAGCGAGTGCTTTCATGGCTTCTTCAAATGAGGTGAGATTACCCTCCATTTGAATTTCACTATGTCTCCATTTGGGGTCGTTGTTCTTGGTTATTGCCAAGAGGCAATTGATTCTATAGTCTCCTATATCATAGGATACTTGTTTACTCATTCATTTTCCCCGAAGAGCTAACGATAGGTATCTTCATACCATGCTCCCCATTACTCCATCTTCTATAGTGTATCTTCAAACTTTCTTATTTTGGGTTTATTCTCAGATACCTCATATGGTGCTTAAAGCACTATATCTTGGTATTTCTTAATCTCATCGGAACTATAAAGGATCCAGCAATTTAGTTATTCCTTTACTTTTGGGGTATCATTATTATGACCGTTGTACTCCCTCAACGATCATATTTATATTTTATAGATCACACTCTAAATTCAAACTATACAATGGGGAATATCTTTCAATCATCTTTATCAATTACCTTTCCCGATTTATATCGCATTTCTCCCCTCGAAATATGGCATAAACTTTGTTGCCATATTTTCGAAAAATCATTCTAACTTAGGAATGAGGAAACATTTATCACTTTACTTCATTCACATGATCGGGTCATGTAAAACAAAGTTATTTCTAAAATCTTTTGGGAGTACATTTTTCTCATTCCACTTCATGAACTCAACGAGTCCTTTAATACTTTTGCAAGTTACACTTGCGTGTCATTCTTTTCTTTAGGTTCATCTGTAACTTTCTATTCTCCTTGAACTCATTGAGTGCTTAATGACTATGACACAATGGAAGTGCACGGTCAACACTAAAAGCACACGAGTCATAGTAACTTTCTCCTGCCGTGCAAGATGAGTACTATGCCAGACTTCACCTGCTATGCAGGATTTGATCAACATTTGCACTATGTTAACTTTACCCTGCCATGGGGTTGCTTTGTCAACCTTTTCTCGCTATGCGAGATAATTCCCTTTAAGGGATATAAGTGCCATAATGGCTCTCAGGGCATATTCAGTCATCAGAATAAAAATTATTCTGAATACTTTGTACCACATATCACACACATGCTTAATCCGACATTGGTCAAATTAGACATGTGTATGACTTATTACAACTCGTATCAAAGGGTGCTTGGAACTGAAGATTAATTTATTCTTTATAAAAGGAGTACACAAAATACAATTGTTAAACAAAAATATTGTAAATAAAGGTCACTTCTTCAACTAAACTCTAATTATGCTATCTTCTTTTCTTATATCAATATCCCTAAAAACTTTTCTTTTCAAGCTATTCTTTGAAGAGAACAATATCCCTTAAACAATTGACATTCTTTCTTACAAAACTTGCCCTTAGGCCTTTCATCATCTGAGTCACAAGTACCCAACTTATTTCTTTCTGCCTTCAAGAATGAAAGCACGAAGATCCTTTGTCTAAAAAGTATTCAACAATAATAATCAATAATGAGCATGAAAATAACCCTACGTTGGTCTGGTTAAAACATACCCATTAAACTTTTAATCTTTCTTTTATATTCTAAATCACCGATTGGTAGAAATAGAATAAAACATCATCCTTCTATATTAATTCCACATCACCGTTGGGCAGAAATGGGATTAACATATGAAAAACTGAATAACCTTATGACATTCTTCAAAATTAAATTCTCCCATTGGTTCAAATTTAATTAGAAGATAATCATCAATATTGCAGCGGAAACATGTAAAATACAATTCTTTATCTTTATATATTCTCTGAAAAATGGTCACTTTGATGCAAAATATATCGAGAAATAAACTTTAAACTTATAAATAAACTTATAATATTGCTATCATCAACGTTGGTCGAAAAATAACAATATTATAATTTAACTTTATCAATAAATCATATGTTCCTCCAATTAAAATATTCCCATTGGTTCCAACTTCAATTAGAGGATAAACATATTATCATTGACTATAAAAGAAAATTATAACTCTTCAAATTAAATTCTCCCATTGGTTCGAATTTAATAAGAAGACAATAAACTTTAACTTTTCAGCGGAAAACGTGACAATTTCTCAATTGTTCTTCTTTAGAATTTGGCCCGAAGGCCTACTTTTCTCGGAAAGCCAGCCTGTTCGCGCGTGGCAAGCGACCCATCTCCCCCCGCGCGCGGGCACTCAGTGGGGTTGAGAATTGCATCGATAAAATCATCAATAACATCATAATATTGCTATTAATCAACGTTGGTCAGAATAATAACAATATTACAATGAATGTAAAATTATCTTTTTTTAAAATTAAACTCTCCCGTTGGTTCGAATTTAATAATGAAAATGACAACAACTTTAAATACGCAGCGGAAACAATAATAAGCTCATATTCATTTTTCCAGAAACTTTAACATACTTTACTGTTCTCTGAACAAAATTATCGTTGGACAAAAATTGTACAAAGTTCGCATCAAATTTCAATTCAATTGAGCAAATATGCATCAAAACTGTTTCTGGAAAAAGAAAACCCAAAAAGAAAAACAGTTAAGAAAGCACCTGGCCATTTCGGCCCAAAGCCGAGGCCGCGGCCCACAGCCGAGCGCGCCCGCACTGCCAGCCAGCGGCCCAGTGGCCAGCGCGGCCTGTTACTGTGTACCAAGTACATTTTTTTTTGCTCTTTGAGCAGGCGGCCCACAACACAAAACTGTCCGACCCAGCAAGGCCTTTGGCGCCGGCTGGAGATGCCGATCCGGTACCAGGCCCTAACGTGGGCCTGGGCCGCGATTCCGGCCTGAGTCCAGGACCCGCCTGGGCTCAAACTCGGCCCGAGCCACTGGCGCCGTCGGTTAGGATCCGACGGTCGTCCGAGCCATTCTGTCCCTATCAGCAGAGCGCCGCGAGCAGCAACTGTGGCGGCCGCCGTCGACGGCGAGCTTCGCCGGAGCAACCTGCGGTGGCTCCCCCGGCCCATTTCCTTTCCATTCTCTTTCCCTCCACCTGCTTTCTGCTTCCTGCGGCACCGAAGATGACGGAGCAGGAACGCAGGCCATTCTTGGCAGCTTGGAGGAGGACGATGGTGGTGGCGCCGCTGCGGACCCCTTCGCCAACGTGCGCGCTCGCCCATGGCTGAGCGCGCCGCCATCGAGCGGCCTCGCGGGCGGCGCCTGGAGCCACGGCCGAGACGGCCTCTGTCCCTGCTGTCCGCGCGCCGGGGATGGCGTCGGTAATCACTATCCGCGCGATGGCGCGGCCCGATGTGGCCCTCGCGACGGCGGTTTGTTTCCGGTGAGGAAGACAGGTAGGACCCCTGACTCCTCGGCATGGAATCCTGTCTCTGTTAATGCTAGCGTTAGTGTTTGAGCATTTTCATTTTTCCCCTCCCCGATCTGTTCTTTAGGGTTGGGGATTGGACTCTTCTATTTGAATCAAAAAACCGTTCATTGCCAATTTGAAATCAGTTGTTCTTTCTTGATCCAATCGGATCAACTTCTTTTCTACCCAAACTCTAGATCCACTATCTAGATAGGCGTCTGATACCATTGTTAGACCGTTTAGGATCTCTAGCAGTAGATCTAGCGGGTACCATAATAATTCAAGACATGAACATGTAAACCTAATACACTACACAAGAGGGAGACGGGGAGAGTGGAGAGAGTGAGGTTACAGACCAGTGGGGTTGATGGAGACGTTGGACGTCGATCCGGCCATCACCGTCTCCTCTGCGCTAGGGCAGAGATGGTCGGGGAAGACGAGCGTAGTGGAGTCCGCCGGTGGAGCTTCCCGTCGCTTGCAGTACCGCCCTCTCGATCGGTCTAGGGTTAGGAGGGTGAGAGTGGCGGCTGTGGTGAACCTCGTGAAGCGAGCCAGTGGCCCCCACCTCCTCTTATAGGCACTGTGCGACGGGGGCCCACCAGCCAAGTCTTGGGCTGGACGCCCCCGATCAGGGCGTGGATCAGGGCCCAATTAGGCCGTTGGGCCTAACTGGTGGAGATCAATCTAACAACTGCTTCTCTTGCCATTTTTTATGACAAAATATGAATAATGCTCTTATGCCATTTGCTGCAGTCGAAATTGTATTGGTATGGGTGAGCTGGACACGGTATTCTTCTCTCTTGTGCAAGGACATGTGCGGTGCTGGAGTTCTAGGAAGATGCAGCTCATGAGGTGAAATAATTCTTGCTAGGCTGCTGCTCACCATGCTTACTTAGATTGTGTTTCCTTGTTCTTATTTTTTTCATTTATGTCTTTGCTCTGTTCTAATCCATTGTCATATACTATGCCGACCACTTGTTTGTTGAATTGTGACACTGGTTGCTTCAACCAATGTTATCCTATATGTGAGCTTACAGTTGATGAATCTTGTTAGTGACAAGTGGTGTAAAAGCATAAATATATGTGGGCTTAAAGTTTCATTATTTTAGGCAAATCGTCAATGATAACCAAGTGTAAGCAGCATGCAATCAGTGTTGGAAACAGCGGGGGTCAATATATTTCTGTTCTTTTTAGAAGAAAACAACAACCATTGGTGTCATCTATGTTTTGTCTTATTTTGTTCTATTCTTTACTGATTTTGGAAATTGGATTTTTTCCATGTTATTTAACACTGGTTTTTTCAATACTATTGGTAACCATAGGATTGAGCTGCTTATCAATTGTTACTGGCTTAATGCCTCAAAGACAACCTGTGCATTTTCATTCCCAGCCTTTTGCGTGTTTTGACAGGAACTCAGGAAGTGGAGCAAAAATCACACGCTGCTCGCCATTGGCCATTTGACTCCTATGGCGAGCCAGAAGGATGACTACAAGATCAGCATCGGATTGGTTGCTGAGTTGGATGCTGCTGTCGAAACCGCAGCATCCGGTGGTAGCAAGTCTATATGCGGCGAGCAGGACGGAGCAAATGCACAGGTGAGGAGTTTTGACATCGCTGTGAAGGTTTATTAGGAGAGGCGTTGCTCCCTTCTGCTGTGTGTGCTAGGATCGTGATACGGCACTGACTGTGCTGTGCATCTAGGTTGCTTACTGGAACTGCCACCACCACCACGGTGAGGGGTAAGAAGCCAGGAGTCCACTCGCAGAGCGTCTCCTTCCCCACGCCGGGTGCAGCTGCTGTGTGGACAATAGGAGGCCACCAGCCGAGTCGTATCTGTGGCTTTGTGAATTTCTTATCATAGATTGATAAATAGAAGTCGTAGCAGTGGTGACAATAGGAGGCCACCAGCACGCCGTCCATGATATATGTATTGCTTGCCTTGCTGGTAAATATGCAAAAGTTTCTTTCCCCTCTCATACAAGTGTTGTAAATTGAAATGCTGCTGGTTTGGTCAGTTTTTAATTATCAATCTGTAATCCTCAACTGAAATCCTTCTGAACAAGTACTGTTTTCCTGTTGTATCCGTTTTTTAGAGCTGTATCTTGATGATGATAATTTTGCACATGGACCGGCCAGTGAAGACATTACGTGTAAAAATATGTTATGTGAAAAATTATAATTGAAAATTTCTTGTCCGAGATAGTCTGTATAGGATTCATAAGTTAACTTTGGACCGGCCATTCTTATTTTTCCCTTGCAGGTTCAAAGTTTGGAGGTCTAAAAGGGTCATCGGCTTCAAAATACAGGTGTGTCTAGAGATTGCTTTTTCTTCGTTTCATAGTTCATACTACATCCATGAGAACTATCGAGCAAGTCTGTCCATTTGGGAAAAATGATAATATCTCTATTTCGCTTTGTTTCTTGCAGCAAGTGTCAGGTTACAAGTACTAACTGAGTAATCAATACATACCTTGTCATGGTTGAGCTTGAGGGAGAAACTGAACCTCTTGATTTTAAGTCATTTTTATTTTTATTTTCTATATAGCCTTTTCAGAGTGCACCTTTGCTTTCTAAAATGAAGACGTTTTGGATGTCAGGTCTTTCTTCTCTTACCAAAGTGGTATGTTATGATATTCCGACAATTTAATTGTATTCAATTTGTTTGTCTTAATGGTCTATCGCCAGGTTAGTTGGTCTCTTGGCACTCCTGAATGCAGCTCATGAGTTCTTTAACTGCGAAATGGTAGCCTTCTAGATCAAGATGCTGATATCATATTGGCAGCCTGCCTAGCTAGAGATTGGGAAAATGCGCCCACATGGCAATCTTGCTGTTGATCTGAATGAAACCAAAACACAATGGCCTGGTATGAATCACTCTACATAGTATAGCCAAAGCAATACAGTAGTGAAGGAGATGATGCATAATTGCTAGAATTCAATTGCAGTTCATGTGTATATGACAGGGCCTGCCCTTACTCATCTAACATTGGTTCCACACTCTTTGAGCCATGCTACAGACTGCTCATGTATACTATTTAATTTGTGAAGGAGTTCCACCTTGTTTTTTAAGTGCATCCCTTAAATTAAACCGTGGCAACGCACGGGCACTATACTAGTTAAACCGTGGCAATGCACGGGCACTATACTAGTAGTATATAAAGCTCCCACCACTGTACGTATAATAATACGGCTCCCACCACTGTACGACTGTACCGGGTCTGACAACACGGCGAGAGGACAAGCTAGGATACGATGCTGCAACGGCATGGCCGCCAATGAGGTGTGTCGACAACGACCTGAAGGACTAGCTAGCTCTCTCTAGACCAGGCCCGCTCTAGCCTCTAGACTAGTGTAAGTATTCAAGTACTGCTATATATTTGCAATGGCTTACTTGTCGACAAACTCCAATTCTACCCTACCTTTGTTGTAACAAATTCTTATGAGATAGTATTCCTCTAAGCAGACAGAGACATACATCGTCGTCTAAACCAATTTATCCATCCCCTTGTTGCATTGCTATTGCTAGCTACTCCGATCCACCTCAATTCTTCATAACAGTATCATCACTTTTTCCTATCGGTGCACTAACATTAAGGTGCTTAATAAATCAATCAAAAAAATGAATCAAGTCCCGGTCCTCCCTCTCGTCCCTGTCGTCCTCGTTCAGCCTCAGCGTCGCCGTCGGTCAGCGTCAGTTTGGCCGGACGGGGCTCCTCCCTGTCCTCCTCGTCGAGCGATGATACTTTGAGTCCCGGTCCTGGCTCGCAACACCGCTGTGCTTCGGCGCTGTCAGCGGCGGCGCGGCCGGGAGGAGGAGGCTGCAGCTCCGCGGCTGCTCCCGTGCGCGACGAGCGCCCGCGAAGCAGCAGCAGCAGGAGGAGGCCGACGCTGCGGCGGCGATCATGGTGCCCAAGGTTGGCACTTGCGAGGTATTACCTGCGAGCCAAAGGGCCTCTAGCCTAGTGGCTAGAGCACCCGAGTGGCACCCAGCAGACCTGGGTTCGACTCCCCGTGGGAGCGAATTTAAACAGTCTGCATTATTAAAAAAAACTAAAAAAATAGGCTAGGACTTCCCTTGCTGACTTCGGTCAAAAAAAGGTACTACCTGCGAAGGAGACTAAGGACGAAGCACCAGGCCCGTCCCTGGGGGGGGGCAGGCTGTGCGACGCCCATGGGCCCATAAGACTGGGGGGCCCATGAGTGTAGTCGATGTATGAAGTCGGTCCCTCATCTCGCAAGGCAGGCAAGGCAACTGAACGCATCCGCAAGGCAGGCAAGGCAACTGAACGGCGGCCTCTTCGACGATTCATATTCGCAATCGTGAGTTTGCCACTCCTTCGGCGTGCTAGAGCAGGGCACAGCGCGGTGCAGGTGTGCCGCCGTCCGGCGACCGGCGACGTCGTGGCAGTGTGGGCGTATGGCACCGCACGGCACACAGAGGTACCTCTTCCCTACCTCCTGATCGGTTGATTGTTGGCATCGGTAAGTGATGCACTGAAGTACTATACAGATCGATTTCCATTGCAGTCACCGGTTTATCAATTAAAGTATGTCAGTACTTGGATTTGATTACTAATTCAATTACACAAGCATAGACGCCCGGCAGTTCAAGGATTTGATTTCTAATTTAATATATGTTTTTAATGTGTTAGATGTTGCCAAACATAATAGAAAAGGAAAGAGAAAGGGAGCGACTAGCGGCTGAACGTTCTATCATCGAACGCCCGCCGCTACGGGGCCCGCCCATCTTCCCCCACGGCAGCGCTACACGATCGCGCACACACCTTCCGTCCCCATCGCACAGGCCCGCCCTACCCCTATCCCCACCGGCGACCACCACCCCCACCTCACGCACGGTCCCTGCACTCCTCCATGGCCGATCCGGTGAACAAGATACACCGTCGCCTCCACACATGCCCAACGCCTCACACGAAACATAGGGGGAAACACACGAAAATGGAAAACAAACTACTGAAACATCAACCGGACGCCCCCCCGCAACATCCTTGAACCTTCGCACGAAACAAAAATTAAACACAAAGAGAAACATAGGGCAAAACACATACCCAACGCCTCCACACATGCCCAACGCCTCCCCGTGGCCGATCTGGTGAACAAGATACACCGTCGCCTCTACACATGCCCCACGCCTCCCCAGAAACATAGGGCAAACACACACGAAAATGGAGACAAAACGACTGAAACATGAACTGGACGCCCCCCGCAACATCCTTGAACCTTCGCCTGAAACAAAAATTAAACAAAAAAAGAAACAAACGTTAGAGGAAAAAGAAACACTGAGACAATAAAATGAAAATGCAAAAACATGGCTGGCCCTAACTTTGAAACAATACAAAAACGCAGTTAGAAACAAAATGAATCGAAATTTGAAACAAAAAAAAAGCAAACATTGACAAAACATTCAAAACAATCGAAAACACAAAAAATGAAACAAAAAACAAAAAAAATTACAACTGAAACACATCAAGAATAACGGATGAAGCACCGTGAAACACAAAAATGAAACTGACAAAAAAAAAGAAAGAAAAAGAAACACCAGTGGAACACAAAAACGAGAAAAACAAAAAATCAAACACCCAATGAAACCCTAAAGCAACATCAAACACGAGCAAAAGAAACAAACGAAACACATGAGGAGGTGGAGGAGGAGGACGGGGTGCCTACCTCGCGAGATCCACCGCGGCCCAGCCACCTCCGCCCCGGAGCGGATCCACCGACGAGACCCGAGGATCCGGTGACGCATGAGGGCGAGGAGGAAGAGATGGTCGCGGAGGAATGGGACGAAGAAAGGGACGAGGAGCTCCCTCGCCGGAACCCTAACTCGCCGCCGGAGGAGGAGGCCGGATCCGGTGGGAAACACCGCCGCCCCGCCCGATCCGCGGCGTCGCCGGATCCGCGGATCCCGCGACCCCGCCGCCGGATCGGGCGCTACCAAAGCCGTGCGCCTCGCCGGTGTCCACCATGGCTGCGTGCGCATGAGGCGGTGGCGCGGAGCGAAGTAGAGAGAGCAGTGGAGAGGGCGCATGGAGCGGCGCGGCGACGACGGAGGTGTGACCACGCGGCGGCGAGAAAAGCGAGGGAAGAGCCGAGGAGAGAGGGATCGGGGAGGAAAATGACGGGCGGAGTGTGAGGAGAGCGGTATCTTGGGAAGTCGCGGCCGCTCCGTGTGTGTCAGTGTGTGTGCCGCGCGGCCCAATGGGCCGATGCCTCCGCCGTTCGGTGTAATGAACGTATACTAAGAAGCATTACCGAAAGAGAAAATAAGAAGCTCAAGTCAGAGAATCGCAAAAGGGTGCCAAACATCATATTAAAACATAAGATTATCGGGCCCTTAGTCTCTTACTTGCCCATGGGCCCTCAAAATCATTGGGACGGCCCTGCGAAGCACAGGCGGAGCGTCGGTAACGGGTCGTCGTCACCGTCATCCATGGCCGCCGACCGCCGTAGCCGTTGACAATGATGGAACAGCTCGCCGCGAGAGGGCCGAGGCCGTGGCCCGCGCCATCTCGTACTGCAAGTACACGCTCCGCCGGCGGTCGTCGTCGATGCCACCGCTCCCGCCTCCGCCATCGCCCATCGTCTCCCTCGCCAAGCTTTGACGACTGGCTCGACGACAGAGACAGGCTAGAAGAGGTGAAGATCATCATCGCATCAAGCGCTGGCGAGTAGCACCGCGACGACGACTGCAGGGCCGCCAGGGACGACGACGTGTGGCCCTTGTTAGTCCCAAAAGATCATTAGCAGTAGGATCTAGTAGGTGCATTCTCATACAGTAGGTAGACAGTGAGGGAGAGAGGAAGAGAGAATGGGAGAGATCATCACTAGAGGGCTTGACGGGGGCAGAGGAGGACGATCCGGCGCGGCCCCTGGGAGTCGGCCATCGTGTCGAGGAGAGGAAGGGGCGACGCCGGGAAGAAGGAGGTCGGGGCGGTGCGGTGGCGGCGGCGCGAGGTGCTTCCCGTCCTTTGGCCGCCCCTCTGGATCGGATTAGGGTTTGTAGGTGGGTGTGGCGGCTCACGGTGAACCTCGTGCGAGAGCCGCGGCGCCCACCTCTTTATATAGCGCGGGGTGACGGGGGCCCTCCGGCCAATAGATGGGGTGGGCGCCTCCGATCGGGCGCGAGGTTCACAGGGGCCCGAGTTGGGCCGTTTGGGCCCAACTTCGGGATTGAGATCATCCTAACATTCTCCCCTTGATCTCATCTTTAACTTTACTCTTTCACTTTAACCTTTTCATTTTACTTATTCCATCTCGATTTGTGCATAGAACATGTTTCATCGTCACGGTCTATTGCCGTTGGATTTCACGACTACAATACACATCTCTGGTTTGAAATAAATAAATACTTTATCTTTGGGCCCTTATTATTATTATCCAGGAATCATAGGCTTCGCCTTAAACCCATGCCGGCTACGTGTTCAACGAACACTTTGGGTGGTAAGCCTTTTGTAAGCGGATCCGCGAGCATCTTTTCAGTGCTTATGTGCTCAAGATTTATAACATGATCCTGGATTTTCTCTTTCACAACATAGTACTTTATGTCAATGTGTTTGGCAGCACCACTTGACCTATTGTTGTGAGCATACTCTATAGCTGGATTATTATCACGGTATAGAGTCATTGGTCCATTTATGTCATCGACCATACTAGCTTTAAACCGGGTATGAATTTCTTTAGCCAATTCACTTTGCCCTGATGCCTCATAACATGCTACAAACTCGGCATACATAGTAGAGTTTGTAGTAACTGTTTGTTTTGAGCTTTTCCATGATATAGCTCCTTTTGCGAGAGTGAACACATATCCAGATGTGGACTTTCTGTCATCTCCCGCATAATCGTCATCGAGTATCCTAAGATCTTTAGGGAGTCGATCTTACGTACGTTAGCATCGGGTCTTTTGTTCCTTGTAAATATCGCAAAACTTTCTTTACCAATTTCCGAGTGTTCAACACACTGGATTACTTTGGAATACGCAAGCGGCCGGTTACATAAGCTAAGTCGGGCGTGTGCATACTTGAGCATACCGTAAGTGTCCAACAATTTGAAGCATATGGCACACTTTTCATTTGGTTGAGCTCATACTCATTCTTGGGACACTGAAAATCCCCATACTTATCGCCCTTGACTATAGGTGCGGGTGATGGACTACATTTATGCATCGAATTTCTCCAAGACCCTTTCAATGTATGCCTTTTGAGGCAGGTCCTAATACCCCTTTCTTCTATCTCGGTGAATTTCTATACCCAAAACATAGGAAGCTTCACCAAGATCTTTCATCTCAAACTTTGAGGACAAAAATCTTTTTGTCTCCGTAGTAGACTCATATCGTTACTTGCAAGTAAAATATCGTCTACGTACAGGACTAGAAAAATGTATTTTCCATTCTTAAACTTTGTATAAACACAATTGTCCTCGACATTTGCTTTAAACCCAAAATTCTTTATAGTTTTATCAAACTTCAAGTTCCACTGCCTTGAAGCTTGCTTTAACCCATAAATCGATTTCTTTAGGCGACATCCCATCTTTTCTTTGCCTTCCACGACAAAACCTTTCGGTTGTGCCATGTATACATTCTCCTCCAAATCCCCATTTAGGAATGCCGTCTTCACATCCATCGATGCAACTCTAAATCATAGTGTGCCACCAATGCCATTATTATTAAGAGAATCTTTACATGAGGACCGGAGAAAAGGTCTCGGTGTAATCAATTCCCTCTCTTTGTGTGAAACCTTTAGCCACAAGTCGCGCTTTAAATCTCTCTATGTTCCCTTGGGAGTCATATTTTATTTTGTAGACCCATTTACAGCCTACTATTTTGGCTCCTTTGGGAATTTCTTCCAAGTCCCAAACATCGTTGGCACTCATCGATCTCATTTCATCTTCCATGGCTTCAAACCACTTGGATGAATGATCGCTTCTCATGGCTTGTTCAAATGAGGTGGGATCACCCTCCATTTGATACTCTTGATGATATTATTTAACTCATATATATCACTTTGGAGATAGCTGGTCTTCTTTCTCTTTGAGACCTTCTAGAGGCCTCTACATTTGGCACATCTACTATTGGAGGCCGAGGTTGCTCCCCTTCATTTGTGGCAACATTTTTAACGGGTTCTGCGAACGGGTTCCTCATTTTCCTCATCGTTACCATAGGAGGAACAACAACGGAGTTCTTGCTCCACGGTGTCTTGCACTATTGGTGCGGGAACAATAGGTAGCTCGAAAAATGGTTCTGAATCACGGGATTGGGTGCACACACCCGCTTCTCTTCAAGATCAATTTTCCGAGCAGCCATACCCCCCTCATCATTTCATCCTCTAGAAAAATAGCGTGTCTCGTTTCCACAAACTTTGTGAGTCTATCGGGACGAGAAACGATAACCTTTTGACCTTTCGGGATAGCCAATGAAATGGCAACTCAACATTTTTTGGGATCAAGTTTCCCAATATTTGGGTTAAAGACTTTAGCCTCGCAGACACCCCCACACACGGAAGTGATCTAGTGAAGGTACCCTTCCCGGTCCATAATTCATACGGTGTTTTGGGCACCGATTTACTTGGCACTCTATTGAGAATATGAATGGAGGTTTTTAATGCCTCTATCCATAAACTCAATGGTAAATCGAGTAACTCATCATACCGCGCACCATATCCATCGAGGTACGATTACGCCTTTCGGCTACTCCATTTTGCTTTGAGGTTCACCCGGCATGGAATACTTGGGCAACTATACCATTTTCCTGTAGAAACCTTGCGAAAGGTCCGGGAACTTGACCATATGGGGTATGCCGACCATAGTACTCCCCCACGGTCGGACCGGACTAGCTTAATCTTTAAACTATGCTGATTTTCCACTTCAGCCTTAAATATTTTAAATTTATCCAATGCTTCATCTCTTCCTTTAATTGGATAAATATAGCCAAACCGGGGTAATCGTCGGTGAATGTAATGAACGAATCATAGCCATCCACACTCCTTACGGAAAAGGACCACATATGTCGGTGTGAATGATCTCTAATATTCCCTGCTTCGTTTGGCATTCTTTTTAATTTGCTTTACATATTTTCCTTTTATGCAATCGATGCATTGCTCTAATTCAAACTCCAAAGGAGGAAGAATTTCATTCTTTACTAGTCTTTCTATTCTCCCCCTCGAAATATGGCCTAAACGCAGGTGCCATAATTTCGCCGTTGCATTGTAGTTCGCTTTCTTTTTCTTTTCTCATTTGTAGACGAGGAAACGCTATCATTCACATTACATATGGAATTCACACTTTCACATAGTGATAACATATATAATTCGTCTTGTCGGAAGGCAAGACCAACACAAATATCATTAAACCAAATGACACATTTGCCATGTCCAAAATTACGGTAAAACCGAATCATCCAACTTTATTACACTTATCAAATTGCGGCTGCAGTGTAGGAACATAAAAAACATCTCTCAAAGTAAGACTATAGCCATTAGGTAAATCTAATGCTACATCTCCAATTGCCTCTCTTTGGCACATACGCCATTCGCAACGCTAATGGCCTCTTCTCTTTTAGCGTAGTTCTCGTCGAAATGAATCCCTGTAAAGAATTTGCAACATGAATAGTTGCACCGAGTCAATAAACCATGTTGACTTTGAAAACTTTGCATACGAGAGATTCATTTACAAATGAAATAACATTCTCACCATTTTTCTTCATGAGCTCTCTTAACCAATCGGGCGATCCCGGTCTTCTTGTGCCCCTCCTTACCCACGTCTTGGCAAAGTTGTCACACACGTGGCTTGCCCATTCTTTGGCGTGGTTTCGTTGCATAGGACCTTTCTTTCTTTGGGGAGCCGGGATTGAAGGGCCTTTTGCCCTTCCCTTTGACCAGGTTCGCTTGGCCACCGGGTTGGCCATTGATCCCGAGCTCCTCATCAACACACTTTGAGCAATGAGCTTGTCTAAGTCCCATTTCTCGAGCCGCATGTTGTAGTTTATGACAAAATTCTCATACTCTCTAGGCAAGGAAGCTAAAACAAAATGGATAAGGAGCTGTGGTTGTATTTCCGAGATCCATTCCTTTCACTTATTTGCCAAGTGACTCATTTTCGGGATATGGTCACGTATGCTTGCCTCCTTTGAACTTTTCATTTGTCAATTGCTTGAACAAATGGGTAGCATACACTTTGGAGGAACCAGTTGAACTGGTTCTTGATCCTCTCAAAGTAAGCAACGAGTGTCACACTTTTCAATTGACCTGTAAGAGCTGGGTCAATTGTATTCTCAATAACAGACACAACATTTCTTGTTGTCACGACCCATCGAGTATGCTTTATGTCATAAGCCATCTTTATAGGGCCAAAATCTTTCACCCTTTTGTCCCATGCTTCATCACTTTCATCGGTCTCCCGCACCGGTTCCACAAGCTTTGTGGGACACGGTTCGTGAGTACCCGATCAACCTCGGTATAGTGAAAGTGAAGTCAATCTTCCTCTTCCACTCAAGGTAGTTGTCTCCCTCGGTGGTGGAATCTCTCTCAAGCGGACATCGGGGAGGAACTACCTGAAATTACAATTCATATGGGGTGAGAACATAATATAAAATTTACTTTGCAATAATTCTAAATCACCGTTGGGCGAAATAGAATTAATGTGGGCAACAACTATTAATCAAAATCATAATATTGCTATTAATCAACGTTGGTCGAATAATAGCAACATTATAATCACGTAAAATTATCCATTTTCAAATATTAAACTCTCCCGTTGGTTCGAATTTAACAATGAAAACGATAATAACTTTAAATACGCAGCGGAAACTTTAACTTTGCATAATCAATTTTCCCGAAACATGAAAACTTTATCTTGCTCTCCGTGCAAAATTGTCGTTGGATCAAATTTTGCATGAGATTTGCATCAAAAAACAATTCAATTTGAGCAAAATATGCTCAAAACAGGTTTACGGAAAAAAAGGAAAAACAAAATTTTGCTGTTCACTATGCAATCGGCCATTCGGCCCGAAACGCAGCCTTGGCCCGCGGCCATTTGGCCCTTCGCGCGGCTGCGCGGCTGCCCGGCGGCCCGAGTCCTTTGCGCGCGCTTCGCGCGGCGCGGCCCGGGCGGGCGGCCAGCGGGCGCATCTTTTTTTTTTTTTTTTTTCTTGAGCGAACGGCCCAAGGCAACAAACGGCCCGGCCCGGCGGCTGCGGCCTCGTTCTTTATACAAAAAAGAACGGCGCGGCCCAAAGGCTGCCGCATTTGGCCCGGCCCGGCAAGCGGCGCGGTTGCGCGCCGCCTGGGCCGACTTGGCCCGTGCGATCCCCACCGTTCGTCTTGATCCGACGGTCACGCGCGGAGATCGGGAGATCAAAACCCCCAGCAGCCGGCGCCCTGGAACCCTAACTCTCCATTTCCTCTCCTCCCTTCTCTCTCTTCGCGCCGCGGCCCACAGACCACAACGGCGCGGCGGGCGGCCGCCATGGCGGCGAGCCGGAGGAAGGAGATGGGCCGGCGCCACCGCAGGCCCCTCGCCGGCGCGCGTGTTCACCCTAGGCAGAGCACGCCGCCGTCGAGCGGGTTGGTAGTGGTGCCGTTTGCTGGCGCGCGCGCGCAGCGCAGGCGGCGCGGCCCTTTGTTTGTCCTTGCGCCGGCCATGGCAACGGCCGGCGGCGAGGATGGACGACGGGTCAAGGTAGGTGACACCAGCACCGTCCCCGTCTGTTAGGGTTAGGATCTGTTCTTCCCGATCCAAAACTTTAGGGTTAGGATTTGACCTTGTCTCTTCCCCTTTCCCACGATCTTTTCGTTTAGGGTTCCTTTTCTTTTACCGATTCGAAATCGATTTTGGTTCTTTCTTTTCCCCAAATCCCGGATCCGCTTAGGGTTAGGGTTAGGGTTTTCTTTTAAATCCGGATCAAGTCCGGCGAGTCTTTCTTTTGTGATTCAAAACACCACTAGATCCACTAACTAACCAAAAATGGCGTCGATACCATTGTTAGACCCAAAAGATCATTAGCGAGTAGGATCTAGTAGGTGCATTCTCATCTGATAGGTAGACGGTGAGGGAGAGAGGAAGAGAGAATGGGAGAGACCATCACGGAGAGGGCTTGACGGGGGCGAGGAGGACGATCCGGCGGCGGCCGGCTGGAGTCGGCCATCGTGTCGAGGAGAGGAAGGGCGGGCGCCGGGGAAGAAGGAGGTCGGGCGGTGCGGTGGCGGCGGCGCGGAGGTGCTTCCCGTCAGCGGCTGCGCCCCTCCCTGGATCGGATTAGGGTTTGTAGGTGGGTGTGGCGGCTCACGGTGAACCTCATGCGAGAGCCGCCGGCGCCACCTCTTTATATAGCGCAGGGTGACAGGGGCCCTCCAGCCAATAGATGGGCTGGGCGCCTCCGATCAGGGCGCGAGGTTCACAAGGGGCCCGAGTTGGGCCGTTGGGCCCAACTCGGGATTGAGATCATCCTAACAGCCCTCGCTGACGCGTCGTCCTCGTCCTCGCCGCGACCGGGAGACGAGCAGGACGAAGCGATTCAAGGAGTTGCCATGCCCGGCGGCCTCACCAAGCCGGGAGGGCTACGGTTCGCTCGCCACGACCGCCGCCGTCACCACGCACGGCGAGGAGTCGTCATCGCATCACGCCCACGGTATGTAGGTCTCTCTGCTAGCCGGCCACCCGGTGCGTACGTGATTGGTGGGATGCCATGCAATCAGTGCAACGTCAATCGTCTAACAATGCATTGGCTCTCCATGAATGAATTGGTACGTGCCTGCAGGTTGTCGCGGCGAGTCGTCGATGAGCAGCGGCTTGGACGAGTTGGAGTTTCTGAAAACATTCGATGGAGACGAGGAGGTGATCAATCGCCATTTCATCACTCTGGAGATACCAAGAAGCAGCTCTCAAGTGTTCAGGAAGCAGAGTTTGCCAGATATGAAAAGGAAGCGATTAGATATGGATAGAGAAGTTCGTGTCCGCGTACTAGTACCAAGTAGTAGTACCAACACTAATTCCTGGAGCTAGACATTTTTTTTTTTTGAGTAACGGAGCTAATCAGCTTTGCTTATGTAGTTTTTCCATCATCATCAAATCTAACAAAGGCCTAAGAAAGTGTTTTAATTAATTTGTGTCATGTTATTCATCTTATACTAGACTTTTGTTTTTCTTGATATATACCAGATCTATGATATAATCTTTTGAAGAGTCTTTTTCAAAAAAAAAAAAACTCCATAATCTCCTAGGCAGGAAAACCCATTACCTAGGGTTGCCGCTTGAATGTGGTCGGACTGACATCTCCACCTCCAACACATTTGGATTAAGATGAATCCGATAACATTCATACAAGACCTAAGCGTAGGAAAATCTGATTCCTTTGCTATCAATCTATCACCCTCACCCACAAATTCCAACCTTAACTACTACTAACCAAATTTTCCATAAGATCCTAATCATTCTCTGGAAGGCCAGGAATGATAAACATTTCAATCACAGGCAATGGACTGTTGCACAGGTACATTATGCTGCAGAAGTCTATATGTAAATCCATACTGCAACACTCATGGAGCATCAACAGACTTCTCTCCATCAAACAGAAGCCACAGCCCCAATGGCCTCCAACGTTTCTAACAGCTTCATCCAGCAGCACTCCACAAATCAAGCTCCTCACTACATCAACCGTCATCAATGAGGGATCAAGTGAACATACAACCACCTCACTGCAGCGAACATATATGAAATCAGTGAGCTCTCCCAACTCCAAGGTACAACCTGCTGCTATGTTGATGCAGCCATTGAACCAGATTCTTCCAACCTTCAACCCCAGCTAGCAGGACTTGGCATCTTTATTCTCAATTCCTAGGATAATTCAAGTCAGCAAATCAATATCAAGGCATCACTTCAGGCTTGTACTTCGGTCATCATGGCCAAGGCTGCTAGTCTTGCTCTTGCCTCAGCTGTCATCGACAAGTTAAATATCACCAATGCCAACTTCTTGACGGATTCTCAACAATTAGTGCAATTCCTAAATACTTTACTCAGTTCATCTCTAATCATGCCACCAGTTCGGAGTTCAGGTTCTACAACATTCCAAGGAGTCTCAATGTCATAGCTCATGATCTTGCAAAGCTTCTAAGCAGGTGTTTTCTGTTGACACTACTGAACAGATAGATTTCTGTTTAGCACATGACCATGGGCACCAATGTAACCTCCTTCAGGCTTTACACTCTGTTAGCTTCAATGTACAAATTCTAGCAGCATGTTGCTGCTAAATCAACATATTGTTGTTTGTTTTCAAAAAAAAAAAAAAAAAAAAAAAAAAAAAAAAAAAAAAAAAAAAAAAAAAAAAACTTAACGCGCGTTGCTGTTATTGAATGACAGCAGTGCCATACTGGCGCCATGGAATAGGGATGGGCCTTCCATATACATACAACCATGGAATAGGGATGGGCCTTCCATATACATACAGCCAGTGGCGGATGCAGGATGGAGAATAAGGGAGGCTAAAACCAACGCGGATATGAATCTAAGAACAAGCAACCGTGTGGCCAAGACGCGTGCACAGTGTGTCCACGCCATCCGAAATTTTTTTGGCCGTCAGATCCTCGATCCAACGGTTCAGCTGCCTCCTCTACGTCATATATATATCATCTCCAACCCTAGCCCAAACCCCCCCCTCCCTCTCCCCGGCCCACGCAGCCTCCTCCCTCTCCCTCCTCTCTCCTCGCGTGGCGGGCGCGCGGGGGCCGCGGGGGCGGCGCGCGGCGCGGTGCGGCAGCCCGCGCGGCGACGGCGCTGGCCCCGGCGCGCGGAGGCCGGCGCTGCGGCGAGCCGCCGCACGGGCGGCGAGCGGAGCGGGCGGCGGAGCGCGCGTGGCGATGCGAGCGGCTCGGGCGGTGCGGCCTCTCGCTCCTCCCGACGCCCGGACGCAGACGGGCGACGGTGATGCGTCGGCTGGCGCCCCGCCGCGCGTTGGCGGCAGCGGCGGTGGCGCGCGGCCCTCCTCCTCGTCGTCGCCGTCGTCCTCTCGTCATCGTTGGCGCAGGCGAGCAGGCCCGATGGCCAGCTGCAGCCCGGCCACGGGCAGGCGTCACGAGCGGCGCCCGGAGCGGCGGCCCGGCACGGCCTCGACGCGGCAGCCATGGCCGAGGTGGCCTCCCGGTGCTGCGGCGGCGCAGATTCGAGGGAGGCCCGAGCGGCTGCCCGGCACGGCCTCTGCACGGTAGCCACGACTGAGGTGGCCTTCCGGTGCTGCGGCGGCGCAGATCCAAGGGAGGCCCCTAGCGCGGTGGCCCGGCATGGGGAGCCTCAAGCGGTGCGGCCGTGGCACGGGCGAGTCCCGGCGCGGCAGCCCCTCCCTACCTTCCTATCGAAGCGAGGCAGCCATGACCTTTGCCACTGCAGAGTATAGGCCCGGGAGGCCGCTGACTCAGGTGAGGCTCTCTCTCCCTTGCTCCTCCCCTTCCCTCGCCGACGCCGTGGACGACCGTCGATCTGCGCTTGCGTCGCTAGGGAAGAGCTGTGCAGGTCAGATCCATAGTGTCGGTGCTGCGCCCTTGCCGCGAAAAAGTATTTGCTGTATAATGCTTGTTCTTGGAATATCGTCTTCGTTCTGGGCGTTGGGGAGCCAGGGCAGTGCCGCAGTTCAGCCTGGGACAAGAGTGTCGCGGGATTGTGCTGGCGGTGGCGCTGTGTGTGCCAGGTGCCATTGCCGAGGATCCAGGGAGGGTGCTGGCGGCGGGGGTTTGTGTTGCAGGGGCCGTTGCTGACCATCCAGCGGAGCGCAAGCACACTGCGACTCAGTTCGACTTCAGACATTGCATCTGCCGGTGATTATTCTGATTAATGGTTTCTTTGCTTCATGTCCTTTCATTTATTAGGTGTGGGGCGGTGGAGGGGGTCTTCTTGTGCTGCTCTTCGGTGAGATTCAAGACACTTGCCATATCGTTCAAGCCAGTCCAGTTTGTTTTGGTATGGATCCCTCAGATTTAAATGTCTCTGACGAATTGCATTTGTGCATTGTTTCCTTCTACTTTCCTAAATCTGATGACAAGCAAGCCATGTAACATCTGTTCATTGCTATGTTTAGGTCCAATCCTGTATCTGTAGCCTTCAATTCGGCCACCTGGATGACTAATTGAATCTGTGCTCTTTTGGTGTGTGGATTGAAGTGGTCCGGCCAATGAACAAAATTTGGTTTCCTGTCTGTCATTGTGGTGAGTATTCAGATCCAGTGACACCACTCATGTTTCCTTTTTTAAAAATGAACAAGATAGCCTTATAGCAGGGTTGATGATGGCCCCCCTATGCCAATGACACCCACACAAGATAACCACACAAGATAGCAGGGCACTATAAAGTTTCCTCCATGGTTTTCTTAAACTTCAGGAAATAGTGTCTACAGTGGGCTGTTCAGTGAGCTTGTAGTATCGACAATAGAGAACCAAGCAACATGTTATGGTGGGGCTGTTTATTATTGTTCTGGATGGCTTGAGCTATCAAGTTTAACTTACTTCCGAGTTTATATACAGGATCTTCTATATTCTGAAATGCGTTGTGGTAGAAGATTTTGATTACCAGGTCAATACATATAATTAACATGAGATGGTCATTAGAATTCTTTGCTATTTGAATGCATAAAAATATGTCCTACTTCCACTGATTTGTACGCTAGATGCAGGGATTCCTAAATTTTCTGGATCTTGTCTAAATATTTTTGTATTTTTTACAGCTCATAGATACCTATGGTGGGTTGACTGCGACCGCGAACATGGCTTGGCGCAGCCTGTTGCTCCTCAACAAAAATTGCCGGTCAAGGTGAGATTGTGTCATAGTCTGTTGGTCAAGGCGATGGCTGGCCAATGGCTGTCCAATTAAAGTTTACATGGATGTTGCAGGCTGAGGCAATCCTGACTTGAAGCTCCCTCAAATTCAGACAAGCAATCAGGTTCAGTTCTCTACCTCTATTTATCTCAATCTAACCAAACAAAATATCACAGGTGATTCATTTAGGAAAGAAAAATACTTTTTAAGACACATCCATATTTTGCTATGGAAATAATATCACCTGGGATGCTTTTGGACATGTAGTATTACATCCGTCTAGCATGGTAGCATTGGTATTTGAAATCAGGAAAAAAAATACTCTTTACAACCTTCATTTATGTCTAGGCAAATGGCAATACAAGTGGCTGATTTTGCAACCTTCAGGTGCAGTAGTAGCTGACTAGCTAGCAGCGAGACGAGCGGCCCTGCCTGGGGCGTTTTGCAGAGCAACAATTGTACTTGAGCAGGGTTTGCTAGCAGGTTGATCATTACATGGAGCCACTTCAAAGTCAGGGTATTTTGATTTACTTCTATCTTTAATTTCTGAATTATATCTTTGTATTGGCTTCTTTGATTCCTATTGTATTGCTGTCACAGTGATTATAACTTTTCTATTTGGTATATGACTTCGCTTTTAGCTAATATATTAACTCTACCACCGGGTAAATGTATAGCTTTTCAAGGATTTTGATTGGTAAAATGCTATGTTGTTGCACAAATTTTAATTTTAATTATGTGTAATAAAGTAGCAATTGTCTACAAACAGAGACTAAGCTGCTATGAAATTGTGGTGCTAAATGCTATTCATAACTATGAGAAAACATCTCCAATCCAGACATATGGATAGTAGATGTCTTTATTCTTGATTCCAAGATAGATAGATATATTTCTTTATTCCCATCTCTAACAACCTATCTTAGTATTCATAGACAACTAACTTCAGCCAACAATATTGAACAGGTACCTGCTAAAAGGAAGAACAAGAGAGAATGTAGGGTGTGTACTTAATTCTGAACTGTAGAGGTCTCTACCGAACAATATTGGTGCCTACTGTAGGGTGTGTACTTCTTTTTTGTTTTTTAACTGGCATATTTATTGCAAGACAATAGTTATTGCATACTGATGGTCCACTACCGATGGCGCATGGTATCTTTACTTTGTTAATTTGTGGAGAAAAGCAAATTGGTTTTCAAAATCAATTCAATTGCATTTTTTTCCTAGCCTTTCAGTCTAATGGCTAATTGTAACAACCATACAGGTATGATGAAGATGGAAGACCACTATGGTAGAGATGGAACCACAACTGCAGCAACCACAGATAAAACTTCTGTAGCTGAAAACACAGAAGAAAAGTGGATGAAGAAAACTCAGTGTTAACTCAGCTTCTAAATAGCTGTTATCCAGTTTGTCACTGAGGGAGTTCGCCTACCCATGCTGTTGTGTAGGTTTGAGAGGTTGTAATGTTTGTGATGTCACAGCATGCAGCTGACATCGCTACCTCTTCGCTAAGATGATATACTTAACATTGACACGTGCTTCCCAGAGTGTATCGTGGTGGCAGCAGCTTCGAATCGGATCGAAGCTGGCATCACTGATCCTGTCAACATGGGTGATATTTTTAGAGCTGGCACCAGTCACCGTCCCTCCTATGTGAAGAGATGCATTCCTCTGGCTTATACTGCATGCTCTATCTTATGCTGTTGCACTCTTTTATGTATATGTATGGTTGTGTCGACCCCTCCTATAGTATTTTAGTTCGTGTCCTGGACATCCTGGTATCTATATTGCGTATGTATTGTAATATTTGGTTCATGCCCGACATTGGTATTGTAATATTTATCTCATATCTAGACATCTAATATCTCTATACATTCTCTCTACAAATACTGTTGTGGCCATTGCTCGCGCGCATGGGCGCGCGCAAATCACTAGTATCTAGTGGAAACTCAATGAATGGTGGAAACATGGAAACTTCAATTTTGATCCATCAGATTCTAAATGTGCGGCACGAGATGAGATATGTACATTTTACAATTTACCACCCACACCGTCATACAACACTTTGCAATGAGACCCTTGCCATCACCAGCAAATCCGCATGGTACCCTTTCGAATCGACCCCAATGTCCACGGAACTGATGAAACCAATCTCGATCCCGGCGGCTACCACCTGCGACTTCCTGGCGCTGTTCGTGTCCGCGCAGTACGCCCCTCTGCCGGACGCGTCTCAGACCTCGTGGCAAGCACTCGCGTGGCCGCCCTCGGCACCAGCTAGCTATGGCGGGTTCGTGATCTATGCCCTGGCGCACGCAACGGTGCCCAGCAGGGTCTGCCCAGCACCGTCATATCCAACTCCGACCTTCTCATGGCGGCAGCCACCGGGCACTCCTCCAGCTCGCCGGCCCTAGGTTCGCGGGCACTGCCGACTTGCTCATGCCACTGCACAAGTGCGTCGGCTCAAGATCCCGTGGTAGAAGGAATTGTCCTTCTACCGGGGGCACTGCCGACTTGCTCATGCCACTGCACAAGTGCGTCGGCTCAAGATCCCGTGGTAGAAGGAATTGTCCTTCTACCGGAGGCAGGGCATCACTTTGCTGTCAGACTTTAAGATCAGATAGGCCGTGCAGGTAAGAAAATTCAGCAAGCAGATTCCTAATTGATCTCGCTCTGTGAATTCTTCAGTTCTTTTATGGCAAATTTTGCTGCGGGGCAGCTTCCATGAAATTGAGATGTTGATTTTGGTTTGCAGGAATTTGCTGGATAGACTGAACATAGGCGACCAGTTCTCTGTATCCACTTCCATGGATTCCTTTGACTTCTCAGTATCACATTCTTCCTCCATGGCTGCTACTCGAGTTTGTCAGCGAGTGCTTATGTGCATGCTCTGTTTTTTTTCTCTCTTGATGTCTAACAGGTTTACTCATATTTACGTTCTAGTTTGCATATGCACATGTTCATGCACTTTGGAAGGAACGTGAAGATCTGGAAGCACTTCTTTTGTTAATAGCAAGGAGATAAATGGATGGGAGATCTAAAACCACAAAGGGAAATGTCTCACAAGCCTATATGGTGGTCAACCGACATCTCAGGTTGCTGGTTTGCTGGAATGCACAAGCAGCAGCCTCTGTCTCCATGTTACAAGCAAGAATTCAGGGTGAACTATGCGAAAGCAAATCCCCTCTCGAGTAGACTCAGTGTACTGTAGTGCACTGAACTCTGTAACAAAGTTGTAATGTTGTAATTATGTGGGCATGACTCATGTTCTGAACAGAAATTACATGTTTGAACTGTGTCCATCTGATACTATGAATAGCTAGAGAAAATAACAGAAATGGGGCATATTGGTTGCCAATGTAATATCTAAAATGTTCTGAGTCTGTTCCTGCATTACAGCTTATCCCATCAATACTACTAAATCTTACAAATTTCAGAACAATCACAAGAGAAATATTGTTTCTTGAAAGTCCAGCCCAGCTGATGCTGTTGCATTCTTCTCAGGCTTAGTCTAGTCGAGTCACCAGATTCCAAACTGGATCTCGTAACAGCAGTTGTCCTATACCTCAGGAACTTGTTTCTGATGGACGTAACGACTGGAAATCTGCTGCGCAGGTCATTGTATATAAGGAACTTGATTCCAGACTTGCTCTCGTAACAGTGCAATGAACATGTCTACGGCGCAGCTCATTGTAAATCTGCTTGCTGTACCTGGTTTCTACTTTCTAGCAGGTTATATAGTCAAATTCGTTTCAATGCATCAGATTGGAAGTCACAATCAGGTCAAGCCATACAAAACTGAACCAAGTTAAATAGGCTCACTCATCATCCAGAGTTGCATAGCAAGTATTTTCAAAATCACCTCAGCATTGAGTGCTCTTCCTGTTTCTGAATTTTCATTCTACCACTTCTGAATCCACTCCTGTGCCTCCTTGGTCTACCGACAGACATCAAAACATGTGCACATGCGAGAGGAAGATGTTCGAATACTTAAATTAATGAATAGTAAGCATCTGAGGCTAGCCAATGATATTGCAGTAAATAATTAATGATAGAGGACGAAGAATCGTAGGGCCTCAGGCAGGCCGGATGACTATGTCTCACTGGCTGGAGAAGCAGGAGCCGCACCGGCGTTGGGCGATACCAGGTTGAGGAGTCGATAAGGGGCGCACAGCAGCACGGAGGAGCCGCCTTGGGCACTAGGCGATGCCAAGTTGAGGAGGGGAGGCGACAATGGAGACGATGCTGTCCGGAGGCGGCGCGTGCGACGATGGAGACGAGACAGTCTGGTGGCGGTGTGCCGCAGCTGTGGCGCGGAAGACGAGGAATTCGCGGGAAAGATGGACGTGGGGACGGAGATGGTCCCGTCCGGCGACGGCAGACCGTGTGGAGGCGGTGGGTACTGCCGCCGCCATGGCTCCCATGGCTATACTGCATGCGTACTGCCGCCGCCATGGCTCCCATGGCTATACTGCATGCGTACTGCCGCCGCCATGGCTCCCAACTCTTTCTTGGACGGGGAACAATTGGATTGGACCTGCCAGCACACTCGACCTTGTTCAAGGGTCTAATAGAGAAAGGTGCTGAGGCAGTGCTGGGAGGAAAATAAAAATGTAGCATGGAACTGTCTAGACCGCAGATCACACATCCGACGGTGCAGGACGCAAGTTTCCATGTTTCCACCATTCATTGAGTTTCCACTGAATATTTCCCCCCCATGGTACGTACCTAGGTTGCCAGTCACCATCCGTTTGCGCTTTGAGATTCGGGACAGGGATCCTCGCTAGATGACTAATGGGATCATTAGCTGACGTGTTGTCTTAGTTGTACGTGGGCCACGAAGGAGTCCACGACGTCCGTGTGCGCGTAGCAAATGCAGGGAGGCCTCGGATCTTCTGATGCCCAGTCAAATCAGAGGTACCCCCTCGCCATCGCTCCTTCCCGCCGCCGCCCTGGCCGCCTCCTGGATCCCGCCCTCGGCCCTCCTCGTCGCTGCCTGCCTGCCGCCGGCCGTCCCTTGTGCAGCTCCGCCGGCAGGGCGCGCGCGCCGCCGCCGCAACCGCCGCCAGGCGTCCCTCGCCACTGCTCAGCTCCAAGCGCTCGGAGCCGGACCTTAGCCACCTCCACGCTAGCTGGCCCGCCCCATGTCGTACGGCGGCGCCCGCGACGGGGCCGCAAGCGCCGCCGCCTCCGTGCCTCCGCCTCCGCCTCTGCCTCCGCCGCTGCCTTCTTCCTCCGCCTGTCCCATCGTGTGAGCCCGCAAGGGGCCAGCGGCCGCGCCCTGCGCTCGCACGCCCTGCGCTTCGCGTAGAACATGGTTATGTGTTTGTATGAACTAGGTAAGGAGCATTCATACTGCCATGAACTACTGCTACCACCTATTCTTACAGGTTCTTCCTTAAGATCTGGTCCTTTTATATGTCCAGATGATTAACTTAGTCAAAAGGCTAAGCAGTACTTCAGTGATAGATTGCAGTCCTTTGGTTCTGTTGATCTTTAATTAATCTACAATATTGATATGGTAAATACTCACTCATCTGACATTTTATTTCTCCCTAAAATATGCAGGTACTCAGGGTGAAGAAAAGAGATGTGTCTATAGCTCCTATTATAAATTGAGGGATATGGTCGTAGCTGTGAATCCTGTGATCATCGATCGATGTCACTGTGGTGTCTGTATGCTTTTGAACCATGTCCGTGTGGTGTCTGCAGAGTGGATGATGGCATGTATCTTAGAATGATCAGTCGCTTTGAAGAAACAATCCATGCAACTTATTATTTCTTTTTCTGAACTTGCTTTGTAGGAGTTAGTAGCACAGTTGCTTTGAAGAAACAATCTGTGCAACTTTTCAATTTTTGTTTTCTAAACTTGCTTTGTAGGAGGTAGTAGCACAGATGTTGTTACTCATCTCTTTGAACATCAGGTTGTTACTCATCAAAGACCTCTACTCATTGCATGATGAACATTGAATGTGAATATATGCTGCATTTATGCTTTCTGTCTTGCTATTTTTTTGTGACTTTATGGACGAAAACTATATCCTTCTATTCTAGTTAATTGCACATCCATTTCGTCTGCTTTACTTCTGATGGCTGTTTTTTGCTGAAATCACAGGTGATTGAGGACAAGGATTTTATAGAGAGGAAAAGAAAGGCAGTATCCTTCTCAGTTCTCACCAAATGACAAGGCATCAGTTGATAGCTTCCTTCAGGTAGGATTTCAGCAGTCAGTGCAATGTTCCTCCTCTGTAATTAATTGTTTCACATCCTCTATTCTGACATTTCAACCTGCTGAGTTTGTTGAAACACGTATATATTGTTGCACGTAGGAAGAGAAGGTCAGCAGAAACGCTCGATTTTATGCATCTGTGCTGAGCTGTCAACCAAAAGGTGATATTGTGAAATCCAAAACAATATTGAATAAACAACATCATTGCGCTTCTAATTTACCAAGCATTCACTCTGCTGCTCGGTTGCAGGGAGAAAAGCACTTTAAAATGCCGAAGGAATTTCTGAGACCATGTGATTATTGTGCGTGGCATTTCAGTGCAGATATATGTTGAGGCGTCTAAGTGTAACCGCCACTGTTGCTGCTTCCCATTCTGGCACACCTGTTGCCAGCAACGAGATCAAATCACCAATGGCTTGCCGTGATGGGATTCTGTATGCGCAGCATTCAGGTGTCGAGTCTCTACTGATGGAGACCAGCTGTCAAGTGTTGCTCTCTTTATGGGAGAAGTGCAATGTTCTGAATTCTGAAGTTGGTCCTGTGCTACAACAAATCAAGGACCTAAGCTGGAGCTTTACTAAATTCAAATTTTGTTTCTCGAGTAGAACATGTAATAGGTTAGCTCATGAATGTGCTAAATTAGTTTGTTTCCAGGATAGTTTTACATACTCCATGTTCTTGTAATTTAGTTGCTCACATGAGCTAGCTGTTAGAGCTTGTATACCTCGATGTATACAGGTTTTTTTTCCTTTGAGTTAAACATATGCCATGTTGAATGGTTTTGAATTCTGGAATGTGATATTGATTTGTGAAATATATACAAGACTGACATTACTGATACAAAAGGAGTTTGAGACTTTCACTTGAGCAATAAAGTCAAGTGGGCAGATAGAACATCAAAATGTCACGCCTCAATGAGATTTTAATCTTGCAAGATATTCTATGTTGTCATTAGGTATAGTGAAGTACACGGATCACAAATTTAAATTTTGTGTTATCTGTTCAGCATTCTTGTTATCAATTAAATGTTGCAAGCATGATGGATAACTATAATTCATGTCTGGTGTTGCTTGACAGGTGGGAGCACAAACAAAAATTGAACTAAAAGAGAAGAAATTGAGGGTTGAGGACATAGTCGTTGTTACTTGGTTGACTGGGTGCACAATACAAAGTGTATTTTGGCACCGCACCTGAAACCCACCTCTACACCACCCAGAGTACGCAAGCAACAAGATTTTTGGAGACGGACTATGACCAGGAAGGGATCTGAATGTGACGCCATCCAAGGAGTCTTAGTTGTCTAGTTTTGTGAGATGCGGTAGCATATGCTAAACCTTGGCATGCATCGTAGATTGGCTCCGGATGGTACTAGATAGTTGAGATTAAGAGACCTTCATGTTTGGCTATTCAATTGTAGTATGTAATACTAGAGTATTTGTAAGACACTTGTTTTCAATTCAATAAAAGCACTATAAGGGGAGCGCCCCTTCCTGTTTTCCTAAAAAAAGAGTATGTGAAGCACTCATATAAAGAGTGGACAAGAGTGTTTGTCATAGCATCGTGTGAACCGGGAGTGGTTGACAGGATATTACCACACCGGTTTGCCATCTCTAGTTGGACAATGATCTGAAGAATTAACTGCTACTGCCAACAGTAGCATCAATACCTTTGGTACAGATTGGAGTGCAATACGGTGAACAGTAAGGGGGACACTCCCTTCCTGTTTTCCTCAAAACAAAAACAAAAAAAAAAGAGTATGTGAAGCACTCATATAAAGAGTGAACAGTGTTTGTTGTAGCATCATGTGAATTGGGAGTGGTTGACAGCATATTATCACACCGGTCGGTCATCTCTAGTTGGACATTGATCTGAAGAATTATGGCATGGAACCAATTCCACAGAGTACAAAGTGAGCTCCTGGTTTTGACAAGGTAAAATATAATAGATTTTGTCTCGGCGTGGTTGGGCTAATAATTATCAAGTGGCAAAGTACATGAAAATTATTATATAGTACACAAGGGATTAGAATGCTAGAGATAGCATCAGTAATCTAATATAGTAAGATAAGACGATAGAGAGCCAAGGTGATCAGCAACTGTGATTACATTCACAGGACATTCGAGACGAGTCGCGTCTTGCCACCCCTTGGGTTCTCTTCATCAGTTGATTCCTTCTTCTTCCTTTTCTGTTCATCCTTCCACGACTGAAGACTGGAATTAGATGGTCTGCCCTTCTTTTTCAAACGGTCGGGACAAAGAATAGGTAAGTTGCAATCGACAACGGGTGTAACAGTTGATGTGTGTGCATACGTAGCAACATTGTGTGAAGAACCAGATACTGAATCCATTGCTGACATGGCTTGTGTGAAGGCTGCTGAAGGTAGAACACTTGGTCTAGATGTCACCTCAACTACTCGTCTTAGGAGAAGGTACTTCTGCAGTTGATCAACAGATGCAGCAGATAATCCAGAATTCTTATTACCATCAGTGACTGCAAGATTGGACTCAACCTTCATCCATCTTGCCATGATGTTTTGGGCAGGTATCTCCTTGACATCACGGTTAACTAAAACCTATATTTGACGTAGCAGAAATAAATAAATATAATCTTAAAGTTTATATGAAAAATAAGTAGTAAAATGAAGATAAATGTGGCTACCTTCAAAAAGGGTCTTCATAATATTCCCATATGCTCATAGAAGCCACAAACACATGATACCTTATCACTACCATCATACCTCAGTGTAAAGGACAAGTGGTCGGGTTCGCCTTCATCACAAATGGGTGCAACTACATAGGTTCCATGAACATCATCTCTATTCTTGATAACAAAACCACCAGATTCATATAGTTCATTGTAGAACTTGTCATACATTCTTCTTGTGTATAATTATTCAGCATGCCTCTCGATTGGAACACCAACCCTGCGCTTCCTTCGCTTCTGTGAGAAACATAAATAATAGCAGGGTTAGGCTATATCAGTTATGGGGGGTTCGAACATAAAAGGCCTGTTTGGTTGATAGTTTCAAAAGGGGGGAGGTCAAGCACACCTGCTTTGTCAAATGAACTTCCTTGTCTTCTTCATCATTCCTGTCACTTTGAAATTCATTAAACTTGCGAACAAAATGTGCATAGGAGCGGACCTCTGTATAAATCGCTTTAGCATGTGATTGGCGCTCTCACTCCTCTGAGTGCTTGTCATACCAGCACAGAAGATTTTCATGAAGTAAGGCTTTGCCCACATTGCCCTATGTTTGTAAATTCTCAACAAGAACTTGTTATTTTCTAGGTTGTACTTGCGGATTATCTGCCTCCACTCCTTTCAAACTTGGAGATATTAGTTTCTTCAGTGACAAGCTTATTGAAGTCTTTCTTGAAGGTGTTGTGCTTACTATACTTGGGTCCAATTTTCTGCTTAGCCTTCCTCAGTACATGCCATCGACACCAACGATGAGTAGTACCCTTCATAGTGGACTTGATGGCAGCAGCCATGGCAGCGCATTGATCTATCAAATTTTAGAAGGAAGATGATTATATGGGTGCATTTGAAGCAATTTAAAATTACAAGTAAATGTAGTATTTAAAGAAACACCTTGGGTAAAATCAGATTTACCTGTAAGAATAGTAACTGGTTGCTTGCCCGCCATTATTTGAATAAAGTTGCTGAAAGCCCACTCAAAATCTTGTATTGTTTCATTTGTAAGAAGAACACCTCCATAGACTATAGACTGAAAGTGGTTATTCACCCCCACAAATAGAACGAAGGGAAGGTTATAGAGATTTGTGCGATAAGTGGTGTCAAAGGTTACCACATCTCCAAATTGTGCATAGTCAGTCCTGTTCTTTCCGGTACACCAAAGCATGGATTTAATTTTCCCATCGTTATCAACATCGAACCTGACCTCCATACCAGGATCAGAAGTCTTCATCTCTTGTAACAAATTCATTGTCTTGATTAAATCATCCTTTATGTTTTCCTGTGTAAGTCTAGCATACAGAGACCTAACAGCTTCCTTCCTAATAGCATTTGTTGGTTGAGAACCATGAACACCCAGGATGCTACAAACGCGCCCTATGGTTATGTTATTTTCACGTAGCTTTTGAACCATGTTCTTTGTCATTGGATTAATCTCATTATGAGAGGGCCACTGTTTGTTCTCACCATATGTCGAGGAAAAGGGATGATTATGATCTCTCACTAACCGAGTGATAATCCAACCATGCTCACTAGTGCGGTGAAGCCTAACCATTGCCTTGCAGCCAGACCTGAAACTGACGGCGACCTTGTCTGGGCTTATGCCCTGTATTTGAAGTAAATACAAATGGATTAAATTAATGAAAAGAATAGTGAGAGTTGTGACAAGTATGGTTTTCGATTTACCTCGCAAGAGCATACAAGATCCTGCCTAGTGGTGTATTTGTTATCATTTGTATGACTTCTTCCTTTCCTGATACCAAAGCCAATCTCCCAGGAGTATAGGTTGTAAAACTCTTTTGCATCACTGAGGGAGTTGAACTCCATCCCAACATATGGCATGAAAATAGGTTCGCCAGGACGAGTGACAGATGTTCTTAACGCATTGGTCACCTGGCTTTCTTCCAGAGGAGCCAACCTGAAGTCAGGTCCATGCTTCCCTCTCTTGCTGAATGGATAAGAATTATTCAGAAGGGTAGGCTTAGAATCAATAAGTTGAAATGAAATGTTATAATGATAATGGTATGTTTGGTCAGCAGATATGAGTACCTCTTTTGGATGGATTGTTCAGACAACGATGATTGGCGAGCATGGGGCACTGCATCACTGGTTCGTGTAAAATAGGTTCAGCCATGTATGTCCAAATAAAATTGATGAGTGCATATACTAGTTCAAAATAATGAGCACAACAATTGGATTATTCTATGAGCTATTAGAAATCAGTAACTCAATAACCAATAAGTGTGAACGAATGTAAATGTTACCATGAATCGTTGCTACTTTTAGATATGACAAATGGCACTGACCTGATGGAAGACTGACGAAATGTACAGGGCTGACTGGATTGAGTCTTGGAATGAAGAATATCTCCACTCAGCGGAAATTGTAATGGGCTATTAACTAATTCGGTTTGATGTTCATTTGTATGATGTGCGCTGAAGTATTTGGTGCAAATCCCATCAGTTGAGTGCATCAACGATAAAGTACAGTTGGACTCTGTAGTCCTGCAAAATTTAGATGAATGTGCTGAAGCATTGTGGAGGTGGCTCTGTAAAAATGAGGATTGCATTGCAGCATAAAGGATTATAACAGAAACGATTACCTCCTATCCATGGTTGGTCGAAATGAAAAATGATTGCTAGAAACTGAGAAATCTAATTGACAAAAAGAGCTGCTTCGTTAGAATCGTACAATGTTCTGATAGTTTCAAGGGAAAAACAACAAGAACAATTGAACAAGAGACTAACCCGGTTGGGTCGTCCTGCCTTCAACTATCTCACTAGCTATCGCAGTGGTGGACAGCATGCAGCCTCCATCCTTGGATGCTACTACATCCGTGCAAATAGTTGGAGTGAATCGAACTCAAGAATCAAAGAGATTAGAATAAATCGGCTCGCAAAAACAGACTTGCTAGCTGGTGCATCATCACGGCTGCTTCCGTCAATCAAGCCGTGAGAGCTATTGGAGGCCATAGCTTCAATCTGCGTTCATTGAATCACACACCTTGATGCCAGGTCTTCCGGATGAATAAGAACCCTAAATCAGATCCGGGGAAACTGAATGTGTCTTACGGAAGAAGGAAGTATGGGAAGGGTGAGATGGATCCTAGAGGCTCCATTTAATGCCGTAAATTTGAAATTTGGCAGGTGCACCCGAGCTCGCCAAACATCGACGCTGTCCATCCACGTAAGCATCTGATTTGCAGATAATGATACCCCGATAACTTAAGTACTAGACACGCGTCGAGCATCTGTAGGTCTGGCAAATACATCAGAATCGTTGAAGCCTATGGGTACATACCCTTATAGGTACCAAAACATTCGACAGGCTAAAACAATGGAGATATTGATTTGCATGGTGAAATTAAATTTTTACTACATTGATTAGCATTGAAATCAAGTAATTAGGGGAGCTCGAGGCCCCCCCCCCCCCCGCCCCCGCCCCCCCCCCTTAGATCCGCCCCTGCATACAGCCGCCAGGTGAAGCAAGACTGTCACCATGTCATGAACAGTGGCATGCACGCACACCAAGTCCATTCCACAAGTAGGTCCAGCACTCATGAATGGGTTGTTCCCGTACGTCGTGGGGGCGACGACGGTGGCCACGGCCGCGACGCTTGCACCCTCCGAGCCTGGCTGCCCGCCGTTCTGCGCGGGATGCGCCGACGCTAAGAAGCAAGGTTTTTTTACCGCTCGGTAAACTGCGGTTTACCGCGGTAACCGGCCTTACCGGGCCGGACGGTTCGGTTCGGTTTGGTCTAAATTCAAATTGAAAATTTTTAAAAAAATGCTGAAAATTCCTAAAAATAGTTCATGATTTATAGAAGCTAATGGTGTAAAATTTTTTCAAATTTGAGTTCGTTTATTATTTATTTAGACGTTTAGAAGTTTGAAAAAAAAAGAAAAATAAAAATACACAAATGGGTCCATTAGGCCCATTAAATCATGAAGGTCGAAAATATACTAAACGCACTCAAATTTGAAAATTTTTGATATCATTGGATTCTATAAACCATGAAGTATTTTTAGAAAAAAATTAGCATTTTTCCAAAATAATTTAAATTTGAATTTTAAAAAATCGCTCAAAACCGCTCAAATCGAGCGGTAAACAGCCAAACCGCTCGGAACCGGACCAAACCGCTCGTATACCGGCCGCCGACCGAACCACTGCCAACTTTGAATTCAAATTCAAAATCGTCCGGTTACGGCGGTTTTAAACCGCTCCGGTAAACCGGAACTGGAGGCCGGCGGTTTTGGGTGACCGGCGGTAAAAAAAAAAACCTTGCTAAGAAGGAAACCAAATCGGGCTCCTCCCCATCGGCGTCCTCCACCTCGTCGTCGAGCGCCGACACTTTCATCTTCAGCTCGTCCGGGGAGCAGAGCCCATCCAACTTCACCTCAGCGTTGTGCTTCGGCGCAGGCGGCGGCCACTAGTACACAAATAATTTTCAGCAACGAGGCACGGTTGGTCTCCGTGACGGGCTCCTATTTGTGCCCGTTGCGGTAAATCCGACGATTTACCGCAGTTAGCATTTTTTATTTACTGTGGTGGATGCTTTTGCCCGCTGCGGTAAATCAATTTACCACAGCGAGCAACGTTAAAAGCCGCTACCGAAAATTCCTAGGCTCATCAGGCCCAAGCTGGCCCCATATTGATGTACAGGTATAAATATAGCTACTTAGGGTTTGGGGTGTACTCGGCCCCTCCCATCCAGCGCACCCGTACCCGACGCTCCTCCCCACCCGACTCGGAGCGACTCCGGTCCTCCCCACTCTCTTCCTCCCCACGCTCCTCCCCACTCTCTTCCTCCCCACGCTCCAGGTCCAGGTCGGGATCTCGGTCTCCACCCCCATCTCCAAGTCCGCCAGCGCCAAGGAGCGGTGCGCAAGGCGGAGTGCGGAGAACGGCGGCGCGCGAGGCGGAGCGCGGAGAGCGGCGACGCGTGACGCGGAGCACGAGTCGGAGAGCGGTGGCACGCGAGTTAGAGCGCGCACCCCTCCGACGGCTGCTCAGGTCCTGATCTACGGCGGCGGCACCTCTCTCGTCCATCCTCGGCGCGCGGTGGCCCCGATCTGCCGGCGGAGGTAGGTAGTTCTCCATCTCCCTCTTACTCTCTCTCCGGCCATCTCCCTCACTCCTCACTCTATCCTCGTTGTAGATCCTTCTCCGGCGCCTCTGAATGCTTTCTATCAGTGATTAATCCAAATGTTTTCTCAGTCTATCAGCTTGTCTTCTCAGTTCGTAGGGGTGTTGTTCCCATCTTTTACATGCTGCCTTGGGTGTACAATTTTGAGACAGAGGGAGTAGACTTGACAAGCACACTAATTTCTTCGAATAAACGCTCATGAATTAATCTAACAGAACACCTGTGCAAATGAGCCGCATTCAGGTCGGTTGTGGGTTATCCCATTTGGCTCATAGAAAGATCCTGCGCTCAACAAGCAAAATAATAAAACATAAATAGTATGGCTATCGATTTAAGAAAAGTAGAATATAACGCTATTCTAACCAAAGACAACATGATTAAAAGAAATTAGGTTGGGGACCCTTCATGTTATTTCTGCTCCCAAAATGAAAATGTGAATCATTTGTTTTTTACTTGCTCTACGGCTAGATGTGCATGGAGTACTTTTTGCTACATGTCTTGGGGTTAATGAGGTGCCTTGCTCTTTTGAGCAATGTTGGTCGTGGTGTAGAAAATGGTTGAAGAATGCCTTCCAGTTCTATGCCAGCTGTGTTGCAGCAATGTGCTGGGCGCTATGGAAAATGAGAAACAACATATGCTTTGAGAAAAAAATAGATGACAAAATGAGAAACAACATATGCTTTGAGAAAAAATAGATGAAAAATCCTTTAGCCATTATCAATCACGCTTGTGCGTTAATGAAATATTGGGCAGGGTTGATGAATGCCGAAGACAAGGAGACGATGATCCGAGGCGTTGAAGACATGTACAAGGTGGCGGTGAGGCTTCTATCTGTCCTGTTCCGCTGAGGATTCTGCCGGCTAGGCATGAAGACGGTGATGATGGCGCTTCTACCTCTGGAATGCCGGCCGGAAGGCTAGTGGACAGGAATGAAGGCGTGTGAAATGAGCGATCCTATGTGTTTAGCTATGCGCTTGTTTGGGTTAAGTCCACCTAATGTTGTGGCACCTTTTGCACTGTTCTGGCCAAACTTTCTGGGCGCTTTCTTTTGTCGCTTCTGAACTATCTACAAACTCTTTTGTATTTCCGTTACGTGGTAATGAAAATGGAGAATCTCCTTGTTCGAAAAAAAAGAAAAGTAGAATATGTTGATAGAAGTAAAACAAACCATAATATAAAAGGGATTTTTTCAGTAGCTCGTTCTATTCTTAAGATTACTCTATAAGAGGCGGATGAAAAAAAGACAAATATTATGGTTCTGTGCATTGAACCGTGCGGTTAATAAAGAAGACAGCTGCTTAAAGAAGGATGCCATAATGGCGAAAGGACGCCGATACTGCTATGCATAAATGGGAAAAGGACGCTAGCTGATGGGTGATGGCAAAAGGACTCCGATGATGATGGCATAATGATGGCAAAAGGACGCCGATAATGATGGCAAAAGGACGCCGATATACTTATACTGTAGGTCTCGATAGAGAATCCAGACGAACAGGAGTAAATCATAATGTCCGCGATTTTTTTTTTTTTAAAGGTAATGTCCGCGGTGTGTTCTTTTGAATCTCTTCACAACCCCTCTCATTAAACTGCCATATATATACAACTAAGACCTTGTTTCGATAGCGAATTTGTTTGCTGATAAGTACTGTAGCAAAGACTTTCATTTGTAGTTGACAATTATTATTCTACCATGGGCTAACTAGGTTCAAAAGATTTGTCTCCTAAATTATAGACAAATTGTGCAATTAGTTATTTTTTACCTACATTTAATGCTCTATGCATGCAACAAAAAATTGATGTAATGGGGAATCTTGAAAAAAATTCAATTTTTCACCATGAACTAAACAAGGCCTAAGTTTCACCTGCCAACAAATCCTAAATCCTAGTGGTGGAGCTAAGAAAAAGGAGCTTGCATAACCCTACTGCAAAAATGATTTTGCGAGATATTGTCTAGACATTAACAGATGCGGTCACAAAATCTAAATGTCTCGTAAAATGCTTGAGGATATTCGGACATTTTCATTTACGGAGGTGGTCATAGTTAACTGTCTCACAAAATGCATTTACACAATTTAATCACAAAGAGTTAAGATTGCTCGCCTTGTGAAATCGAATTATGGAGAAGGCCAATGATTAACCGTCTCATAAAATTGATTTATGAAGGCAGTGAAAAATGTGGCCTCCTAAAATGGTTAAAATGCCTGCCTCGCAAAATTTAGATGGAATACGGCCAAAGCATGTATCGGGCTTCTATCAGGCTTTATAAATACAAGCACTTAGGGTTTCTCTCTCTCTCTCTCTTGCTCTACTCCCGGCCGCGGTGGCGTTGGCATGTTCCCTCCCTCTCTATCTGTCTCCCTAACAGTCTCGATCTCCTTGCAGGCCGAAGGCGCTCGCGACACGTCATGTGGACAGTCCACTTTGATTCTCTCTCTCTCTCTCTCTCTCTCTCTCTCTCTCTCTCTCTCTCTCTCTCTCTCTCCCCACCCCACCCCCTCTAGGCGGCAGGTGGTGGCGACCGACTAGGCGGACAATGGCACGAGCGGGGCCAATTCCGGTTCGTTGGCTAGGAGCGAGCTTGCCAGCGGGCTCGTGGATTTTTTTTAGGGGAAATTGGCCACAAGACATCGTTAAAACATGTCCTTTGCTGCAGACCATTAACAAAAGTTGCCTTTGCCAAAACACATCCAAAAACATATATATTATGCCGGAGCACACTAAGCCGATTATTTTATTCAGATTTAATGGACAGCCACGCACAAAGACCAAAATACCCTTACCTCTTCATTTGTTTCCCACGAAGTCACGAGACAGCCAGCCTCGTTCGTTTCGCTCGAACGCGTTCGCACGGACCGGCAGCGGCGGCGGCGGCGCTCCTCCCGCAGCGGCGGCGGCGGGGCGGCGCTCCTCCCCGCAGCGGCGGCGCTCCTCCTCGCAGCCAGGGCGGCGCGCTCCTCCCCGGCGGGCGCGTGGCTACGGCGATGGCCGCGGCGCGCCACGGCCGACGGCGCCGCTCGCTTCCTTCGTAGCAAAGAAGCCGAGGAGCGGCCATGTCGGGTCCCGAAGGTGCGATTGTTATGGATTCTCCACGATTCTTGAGCGACATCTTCCCGGAAGAGCACGCCGATCTTTCATGGCTTCCCGATGGGTAACTATTCCCGCCATTATCTTCTAGGGTTTGGTTAGTGGGAACTCGTAGCCCTAATTTTTTGAGCCTAAATCATATGGTGTGTTGATTTAGATTGTGTTTCTTCCCATATTTCGTAGGATGGATCCCAATTCGTCATACGGGTTTGCCGCACGTGTCGGTGCTTTTGTTAAATTGGGTGAAAATGGCAAGCGTGAGTATTGTGACGCTTGTAACATTGCTAAGGTTTTAGACGTAAATACCACAAATTGGAATGCTTTGCTTTGTGACATTGGCACGTAAATTAAGATGGGCTCTAAACACAAGTTGCGTGTCACTTATTGGGATAAAATGAGTCGTAGCTATGAAGAAATTGATTCGATAACAAACTACCGCATGCAATTGATATGTATTGGGAGATAAGAAGACTTTCAAGTGCAAGTGCGGGTTGTGATAAAGGATGATTTTTGTTTGGAGCTTGATATTGGGCGACAAGAGAACATGCCTTGTGTGTTACGGGTAGCACCGATGCTCCCGCCAACCGCTTAATTGCGCACCTACTTTTGAAATTGCATCATCCCTAGTACAAGTAGAGCCTTCATCACCCAACAATCCTAAAGAGAATTGGGTTGATGATGATGTAGAGTATGTTGGTCTAGATGATGAGGATCGCTACAAATCGTTGCTTTCTGATGAATTAGATGGCAATAATGTAGAGGATGATGAGTGTGTTGATTTGGAGGATGACTTACTAGTGGAGGATGCAAGGGATTGTGAGACCATTATCCATGCAACTGACTTAGAGAACCCAAAAATAGAAGTTGGTGTAACCTTTGGAGATGGTGATACTTTTAAGAAGGCTATTAGGCAGTATGCAGTAAAGGGTGAATATGAAATTGCAGCCCCCTATTCTGAGTCAACAAGGTATAGAGGCTATTGCAAAGCTGCACGGTGCAAGTGGAGGATACATGCTTCACAGTTGCAGGATGGGATGACTTGGCAGGTATGATTCTGGAACTTGCATTATTTTTTGTATACAATTTTTGTACAATTTCAGATTTATGCAACTTCAATTTTTTCCATTTGTGGTGTAGATAAAAAAGATGCCTCATGTGCATACTTGTCAAAGCACCGGAAATGTTGAGCGTAATCGCATGGCAACTAATCATTGGGTCAAGGATAGGGTTATTGGTTGGCTTGCAAAGGATCCCACAATTGGAGCTACGTAATTGAAGAAAAACTAGAAGAACAAGACCGGGTGCAATTGTCATATTATGTAGTGTGGGATGGTATGGATATGGCTTTGCAAGAACTCAAAGGGAAGTGGGATGACAGCTTCGAGCATGCTTTTAGTTTCAAGGCTGAGGTGGAGAAGACCAATCCAGGGAGTTTGGTTGACATTGAATATGAGGAAGTGGGAAAAAAGATGAGATTTACAAGAATGTTTGTTGCCCTTAAAGCCTGTGTAGATGGTTTTCTAAATGGTTGCGTGCCTTTCCTTGGTGTAGACTCTACTCATTTAACTGGAAAATGGAAGGACAACTTGCATCTCGCTACTTCTATTGATGGGCATAATTGGATGTTTCCAGTTTGCTATGGTGTGTTTGGATCAGAGACAACTGACAATTGGACTTGGTTTTTTAGAAGACTTCATCAAGCAATTGGGTCACCTCCAGGACTAGTGATCTCAACAGATGCAGGCAAAGGAATTGATTCTGCTGTTACTCAAGTCTTCAGAAATGGAGTTGAGCATAGGGAGTGCATGAGACACTTAGTTGCAAACTTCAAAAAACGGTTCAGAGGTGAGGTCTTCGAGAAACACTTGTGGCCATCATGTAGAGCTTTTCAAAAGGACAGGTTTGAAGAGCACTACAATTTGATGTATGAAGCATGCCCACAAGCTATGAAGTGGATACATGATAACCATAAGCATCTATGGACAAGGCACCTCTTCTCCGAAGGAAGCAAGTGTGACTATGTAACAAATAACATAGCAGAAACATTCAACAACTGGATTAGGGATGAGAAATCATTGCCAGTAGTTGATCTTATGGATAGGATAAGGCAATTATGCATGGGTAAAATGTTCTTGAGGCGAAAAATTGCCATGAAGCTTAAAGATAAGATTTTGCCAAATGTCATGAAGGACCTCAATGCAAGAAGTAGAGGGCTGAAATATGTGTGGAGGTATGCATACAAAGATGGTAGTAGAGCTACCGAAATGTTAGGTGAAGTCGAAGGTGTTACAAGGAATCTAGTTCATTGGAGGCACAAAGTGTTGATCTTCAAGAGAGGAAATGCACTTGTAGACGTTGGCAAGTTATCGGGCTCGCCATGTACACATGCCTTGTGTCTTATCACCTCAATTCGAGGTTGTAATATTGAAGGCTATGTTCATGAATACTACTCGTTGAAAAGTTTAGAAAGGCATACCAAAAGTGTGTGAAGCCAATGGCAGATAGAAAACAATGGCCTCAAGTGAACCATGGATTTAAGTTGTGGCCTCCACCAAAACCAAGAATGGGAGACCAAGGAAGAGGAGGTTTAAATCACCGTAGAAGGTGGATCCGGAAAGAGAACCACAAGATGCAAAAGATGCAAACAACTTGGACACATGGAGAAAACATGCAATGAATATGTCTATGATTCCGATGCACCACCACCCGCGCCCCAAAGCCAAAGAGAAAGAGAGGCAAGAAAAGTGTCACAAGAGTGCCATCTAGTGCCGTTGAGCCACCACAGAACCGCCACCATGTGTTGACCCATTGTAAGCTTTTTGAACTTATTTATGGATTTTCGTTTTCACCTAACTTACACATATCTTACATGTGGATTTAACCCGTAGTGCTACACCAACAAGACCCATCACTCATGGTACATCAAGCCCCGTTACAAGGAGGTAGAATTGTAATTTTGCACATTTTCATATATCCGTTCAGTTGTCAAGTTTGTAATTTCATATGCTTATATCTCGCATGTAGCATGACAAGGAGGTACTGAGCTAGAATCATCTACACCAACTAGAACCATCACCTCTTTTCTACCCCAAGCCCTATGACAAGGGGGTATAACATCTCGCAAACATTTATTATGCTTTTTTGGTGGCATTTCTAGCTAGCCGACATGTTTCTATATTTGTCTACAGCCGTAAAAGGTTGCTGGAACTTGAAGACGCTATAGAGCCGCTTGGATGCCCAACATCACCATTTAGTGTTGAGAAGGGAAAGGCAAAGAAGCTCAAGGTTGTTAGATCCAAGAAAACATAGGCCACGTACTGTATCGTGTGGCTGTACTGATTCTGTTGCATTGCGTACTTGAAGCCAAGTGTGTCTGAAAACCTGTCATTTTGTATTATTGTACCTGGTATCCAAATATGGCTGAACCATGTACTTTCTATTGCTAGGCATGCTTTTGTATGAGCAAGGGTAGATCTGTCCAGATTTATGTGTTCTATGCCTTATTTGAAGTGGTTATATTATTATATGAGCTCTAGTGTCTATTAGCAAACACATGTGGTTTTATAATGGTTCCTAGCAAAGTCATCTTTTTTTAGTGGCTTGTGGCAAAAGCCATGTTTTTATAGTGTCCAGCAGCCAATTCCCCCTTTTTTTATCGATTAACTACGGTGAGCATTCAAAGTTGCCCACCTTGGCAATTTGCTTTTTGCAGGCCATCTGGAAGTCTGTCGACATTGTTGGTTTCTAACATAGACCTTTGCATGCGCCTCCAGAAAGATTTGTGTAGTAATGAGAGAAGGATGACAAGAAAAAAAAACTTGAAAAACAAGGATGAGGTCGAGGGTTTTAGTGTGGCACGGGCAATGAATGTAGGAAATGGACTAGCGATCAGTAACACGGAATATTTAAACACTTTTCCTAACCTAAAGGTGACTAAGAGAGTTCAGGCGACGCTTCGAGTGTGATGTGACTCTCTCGGCCAGTCTCAATGGGGCTCACAGAGATTTCATGCACATTAAATACACTGCCACATCAGCAGATTTACACTTTTTGCATAAAATGAATAGGAGAGAGAAGGAATTCGTTTCATCCCCACGACACGACCTGGGCGACGTTTCCCACACCGTGAAACGGGATGAAACCCCGTGTTGAGGGGGCAGGAGCGTTTCACGTCAAAGCCCAAAATAGCATTGAGAGAGACCGGTAGGACCCGCCAAACTTTAAAATAGCATATAAAATTGTGTAATGAAATTAGCATTGAGAGAGGCCTATTTCACGTCAAAGTTTCACATTTTGAAAACTGTTTGGTGAAACCTTGCATTGAGACTAGCCTAACGATGCCAACTGTTGGATGGAAGAGCAGGTGACCCAGCTTCTCGTCGCATGAACGGATTTCAATATTTCAGGCGATTGAGGTTTTTTTTCGACTTGGCGACCGAGAATTAGCAACTCCCACATTTAAAACTTTGGTGAACAGTAAACTATTGATGACCAGTAAAATTTTGGTGAACATGAACAGGAGCTGGAGGCTGGAGCGCGGAGGAGGCAGGGATTTATTCCTGCAGTGGGTTAATCTTATCTTATGTGTAGTACATACTACGAGGCAAGCTGTTTTTACGCATAGTAATATATATAAAGCTCGCGGACCGTTACCACCGCGCGTTTAAAGTACATGCTACTTACGGCTCCCTCCGCCACTGTCTGTACCGGGTCCGACAACACGGCCGAGAGGACAAGGATTCTGCAACATAAATACAGGATATGGTGGGCGCCAATGAGGAGGTCCACTAGGCTCTAGCTAATTAAGCTAGCTCTCTAGTACTAGTAGTAGTCTATGTATTCGAGTACTGCTATATATATGCAAAATGGCTTACCGTAGAAGGGATCAGCTATCAACATTATAGCAACAAACTGGATCAGTATTCCTCTACAATAAGCAGGCAGACCTCGTCGTCTAAACCAATCTATTCCTTTTGTTACGCACATTGCTAGCTATTCCACCTCAATTCTACCTATTCATATTGGTGCATGCTTAATAAATCAATCAAAAATGAATCAAGTCCCGGTCCTCCCAATCCCCCCTGTCCTCGTTCAGCGTCACCGTCGGTCAGCGTCAGTTTGGCCAGACGGGGCTCCTCGCTCTCCTCCTCCCTGTCCTCGTCGCCCAGCGACGTCCACCCCGCCGGCTTCTTTTAGTCCCGGTCCCGGTCCCAGCAGGAGATCAGCCCCTCCGCAACGCCACTGTGCATGTGCTTCGGCGCTGGCAGCGGCGGCGCGGCCGGGAGGAGGAGGCGGCAGCTCCGCCGGGGCTCCCGCGCGCGAGGAGCGCCCGCGAAGAAGCGCCAGCATCAGCAGCAGGAGGCCGAGGCTGCGGCGATCATGGCGCCCAAGGTCAAGGCAGACGTGGTTGAGACTTGGGAGGTACTGCCTCAGAAAGATTTCGAGGAGCCTAAGGAAGCACAGGCGGAGCGTCGTTAAGGGGTCGTCGCCGACGTCATCCATGGTCGCCGCCGTTGATGACGACACAGCTCGCCGCGAGAGGGCCGAGGCCGTGGTCCGCGCCATCTCGTACTGCAAGGAAACGCTCCGGCGGCGGCCGTCGTCGATGCAGCGGCCCCTGCCGCAGCCGTCTCCCTCGCTTAGCTTTGACGACTGGCTCGACGACAGAGACAGGCAAGAAGAGTTGAAGGTCATCGCAACAAGCGCCAGTGACCGCGACGTCGGCTGCAGGGCGGCCAGGGACGACTCGCGGCCCTCGGCGCCGACGCGTCTTCCTCGCCGCGACCGGGAGACGAGCAGGGTTAAGCGATTCAAGGTCTTGCGGCTGTCGCCGGCCTTGCCAATCCTGGAGGACTACGGTTCGCTCGCCGCGACTGCTGGTAGGATGCCATGCAATGCAATGTCTTGTCGTCTAATGCGTCGGCTCTCCATGAATGAATTCGTACCTGAGCACTGTGCAGGTTGCCGTGGCGAGTCGTCGATGAGCAGCGGCTTGGACGAGTTGGAGTTTCTGCAAGCATTTGATGGAGACGAGGGGATGATCAATCGCCATTTCATCACTGTGGAGATCCCAAGCAGCAGCTCTCAAGTGTTCAGGAACCAGAGTTCGCCAGATATGAAAAGGAAGCGATTAGATATGGAAAGAAAAAAATCGTCTCAGCAACGTACGTGTTCCAGGAGCTAGAGAATTGATCAGCTGATTTAAGTAATTTTTGTTATCATCAGCATCCCCAACCGTTTGCATATGGCATTTAATTTGCATTCATGTTTTTGCAAAAAAGTCTACAAAACTCTTATCCAACGGTTTGGTATATGGGCTTGGCAATTTTGTTAACTTGGCAAATCCCTGGTGAGGACTTGCATATATGCAAAGCTCGCCTGCGCTTGACATCCCTTGCTTCGCGCAATTTCCGTCGCCCCGCGTGCTGCTCGCGCGCAAACTCCCTCCTCTCGCCGCCATGTTTTCTTTTTTTGCCAAGTGATTAATGTCAAACCATTGAATATTGCTTATTTTTAGCTTTGGCATATTTAGTTGGGACTTGGCAAACTCTCTCATTTGTCAAACAAAATATGCAAAACAGTTGGGGATGTTCAAAGGCCTAAGAAATTGTTGTGTGTCTTTTTTTGACCGAAGTCAGCAAGGGAAACCCTAGCTTATTTTTTTTTAATTTTTTAGTAATGCAGATCTGTTTAAATCCGCTCGCACGGGGAGTCAAACCCAGGTCTGCTGGGTGCTACTCAGGTGCTCTAACCACTAGGCTAGAGGCCCTTTTCACAATTGTTGTGTGTCTTGTTATACTAGTCTTTGTCTTCCTTTATATATACTCCCTCCGTCTCGGCAAAGACCGCAATCCTACGATTCAAAAATTTTCTCAGAAAAGAATGCACATTTTGACTGTAATAGAGAAGATGTCAGGTTGTCAGATCCAATCATAAGAGACGTCTTCAGCTTGCCGCAATAAAAAAGATTTAAAAAATCCACCCGGCTGTGCTATTCAGGGACGTGGTGCTTTCTCGTCCATTCATTTTGTCAGCTCCAGAAAACTCCACACACCTCGACAGTCACCGCTTCCTCTTCTGGCTTCCTGTTCCAGGGGCATTTTCGTAATTTCCATCAATCCTTGGTAAACGTGCCCAATCAAAGAATTGCATTCTTTGCCGAGACGGGGGGAGTACCAAATATACGATTATTTTTTTTTTAGAAAGGCGGTAAAAGTTCTGCCGTTATTTTATTAGACGATGAAAAGGAAAAAAAAAAAGAGAAAACACAAAATACAACATGACTACTACTGCTACTAAAGAAAAAACGCTCACCATCCTACTTGAAAAAAAAAACAAAACAGCTATCACTACTTTCAACAAAACGACTAGAAAAGACTAGTACAAAACTACAGCAGATAAGAACAAGAAAAAGGTAGAATCTCTCCAAAGGCATGCTGGTATTGCAGGATTTCATCTTTACATAACAACGCCACTTGGTTTGGTTGCAATTGCTTTTGTTGAAAAGTTCTTCTATTGGGCTCCTTCTCAATATTCCACCAAAAATAGAGCATGATTCCATCAAAGCGTCTTTTCTGACCTTTGTCGAAATTGGCTCGGCATTTGCGCCAAGCCTTATGAACTGAGCTTATCATATCAACAGTATCAAGCACAGATAGTTGCAGGTATCTTTTGATGTCCTCCCATACTTGTTTTGTAAAATAGCAATCCTTGCAAAGATGCATGGTGGTTTCGGGTTCCAAACCGCAAAGTTTGCATAATGAATCGTTGGGCCAATTCCTCTTCGCTAGGTTGTTGGCAGTTAGGATCTTCTTCTGTAAAAACTTCCTAATCTCCAAGGCGGGCGGGAAACCCATTCAACTTTAGGGCTTGTTGTTTGAATGTCCATGTATCAATTTCAATTCATGTGTATTGGAGAGGTTTGGAGTTTACCTTAGTTTGAATTTCACCTTAATTAATCCACTCCATCACACATGGATTAAGATGGATATATGTCCCAATTAAACAAGGCCTGAAGTGGAGGAAAATCCAATCCCTTTGCTAGTTGTGCCACAAGTTTCAAGTGAGTTCTTATTATGACAATTGTGCCATGCTGTCGCTATGGAACTTTTAAGGGTCTTCCATATACATACGACGGCCTAAATGAAGCAAGAATGCCACATGTCATGAACAGTGGCATGCACGCACACCAAGTTCATTCCTGCTAGGCACCTACGTGTAGGTCCAGCACTCACTACTAGTCGCTGCCATGAATTGGCTGTACGCTGTGTGCGCCACGACGGTGGCCACGGGAGCGATGCCTCCAGCAGAGCCTGACCGCCCGTCGCCTCACCCCCGGCGTTCAGAGCGGCCGGCGCCGGCGCTAGTGGGGAAACGGATAATTCGGGCTCCTCCTCATCAAGCGCCGCCGACGCCTTCAGCTTTAGCATATCCGGGCAGCGCAGTCCATCCACCTCCACCTCAGCGCTGTGCTTCGGTGCTGGCGGGCCGCTAATAAGAAGGGGAACGCCCGGCAGCGCCACGCAGGTGCGCCGTCGACGACACGGCTCGATAGGCAGGCAGGAGTCGCAGGACTTTGTGGCTCCGCGACAGGTAGGACGAGATCATTGCTAGCCGCCCCGATACATAGCAAAATCTACAGTTGACTTTTTTGAGAAACAAATCTACAGTTGGCTAGAGCCTGAATTGTTTGCTACGACTGATCACGTTTTTAGAGGCAGAGTTCCATGCTGTAGAGTGTAGACACTGGGCCTGCAAGGAGGCCTACATATGACCCAAGTGTAGTTTGGGCTGGGCTAGCACGTTTCTCGTTAGGAAAGATGAACTTTTTTTTTTGCGTCCCATAACTACAATCGAATGTAGATTTGAGAAATGCTCAAGACCTGCCGGGTGATTCTTGTCCATCAAATTGCCGGTTGTAAAATCAGACACAAACTCTAAAATCAGACAAATCGTCTTCATCAAACCTCGAAGCTATTTATATGATAATAATATCTCTCTTTGCCCTAGCTAGAAGTGGTTTTGAATGCATTTTCATTAGTTTTTAATTAAAAATATATGAAAAAACGATCTCTAACCTTGTAATGTTTTGTCCAAAATCTGAATCCTTGAGGTAAATTCATATATGAGAAACCTGAATAAAATATATTGAGCTAATGAAAATACTTGTAAAAGTTTCTGAGAATTAGATTTTAGCTCTAAAATAAAAATGTGACATGTGTCTCGAAAGATCTTAACAATTGTATTCTAATCAATGTCCAAATGTGTCTAAAACTTTCCGCATAAAAATTATGAAATGCGCGTCCAACATTAATGCAACATATATACATTAATGATGAATGGATTCATGATGGTTGAACTCATGGTGGCCGCATCTTGTAGTATTGTTGTGGAAAGTTTCTGACACGTACTAAAAAACTGATTAGGATTTTTTTAATCTTTTAGATCTTTATTTATGGATAAATAAATATTGTTCCATGTTGCAGAGATAAATGTAGCTCTAAGTATTTTATTTTTTTTATTTTATATTCCAGTCTATCTTTATATTTTTTTAGTTTTTTTATTAGAAAAACATAGTGATATTTTGTGCCTATGTTGATCTCTGGGATAGGGTTGGCACGACCCGCTAGGCTGACCGGGCCTACCGAGGCATGGCTAATGGCGAGTGCAGCCCTGCGGTATGCTTGGGCCGTCAGCTGAGCCGGTCGGGCCGTTGCCTGATGTAAACAGGCCGTGCCTTAACCGGCCCGGACCGGATCTGGCCGCCGTACGTGCCATGGATGATACAGTACATCGCAGCCAGCAAGTGGGCAGCACACGAAGACGGCAGGGAAGGCAGAAGCTCTTCCGATCGTCGGTGCCACCGTGTGCCACTCGCTCTGCAGGTGCAGTCCACTGTGCTGCAACTGGCTTGGCTTTGTTGTCTTGTCGGTGGTGTGGACGCCTGCACGGGACGCATGGGCGTGCGTGCGCGGCTGCAAGTCCCGAACCGCATCATCGCTGCAAGTCTCCGGCGCCGCGCGCTGCATCGAGTGCAAAATGTGCAATACGAACTCGGGTTCCTGTTCGCCGCACGTGTACGTACTGTGGCGAGCACCATCAGCGATTCAGCGTTGAGGCAAAGCTAGCACCGACGAACCGCATCACTGCTCACTGTTGTTCGTTGACCCCTGAGACCGTACATACGTGTCTTCCGCATAAACCAAGCGTGCTGTCCAACTCGATCGATCACCCAATGGTCGATCGGTCAACACTTTGTTAGTAGTTAACTGTCACGCGATCGAGTCATAACTGATACTAGTACCTAAACAATACTCGTAATATAATTGTTTATCAGTCTCAGGGTCCGTCCGCTTTGCGCTAACAGACCCGTGCGGATGCCAAACCTGTCGCTTACTTGCACACTGATATACTGTAGCAATATTGGACTGCTCGGGCGGCGGCGACGACGACAGTGGCATCAATGCGACGCGCCTGGCGTTCTCCATGTCACTTCGACGTCCCAGATATGCCTCCAGTCTTGCACGCGTGGCAGGGAACAAATAAAGCTTCAGAATCGCACGTACGGGTTGAGCCGTAGAGCTATTAGCATCCGATGCTTAACTTTTGTACTAGCTACTATTGACTACTACGATACACATGGGCGATTGCCGCAGGATATGGCTGCGTGTCACGTCGTTCAGGACACTTCAGTGGCATCTCCAGCTAGCTCTTATAGTGGACACGTGACAGGGGGAAACTGATTAGTGATCACCGATACCAGTGGCATCTCCAGCTAGCTCTTAACGTCTCATCTACTACTAGACAATAGACTAATACATTTCCATATTACTTAGCTTGGTCACGGTAGCAACCTTTGATGCATTCTCCCACTGCCGCTCCATCGCCCGCGGTCATCCGTACACCCACCAATAAATGGGTGAGCAAGTCTATCCTAAGGCCTTCTCCTATGATATCTAAACACTTTACTCTCAAACCTCAAGCTCTAAATTCTAATTTGAAGCTCGACAAAGTTCAAGACAAATTTTGTAGTTACTTATTACCTTTACCGGTTGGCAAAAAAAAAAAAGGGAGTGGTAGAATCTACCTAATCATTTAGTTTTGCAAAAAAAGATGTCAATAGCTAATCCACGAGTAAGGGTGAGCCCGAAGGGATATGTGATTATCTGTCACTTGTGTCTTATTATCTGTTTTACTCTATTCGTACTCTATTCAATGTTTGATCGTATTCGGTCTCTTTCTACCAAAAGTATCTACCTTTATGTTGTCGCTTACCTTTTTCCTCAAATACATGAATAATCGTCCACAAATATAGGTGTGTGTGTGTGTGTGTGTTTTCCCCATCAACTCATCGTATTATCTGTTTTTACCCTTTATACAAACCTCTTTTTTAACAAAAAATGTCAAACCTCATCCTATTATCTACAAGTATACTTCTCTTTATCAACTCTCTTGGCACGTCATGTTTCATCATCTCCTTGCTACTGCCTATCTAACCAACGGTCGCCTCTAGATCTTCATGTTTTGTTTGTTTGCCTATCATTATAATTGTCACACTCACATACCACGTCATCCTTTTGCAATTGCAGCCGACATATGTGCCACCTTTCCCGTTACACTTTATCCATTTTATTTCGTACCACGTAAGATCATATCCAACCTAGCTTTTTCCTTTACAAATTAAAAGTATACATATTTCCGTTATCTATTTAGGTCATTATCCACAAGATGTTTTTATATTGTTTATGCTAACAACTCTCCACGTGCCATTGTACCGTCAATGGCGGGAACTTAGCCTTTGAACTAATATACAAAGATCGAATGTGACCTTGCAAAAAACAACACCAACACTTAGGTCGCTCCTCAAGCAACTTGTTGGCGCCACCACAATAATGACCAAAACAAACACGGAACCGGAAGGTAATTACAATGAAAAGCCAAATGCCCTCATACGTCGGTCAATGTCATTCTTCACCTTCTAGACCACCCGTGTCGGTTTCACTCTTTCCAAATATTTGACTTTTGACATTATATCGATGATCACACCGTTAAACTTGACATGATTTAGATGACCATACCGTTGAACTTGTGTCGATGGTCTTTTTGAGAATCCTTTCTTTGCTTCCGCCCATCAAGAAATAATGTTTATGCGTTCACTTGATTGTTGAGGTAACAACAACACACTCGTCGCTTTTTATAGGTTGCAACCAAGAGCCAAACCGTTTAGGCAGAGCGGGGCGAGAGACACGAGTAGATAGACAGTACCACGCAGGCATAGGTAGTCAATTCAGTTCTGCGCATCAACCGTTTAACCCTTCGCCGTCATCATCCCCTCTAACACCGGCGTTGTGGTGAAACTCTAACGTTGCCCGGAGAAGACGATGCTTTGAGCGGCCTAAAGCCTCCCGCCCTCCGAACTCAACCCAAATCACACGGGTGAAGTTGGGTGGGTCGATGAATCCGCGGCGGCCGAGCCGTCCGCGAGGGAGACGGCGACGACGGAGAGTGTGGAGCGAAGGCGGTGCTCGAACTCTCGGCGTGGGCGGTCGGGCTCCAATCTGACTTCGAGTTTAATTGTAGCACAAGATAGTGCACACAAGTGTCACTTGTTCCTTGTTCGTTCCACCATCGTCGTGCCCCGCGCGACCCGGACAACCTCGCGTCAATGGGAGATGAGAAGCGAGATGAGACGAGGCACCCGGGCATCGGCCGGCACACCGCGAGAGGCTCGCCGCACCGCACAAGTCCGTCCACGGTCCACGTCTCCACCTCCACCGGCGGGACGGACAGCGACCACCGCCCGTCCTCCTCTTCCCCGCCTTCCCGTGCCCGGCCCCGCCACGGTCCACGAGGGAAACAAGAGGACCGGCCGGCCGTGGGCAGCGTGTGCCGGTCCCGCGTCGCAACCAGGCTTTAGGCCGGTCTCAACGGGGATTTCAAAGGAGTGTCAATTCAATTAATGCCGTGACACGTCGCCGAATTTGCCGAGTTGGCAAGGCATTGATGAGGAGGAGAAAAAACGGGTGTCGTCCCCGTGAAACCCACCGCACCGATACCCGTGCAATGACACTCGATGAAATCCCCACCGAGCCGGTTGAGTTTCAATTCTTCACACTCGATGGGATCTCCCGCGAGCCGCGATGCGCGCGAAATCTCCGTCTCGCCGCCGCCTCCCGCCTTCCCTTTTCCCCGTTTCGCGCCAACTCTCTTGATCCCCAACACTATATTTCCATCTCCTTTCAATCCGTGGGTCCAAGTTCTTCGGTGGTTGATGACGGGAGGCGGAGGGGAAGGAGACATCGGCAAGCCGGAGGGGAAGGAGACATCGGCGAGCCACCGCGCCCGGTGCCTCGCGTGGGCGGCGCGGGGACGTCTGGCAGCGGTAGGGCGGGCCGTCATCAACAACCGAAGGTCCTTGCGACGAGCTCCGTGCGACGGCGCTCGACGATGTCGTCGCGCAAAGTTAAGAAGGGGGTCGGACCTCAGCGGCGAGTGACAGCTCTCGGCAATGGAGATTCCAGCTCGCCTTCCTCTTCGCCTATGCAACCACACGCATCGTCTTCCTCTCCCCCAGAGCTCTACAGCCCACCATCTCGCACCACCTCGGGCAAGCTTCCCCAACTCGCGAGAGGGCCGTGGCTCCGGATTTGACAACGGTGCGTGCCGGTGCTCGCATGGAAATCAATCCACGAATCCATGGTAAGCTCGTTTCTTGCCGGATTTGATTCCTATAATTTTATTTGAGGGTAGTTTCTGATATGTTTTAGATTAGCCCGTTTATCTGTGTTAGATCTACGAAGAATGTCAGGAATTTCAATTCAGAGTAGTGCATGAATATCCATTAATTTATATAAAGTTAGGCGGCTATATCTAGTGTGCTTCGTATACATCCAGTGCTGCTCATTCAGGCACCTAATCTTGCTGGTGTAGAATGAAGTATGTAGATTGCGATCGCTTAACGAGAATACAGATTTCCTAGCTCTTAGTTTTCATTCAGAGTTCATGTTCCCATAGGCCATAGATCTATTTTGTCTGCACCTTAACCAAATTCTTTTGATATTTTAGGGGATTTCCACAGGGTGGATTTGTCAATTTTATGAATCAAAATCAATTTCCGGTGCCTGCTTCCACTAGTGAAAATTTCCACCTTTTTGGACTGACTCAAAGCTTCAATCCGTTCTGTCCACCACCGACACCATACCCCAAAGGGACTCCTACGGCACCGACACCACCACCAACACCAAACGTTGTCAACCTCGACACCGAAGCGTATGTTGTTGAGGAAAGTAGGCCAAGAAAGAAAAGTAGGACAGCCAGGCATTGGACACCCGATGAGGAAAAAAGATTGGTAATCATATATATACATATAACATGTTGTTATTATGTTCTTATTGCATAAGCAACGTTCTTATGTTGAATTAGTGACATTGATTATTTTTTTTCAGGCTAGTGCTTGGTTGAACACTTCAAAAGATCCAATATATGGGAATGATAAGAGTCGTGATACATTTTGGGGTCATATCAAGCAATGAGTTTAACAAGAACATTCAGAACATCTTAAAAGGGACATTAACCAACTAAAGATCCATTGGGGACGCCTCGCACAAAAGTATGACTGAATTCAATGGCTTCTTCACTAAAGTTAGTAAGATCAATACAAGTGGTTACTTCCGATGACATGCCGATAGATGAAGCACACGAGATGTGGCAAAAGAAGTATGGCAAAAGGTTCACGTTAGAGCATTGGTGGAAGAAGCTAAAAGATGAACCAAAATGGACTCGCATCTATTGCACAATCGAGAAAGAGAAAAATAAGGGAGAGAATGATTCAAATGTGACGATGGGGCCCAAGTACGTCCTATTGGGAGAGAAGCGCCAAGGCACAACGCAAAGGGAAGACAAAGCCGAACGAAGTTAAGGATGGTATTTCCATGCTAGGTGATAACATAAGCAAGATTGCACAAATTACGAAGAGCGTAAGAAGGAGCGTGACAAGGTGACAGAGGCACAGCCTAGAGATATCTAGAAATCAACTTAAGGTGACAGGGGCAGCTTAAGACCGCAAAAGAGCAAAAGGAAGCAAAGTTGCTTGAAGCTTATACTTCGCTCTTAGTCCAGGATACAAGTCGATGACACAGGGAGAAAAACGGGTGTCGTCCCTGAAAACCCAGCCGGCACCGATACCTGTGCAATGACACTCGATGAAATCCCCACCGAGCCGGTTGAGTTTCAATTCTTCACACTCGATGGGATCTCCCCGCGAGCCGCGATGCGCGCGCGAAATCTCCGTCTCGCCGCCGCCTCCCGCCTTCCCTTTTCCTGTTTCGCGCCAACTCTCTTGATCCCCAACACTATATTTCCATCTCCTTTCAATCCGTGGGTCCAAGTTCTTCGGGTGGTTGACAGACGGGAGGCGGAGGGGAAGGAGACATCGGCAAGCCGGAGGGGAAGGAGACATCGGCGAGCCACCGCCAGTTCCAGTGCCTCGCGTGGGCGGCGCGGGGACGTCGGCAAGCGGTAGGGCGGGCCGTCATCAACAACTGAAGGTCCTTGCGACGGAGCTCCGTGCGACGGCGCTCGACGATGTCGTCGCGCAAAGTTAAGAAGGGGGTCGGACCTCGCCGCGAGTGACGCTCTCGGCAATGGAGATTCCAGCTCGCCTTCCTCTTCGCCTATGCAACCACACGCATCGTCTTCCTCTCCCCTGGAGCTCTACGGCCCGCCATCTGCACCACCTCAGGCAAGCTTCCCCAACTCTGCGAGAGGGCTGTGGCCTGGATTTGACAACGGTGCAGGCCAGTGCTCGCATGGAAATCAATCCACGAATCCATGGTAAGCTCGTTTCTTGCTGGATTTGATTCCTATAATTTTATTTGAGGGTAGTTTCTGATATGTTTTAGATTAGCCCGTTTATCTGTGTTAGATCTACGAAGAATGTCGAATTTCAATTCGAGTAGTGCATGAATATCCATTAATTTATATAAAGTTAGGCGGCTATATCTAGTGTGCTTCGTATACATCCAAGGCTGCTCATTCGTGCACCTAATCTTGCCGGTGTAGAATGAAGTATGTAGATTGCGTATCGTTAACCGAGAATACAGATTTCCTAGCTCTTAGTTTTCATTCGTAGTTCATGTTCCCATAGGCCATAGATCTATTTTGTCTCGCACCTTAACCAAATTCTTTTGATATTTTAGGGGATTTCCACAGGGTGGATTTGTCAATTTTATGAATCAAAATCAATTTCCGGTGCCTGCTTCCACTAGTGAAAATTTCCACCTTTTTGACCGACTCAAAGCTTCAATCCGTTCGTCCACCACCGACACCATACCCCAAAGGGACTCCTACGGCACCGACACCACCACCAACACCAAACGTTGTCAACCTCGACACCGGCGTATGTTGTTGAGGAAAGTAGGCCAAAAAGAAAAGTAGGACAAATGGCATTGGACACCCGATGAGGAAAAAAGATTGGTAATCATATATATACATATAACATGTTGTTATTATGTTCTTATTGCATAAGCAACGTTCTTATGTTGAATTAGTGACATTGATTATTTTTTTTCGGCTAGTGCTTGGTTGAACACTTCAAAAGATCCAATATATGGGAATGATAAGAGTCGTGATACATTTTGGGGTCATATCAGCAATGAGTTTAACAAGAACATTCAGAACATCTTAAAAGGGACATTAACCAACTAAAGATCCATTGGGGACGCCGCACAAAAGTATGACTGAATTCAATGGCTTCTTCACTAAAGTTAGTAAGATCAATACAAGTGGTTACTTCCGATGACATGCCGATAGATGAAGCACACGAGATGTGGCAAAAGAAGTATGGCAAAAGGTTCACGTTAGAGCATTGGTGGAAGAAGCTAAAAGATGAACCAAAATGGACCGCATCTATTGCACAATCGTAGAAAGAGAAAAATAAGGGAGAGAATGATTCAGCTGTGACGATGGGGCCCAAGTACGTCCTATTGGGAGAGAAGCAGCCAAGGCACAACGCAAAGGGAAGACAAAGCTGAACGAAGTTAAGGATGGTATTTCCATGCTAGGTGATAACATAAGCAAGATTGCACAAATTACTCGAAGAGCGTAAGAAGGAGCGTGACAAGGTGACAGAGGCACAGCCTAGAGATATCTAGAAATCAACTTAAGGTGACAAAGAGGGGCAGCTTAAGACTGCAAAAGAGCAAAAGGAAGCAAAGTTGCTTGAAGCTTATACTTCGCTCTTAGTCCAGATACAAGTCGATGACACAGGAGAAAAAACGGGTGTCGTCCCTGAAACCCAGCCGGCACCGATACCCAGCAATGACACTCGATGAAATCCCCACCGAGCCGGTTGAGTTTCAATTCTTCACACTCGATGGGATCTCCCGCGAGCCGCGATGCGCGAAATCTCCGTCTCGCCGCCGCCTCCCGCCTTCCCCTTTTCCCGCGTTTTCGCGCCAACTCTCTTGATCCCCAACACTATATTTCCATCTCCTTTCAATCCGTGGGTCCAAGTTCTTCGGGTGGTTGACAGACGGGAGGCGGAGGAAGGAGACATCGGCAAGCCGGAGGAAGGAGACATCGGCGAGCCACCGCCGCCTCCAAGCCTCGCGTGGGCGGCGCGGGGACGTCGGCAAGCGGTAGGGCGGGCCGTCATCAACAACCGAAGGTCCTTGCGACGAGCTCCGTGCGACGCGCTCGACGATGTCGTCGCGCAAAGTTAAGAAGGGGTCGGACCTCGCCGGCGAGTGACGCCTCTCGGCAATGGAGATTCCAGCTCGCTTCCTCTTCGCTATGCAACCACACGCATCGTCTTCCTCTCCCCCGAGCTCTACGCCCGCCATCTCGCACCACCTCGGCAAGCTTCCCCAACTCGCGAGAGAGGCCGTGGCCTGGATTTGACAACGGTGCAGGCCGGTGCTCGCATGGAAATCAATCCACGAATCCATGGTAAGCTCGTTTCTTGCCGGATTTGATTCCTATAATTTTATTTGAGGGTAGTTTCGATATGTTTTAGATTAGCCCGTTTATCTCGTGTTAGATCTACGAAGAATGTCGGAATTTCAATTCGTAGTAGTGCATGAATATCCATTAATTTATATAAAGTTAGGCGGCTATATCTAGTGTGCTTCGTATACATCCAGTGCTGCTCATTCAGGCACCTAATCTTGCTGGTGTAGAATGAAGTATGTAGATTGCGTATCAGTTAATGAGAATACAGATTTCCTAGCTCTTAGTTTTCATTCGAGTTCATGTTCCCATAGGCCATAGATCTATTTTGTCTCGCACCTTAACCAAATTCTTTTGATATTTTAGGGGATTTCCACACAGGTGGATTTGTCAATTTTATGAATCAAAATCAATTTCCGGTGCCTCGCTTCCACTAGTGAAAATTTCCACCTTTTTGACCGACTCAAAGCTTCAATCCGTTCGTCCACCACCGACACCATACCCCAAAGGGACTCCTACGGCACCGACACCACCACCAACACCAAACGTTGTCAACCTCGACACCGGCGTATGTTGTTGAGGAAAGTAGGCCAAAAAGAAAAGTAGGACAAAGCATTGGACACCCGATGAGGAAAAAAGATTGGTAATCATATATATACATATAACATGTTGTTATTATGTTCTTATTGCATAAGCAACGTTCTTATGTTGAATTAGTGACATTGATTATTTTTTTTCGTGCTAGTGCTTGGTTGAACACTTCAAAAGATCCAATATATGGGAATGATAAGAGTCGTGATACATTTTGGGGTCATATCGCAATGAGTTTAACAAGAACATTCAGGAACATCTTAAAAGGGACATTAACCAACTAAAGATCCATTGGGGACGCCCGCACAAAAGTATGACCGAATTCAATGGCTTCTTCACTAAAGTTAGTAAGATCAATACAAGTGGTTACTTCCGATGACATGCCGATAGATGAAGCACACGAGATGTGGCAAAAGAAGTATGGCAAAAGGTTCACGTTAGAGCATTGGTGGAAGAAGCTAAAAGATGAACCAAAATGGACCGCATCTATTGCACAATCGAGAAAGAGAAAAAATAAGGGAGAGAATGATTCAACGTGACGATGGGGCCCAAGTACGTCCTATTGGGAGAGAAGCAGCCAAGGCACAACGCAAAGGGAAGACAAAGCTGAACGAAGTTAAGGATGGTATTTCCATGCTAGGTGATAACATAAGCAAGATTGCACAAATTAATCGAAGAGCGTAAGAAGGAGCGTGACAAGGTGACAGAGGCACAGCTAGAGATATCTAGAAATCAACTTAATTTAGAGGGGCAGCTTAAGACCGCAAAAGAGCAAAAGGAAGCAAAGTTGCTTGAAGCTTATACTTCGCTCTTAGTCCAGGATACAAGTCAGATGACACAGGAAGAGAAGGCTTGTCGACAGATAGCACTGACCTCTATAACAAGCATGCTGTTCGGAAACCATGAAGAAACGACATAAGGTGAGTTTCAGCAGTAGCTACTTTATTTATCTTAGCCGGATCATCTCTGCTTTTAAATGATGTCTATTCTCTATTAGCAAGCTGTTTTAGTGCAGTAACCTTTTTACATTCACTTCTCCATCTTCTACAGGACAACAATAACCCTTTTTTTATTCACCACTTCATTTTCAGAAGCTGAAGTACATGCTGTTTGGGAACATTGTCAAGATCTGGCTACTACTGTCCTTGAGTGTCTATGAAGTGAAAGAGAGCCACATGAGTTATTTGCAACTTAGTCTCAGTTATCTCCAGTAGTCATCTGTACTTTTGAGTCTCAGTTATTATCTGAAACTTGCTATATGAAACCCGCTGGTATTTTGGTGAAAATTGTAGTGTGGAACTTAGTTCTGAAGCTATGTGAAACCTGCTCTATTATCTCAGCTAGAATTCTGAGTTAATCTTATATATATGTGTGTGTGAACCTATCTACCTTGATGCTAAGATCCTGACTTATTCTCATACGTATGTGTGTGAACCTGTCCAAATTGTATAAATGGCTACATAGTGTGCTTGGTACATTTGATCACAACACCATTCATCTATTAAATGCCACAGGTTGCCTATGAAACTGTGAAATGAAACCCCCCACTGTTCTCAATGTAGGTTTATGAAGCTGATGTGGCGGTCTTTGAAACAGTGAAGTGAAACTTGCCACTGAGACTGGCAGGAGAACCAAAAATGGCAGCGTCTTCATTGCTGCCAATTCGGCGCTCCATCCCTCTCTCCATGCGCCTCCCCAACAATGGCTTTGTTTAGATCCCCAAATTCACCCCCAAATTCCACTACGCAGTGCTAAGATTCCTCATCATATCAAAACGCTCGATACGTATTTTAAAGACTTAAATGTAGATTTAAATCAAAAACTAATCGCACGCTTTTATCAGTACTTTGTGAGACGAATATTTTAAGCCTCAATTAATCAATATTTTCGACAATTATTACCACATAAAAACAAAATCGCTACAGTACAGTACCACACTGTGCAAAATTGGCACACCCCCGATTCGGGGAACTAAACGAGGCCAATGATGATGCCCTCTGGTCCGGTCTGGTCTGCCGCCATTGATGTACTTGCGCGATGTTTGTGGTGGTTGCGTTGAGGAAACGCGAGAAAATGAAGAAAAGATGAACCCGTGTCAAGCAGAATGAGAACCGGCAACCATGGATGGATTGGAGTCGTCAAGGACAGAGACACATTCCATCCTCTGCTTGTTTCTTTTCGTCACACCAAATTTTTACAGGCTTCACTTCATTCACCTTTTTCTTTTCCATTTTTTCCCCCACTCATCACTCACATGACAAACAACAACATCATCATTAACCGTCACCGAGATCTCGAGAGGTTTAAAAAAAAGTCGAAAGAGGTGAGTGAACAGTAGTAGTAAAAGTAAAACTAGTGTGCCGCCGCCGCTCCGGGGACTCCGGAGCAGAAGGCGTCCCGGCGGGCGGCGCCGCCGCCGCGCACGACGAAGTGCGCGAGCGACCGCGTGCTGGTCTCGGCCACGCGGTTCTCCTCGCACAGGAACTCCCTGGCGCACGCCCGCTCCACCTCCCGCTCGTAGTCGTGCACCAGCACGTCCGTCGTGGCGCCGTCGCCGGCACGCGTCCGCGCCAGCACCCCCGCCGTGAATATCGCCGACATCCTCCCTGGCGACGTCGCCGTGTACCTGTCCGCACCGCAGCATTGGAGACCGCGTTAGCATTAGCTACTTAGCTAGGGCTGGAAAAAGATTGGATCTTTCTTCTCCTTTTGGGGGAAAGAAGAAGCTGGTGGATGGATGGATCTTGGATGGTGGAGAAATCAAAATCGAGATGGGGACAATCCTTACCCGCGCGGGCCGTCGACGAGGATGACGTCCCAGGAGACATCATAGAGCTGATTCGGCAGGTCATTAATCGCCAGCCGGCAATCCGAGAACAGCAGGTTCTGCACCGGCCGGCACTCGGCGCCGCTCGCGGCGCGCGCGGCGTCAAGCAGGTCGGGGAACTCGCGCACCGTGGTGGTGTAGGCGACGTCGTAGGCCTCGAGCCCCGGGTGCCGGCCCTCCAGATGGGACACGTAGTACTGGTTCTCGTCGAGGAAGACCGTGCGCCCGCCGTGGTTGAGCGCCCGCCACAGCGGCGTCTCCCGCCCAGCCCGAACACCAGCAGGTTGCACGGCGCGCGCCGCTTCAGCACGCCCGCGATGGCGCGCACGTCGGGGCCCGGCATGCTGGCGGTCGAGTTCCCGGACGAGGACGCGTACTGCACCAGCGCGTCGAACACGTGGCCCGGCAGACCCTCGCCCGTTGGGGTGGTGGTGCCGGCGGCGCGAGCAGGTACTGCGAAGGTCGCTGCTCTCCCGGATGCGGCGGCGGTGCCTGCGGCACCACCGGGGTCGCGCGCGGCGGAGAGGAGCGTGGTGGCGAGGGAAACGCATGCGAAGCAGGCGAGGAAGACGGCGGCGCAGACCCGGCGGCGGGAGGCAAGAACCGCGCCGGGGGACCCGGCCCCGCCGGGGGACTTGTTGGACGAGGGGTGGACCAGCAGCAGCTTCGGCCCGCTCAGCCCCTTCATCTCCTCGCTCCTCCTCCTGCTCGGCTGCTCCCTTGCTTCTTGGGCCTTGGGGCAAGGCAATGGCGAGGCGGAGCCGGCGCGCAGGCGGTGGGCGTGACGAATTTATTGGTAGCCGCACTGATCTGCTCCTCCTCCTCCTCTTCCTCCTCCTTGACCCGGACCCGGAGCGAGGGAGAGAGATGGAGGGGCGGTGGTGGTGGCCGCGTGGGATGGGGATGGGGAATGGATGAAGTGTCGGCTCAAGTGGAGGAGGAGGAGGAGGAGGCCGCAGCGAGATGAAGAAGAGGACTCGGGAAGTGGTTGGAATTGGAACTGGATGACGAGGGAGAAACAGCGAAAGAGGAGTTCCGTTTCCGTTTCCGTTTCCGTTCAGGTTCAGTCCTGCCGGGATTTGCGGTGGGTGGCGCTCTTCGTTTTCGTGACTGCCTCTGAGCTGTGGCAATCGCATTTGGCATGGAGGATTAGGCAAGGTTGATGCAGATCAATTGCGTGTAAAGAAATGTTTGTTGACTTGAAATAGGAGTGTAATGCCACTGCAGATTTCAATCCGGGAGTTTGGTTTGGTCATGCCAAATCTTGTTTGGAGTTTTTGCTGTGGAATTGGTTTGGAGAATTTTCGTGTGACTGACTGGTTTCAATGTACTGGAGTATGTATAATGTACTTAAAACAAATGATGGTGATAATCAGTATATCTACGACTACTGCTAATGATTCAGCAGTAGTCCAATCTGGTTGCGTCAACGTAAGGCCAAATCCCCGTTGTTAGGCCGTCAACGCTCCTTTGAACGGACGAAACGTTGAGCCACGAAAGCCATCGCTTTCTGCTTCTGGTTCTGGCCTGTGGCCTCACCACATCCTTGGGGTCCCAAGTTCCCGTTTGCACGGGAAAACAACATGATGAAATGTCAGTCACGGCCCAACTTTTTCTCCCCTGCAAATGTCAGTCCCGACTTGGCATGGCAACGGCTAGCTGGAGGTACATTTTGCAGAAATCAGCTGAAACAATGGTACACAAGAGCAGCTAATCAGTCGTTTAGTTCGAGGAGGGAGCAGAATCAGTTTCTGAACTCTCACTTTCTCCCTGAAAAGTCAGCATGGTTGAGACTTGAGAAGCCATGAACCAACGCATAGCATAGATGTTTGTTTGCTTTCTTCACCTAATATATGCAGCAATGTCACCAAGAAAGAAAGGTCATCACGAGATATACATACCACCAAAGTTTGGTGCCACAAAATGTTGTTTTGACAACAGAAAAAATGGAAATCTTCATCCATAAATGAGTTAGATGGGGAGATGTTATCAGAATACGCTTGGAATTTAAGTCACGGGCAAGGCCTGACACGTGTGTGCGACCCAATCTCCCCATCCGTCGACGCCCGTCCGTCCATGTCTGCAGATCTCGCTGCGCTGCATCGCCGTTTTCACTGACGCCTGCAAGAGCGTAACCACTGACGACATGACGAGGCCATATGATATGCGGCCGCCCGTGCTGCTGTCAAGCATTTGCCTGCCCCACACTTTCGCTTAGCATTTCTGAACCAACTGTAAGCTAAACCTTATTTTAGCAGAGTTAGCTCGGCAATTAGCGCCTGAAAGATTTGTCTTCCTGCTAAACAATGCAGTCCAGCAAAGTACAGCACCCGGTGTACTATATTTATCCAGCAGAATCTTTGTACTGTCGTCACCAAAGTCCCAATGTAAATGTTTCGCAAAAAAAAAAAAAGTCCCAATGTAAATGTAAATAAACAATTGCGAATGACACAATGGAGTAGAGATATTTCAAGCATTATTAAGATCAAGAGATGTTCAGTGCATCTGAAGAAAGATGGAAGCAAGCAGGCTGTCCTGGTCTCTTAAAATTGACGCCCATAGACTTTAGAATTCAGCTGGGTGGCTTCCCAAGAATGTTTGGCGTGCGCCAGCGCCACCGTAGCACCAGGAGCCGCTCCCGGAGCCCTTGCCAGGTGAAAAGGAGGGCAGCTTCTCGTCTGAGTCTGATGCTGCTCCTCCACCAGACAATTAAAATATTAGGTCGATTCGATTGTGGTGTCAATAGGTAATGGAATCGTCGAAAGCAAAGTCTCGTTTTCTTTTCAGATCTGCAGTGCTAGCTCATAGAAGCTGTGTGATTGCTCTTCCTTGCTCCCTGGATCCGAATCTTGCTGAAAGGTTTGGGATGGACTATCATTAGTGAAATGCTACTATGCTAGTAGTAGTATGCAGCTCACTGCTCTTTCTATCTTTTATGCAGTATTTCATCTTTTATGCAGTTTGGAGTTTTTTTTAAAGAAAAAGGTGAGTTTGGAGGTTCAGAGATGGATATGAGAGGCTGGAAAGCTTAACCAATGCTTAAACTCATGCTTAAAACCTCTGCCAGCTAGGATCAGAAGGCCAAAATCTCTGACAGCCTTACACTTGACGAATGCTTAAGGACTTACGCTTAAAATAAAAGAGAACATGGTAACAATTGGTTCTCAGGTAAAACACAAATAGATTCAAACAAATCAACTCCTCCAATGTGTCAATGTGGCTGCCGCATTGGGCGGGCAATGTATAGTTTGACCTCGTATTCCAAACATAAAGATCTCAGCTAGGCAGGTACCCCTCTGATGAACTTCAAAACATGGACAGCAAAAACAAACAATTGCAGCTGTCGCTTTGAACAACAGGCCAGCAAACAGTAGTGTGGCAAATGCAAGGCAGACACGGCAGACACCATTTCAATGTGCCATAAAATCAGTTTCAATTTTCTGACAGAGCACTATCACATTGCTATTGCTGCAATTAACGGAGCTGTTGGGGAAGTCTGACTGCACTAGTGCTTCAGAAAGGTGCATCTGAACTCTCCGTTGAAAACCAAACATCGTACTGAACCGGAGATCCAAACAGCAAATCTGACGTAGTAGTAGTAGTAGCGGTCTTTGAACAGACCTGAATTAGCGTATCATATCTGACGAGAACCAAAAGGTATTGTACTTGTCTCTCCACTTGGGTCCTGGTACTGTATTTTGATCTCTCTTTCTTGGAGGGCGTGATGGCTTTGCAGTTAAGTGGGGACAAGGCAATCAGTGAGGCATATTAGATAATCCAGTGCGTTTTTGTAAACAAAAGGGCGGCAAACCCAACCACTCGCTAGAGGTACAAGAAGTTCAGGTTGCCTAGGCGTTCTGTTGCAACAGCCAACAGCAAAGGGGGTCGGTTGGTGAGTGGTGACTGCAGCTGAATTTGACAGTGAGTTGAGATGATCGTCTTATCCTGTCATGTCCAATAAACAGTCTCTCTCAGATATTTGGTATGGCAGGCATGATTTTCATCGAAATGATATGCAATTATCCGTGGATTATCAAAGCAAGCACTCCCAGCTTCTGTCTTTAGTACAGTGTGCACCTTTTCAGTGACCAAAACCTTTCCTGTTAACGGAAGGCATGAACAATCATTGTTCAGATAGAGAAACAAAGGAGCTGCTACAGTTCAGCAGAACCATTATTGTCTAGATACAGTACTACTTTCATGCAAAAAATAGGACAACCTGCAAAGTCTCTTGCATTTTCTTTTCTACTGCATTTTCTGAGTATTTTTTAGGGTGCGAGATAGATAGGTGGCAACCTTTTAGGTTCTGTGTACGCTGAACTTTATTGCCATTTACAAAAATTTCCCATAAAAAAATAGATTTGATCAAACCAGTAGAGGCAAATATAACAATAATTATAAAAAATACTAAAGGAGAGAGAGCATGCACTGCCTAGTTTAGCACACATACAAACCCTGATCCATGATAAACAGGGAAAAATATGATGCAATCTTTGAGCTCTTATGAGTACCTATGACGCAATCTTTGAGCTCTTATGAGTACCTTCAGCCACAAACTGCACAATCTCACAAGTATTTAGCACGAGAAAATAAATAGACATCCCACAAACAAACACAAAATGACAAAACCCACAAGATAATAATCTGTTTTCACATGAGACACGGAATGCGAACAGCAGAGCAGACACACTATTCACTGAATCACAGTACATTCATCGACCCGCATTATTATACTATTATTATTCCACCAGCCCACCTGGATCATATTGTCACCCATCGACAAGTACAATAGATTTCATACTTCACAACTGATTTCTCATAATAATTCAACTGTAAACAGGGGGCAATCCGAGCTTAAAATCTGAAGAGGTCTAGGAGGCAAGTTCCGGATTAGGAAATTTAAAAAAGTGTGTACTGGTAATAATAAGTGGAAAGATACAACCAAACCCAGTTACATAATGTCACGCATCTGAAGGACCTCATAGACTAACCCAGTTACTGATGTCACGCATCTGAAGGACCTCATAACCTAACTCATGAGCAGAACATTCGCTGCATGAAAATATCATTGGACTCGGGTGTCAGCACAAGAGTACATCAAACATTGCTCAGCTGCCGTGCTGAATGGAAAACTGCTGTCGTCTTTCAGCTGCACTTAGTGGTGCTTATCACGCTTCCGAAGGCCCATCCGTGATTTTGCATATCTAAAACATGTTAAGGAACTAGATCGAAAGTACAACAAAGATGAATGGAAAGTATTGCAATCATACATGGTTCCTGTTAACATATATAATATGCACCATCACTATTCAGAGTTTCAAGCTAGTTTAATCTGAGACGATAGTTACTCTCACAATGATTGTTAAAGGTAAGGTGCAACTTGCAGTGCCAATCTCATTAATTGAAGTGACAAAGTGAGACTGAACAGACATGACTAATCTCAGACTAGATATTTGAGATATAACTTGAAATCAAATAAACCCTAAGATAAACATTGCAGCAAAATATATAGTATAGGAAGTTTTAATTATAGGATACTCTAAACGTATTCCTCGCCAGGTGATGAGTACAGGATAATTCCTTGGAGACGATTTATGGCTTCAGTTGAACTGATTGCATCCTGCAGACATAAGGACTTAGGTTTAGGGTTTACTTTGAAGTTTGGAAAGAACTTCAAACACATAGATAATAACAGTAGTTCAGTAGCATAAAAAATCTTGAAGGAGTAATTCTAGAAAATGTCAACAGAAAAGGCAGAATTGTATTGCAAGTGATATAGTCATAGTTTCAGTTATTCAAGGTCACATTTGTATTCAAAACTCTGTACACAGTAGATTATAAATACCAAATACTAAACAGGGCATTGTATCGACAATTGTGTATGCAGCAAGCCAATGAGATTCATGTACACTTGTACAGTAAGATCAACCTGAAAGCATACATCAAATCATTCAAAGAGAGAAAAATAACCCAAACTTCATTGATTGAGTTCATCTAAATTATTTAACATGCCAAGCTGAGATAATTGGAATTAACTATAATGATGCAGTGATATTGTAATACATGTGGTCCTTTCATAACCTGCTTCACTAGAGCAAATACCAGCACGACATAACTGCATTCTTGGACACCAAAACACATTAAACAAAGAATCACTGCAGGATTCAATCTTTAAGAAGGAATATGATTAGGGTTTAATGTCTTCTTGGCTTAATTTTTAGGAAACTGTTTTACCCATATCTGCCTACTCATGAAATCAAGTGTGCAACTCTTGTGTCAGCTCTAATTAAAACTTCTATATTTCACATTAACTGAAAGGTTAACCATCATCATGCAAATTTAAACCTGTATATTAAAGCCACCAAAAAAACATTATTAGTCTAACAAGGGTTGAAAATGATCGGTTGGGATAAACCCTCTCATGTTTTCACTTTTACATGTTAATATGGAAACGAAATCGAAACTGGGAACACCAGAAACAGGGTTCATCGGAAATCGAAAACAGATCAATTTTAACAGGACCATGTCAATGACAGTCTGGATACAGAGAGACAAAACAGAAACATAGAACCAAGAAACATCACAAACTTACTTACCGACCTGGCATGGCAACACTGCCAACACATAAATATTTCTAATTCATACCGTAAGGTTCATAAGATGACGAGTATAGAGTGCAAGACAATAAGATTACAAGGCTACTACGATGTGTCAAAGATGACTGCTCTGGCATGGCAACACTGCCAACACATAAATATTTCTAATTCATACCGTAAGGTTCATAAGATGACGAGTATAGAGTGTAAGATAATAAGATTACAAGGCTACTACGATGTGTCATAGATGACTGTGCTGCATAATTGCACTTTCTAAAACAGTATATTCTCTGTGGACAAAAGTGGGTATCCAGGCAAAAAAAAAAAAAAAAAAAAGTGAAAACGGTGACAGCCATATCATTTTTGTCCCGTTTTATGTTTTACCAAAAACAGAAAAAGTCAGAAACAGTCGGAATGACCATCAATAAGAATTCAAGCAGGTCAAATGCAGAAATCGGGACTAAACGGAACAGTATTTATGCCAGCCGTTTCCACCATTAAGTCCAACATAGTGGCTGGACATTAAGAATACACAATGATAGTTCACATCACTGATTCAAAGAAAATTAAAATGGAAATCAGGGGCACAGGAAGATGGAAGAATGGTGTTTTTCTCCTCATATACCTTGAAATCAACAAATGCAACTGGAGCTCCAAGCTTGTTTTGCATCTTTAGCTTCACAAATCCCGCACAACTAACCACAAAAATATGTGTCAAACCAAATAAAAAAGTTCATATGATCATAACTCATCTCATGAAGCGCCAGTATATTGGAAATACCTTGAGAAAACATCTATTAGCTCTTGCTCCGAACAAGTTGGACCAAGATTCGCAACAAAAAGAGTAGGACATGGAGGATTATTTTGAGGGGCAAATGTGGATGGGTCCTGCAGGCAAGTGCATGAGACAAATACTTCATAAGGCTGGCATCTCTTCAAATAAAGATCTCTCTAAAAGCTTATAGTATCAAAACATTTTTGTTTCTTAAATCCTAAGCATTGCAGTTCTTGTTTATAGAGACATGGATCTTTATTCAGAGTTCCATCAAACAAGTTCAGTTTGTAATATATGGCTCACTTAGTTGGTCAACATCAAGGTTACATTAATCATCATTTGAGCATACGATCAAAAACATGTCACTGGCATGGACAGCTTATCTTCTATTTTTCTGAAAAAACGGCATGTGTTGTGACTGGAACCAACCAAATGCGTCCACCATTCATACAATGATACAATTTGGTAAAAGGTAACAAGCTTTGTGGTAAGCGTTTACATTGTCCACCTTAATACTTAACATGGCATATAGTTCTTCATACAGAACAATCAAGGATGAATAATATATTTGCTTCATTTCTTCAAAGTTTAATTTCAAAACAATAAAGCATGTTCTGCATATGCATATGAAGGGACAAGGTGAGACCATCACTTACCTTGCTGAGAGAAGCACTAGTCTCAAAGCTTGTGTAACTGCAAGATGGAACAATGTCAATTATATTTTCCTAAAAGCATAGCTTCTATCTAGATTGATGATCTACATTCTAGTATGAGTTAGAGGGTAGCTTAAGCTGGTCCCTCCAACAAAATCACATGATAAACTGTGCTCGAGTAGTGTGCCATAACCTTTGTGCAGAAGGATAACCACTTAAGCTGTGTGAAGAATTACCCATTCCAGATATGTAAATATTGCTTCCAGCACCTGATAGGGCGCAAAGTGTGCCAAAGATGTGCAAAGTGAGTGCTTTGTAAGAGTTTTCAGCTATGTGAGTAAAGAGGCACTTCATTGATCGTTGAGGATATGAAGTCACTGATAACACATTTAATAGCGTATGAACACAAAGAAAATAGGGGAAAACATATATTATAGGAACTCAAGATAAACTAATTCCCCTGAAAGTTAGAAATCAATTGTGATTGCTAGGAGGGAGAACTGTGGATCTGGCACTCAAGTGATTGTAGTGGAGCTGCCATAAGCTGTAGTGTTGTACACACTAAGATCGTCGTGGTGTGAAAATACAGATGGTTTTCTTTCATGACATGCTGCCCGAAAAATTACTTGAATGATACCTGAATCAGGAAACCCCCTTGGTTTCCTAGTTCTTTTTTCAGGAGAATAAGGTGAAGCATCATCTGAATGACAACAAAAATGGGTCAATGTCAATAAAGAACCACATTGTACAGAAGGAACATATGAAGGAAAGATGTTACAGAACTGAAGGGTAACTGTCTACCTGATCTCAAGCGCTTCGATCTGGAATTGGATTTTGCGAGATCTACATGAAGAGAGCAATTCTTCTCAAGATCAAATACCATTCCCTGCAGAGATAAAAGACTCAGTAACGCAGCTGGTAACTTACTGTAACAGATTACTATCATCCATAACTTATGACGCAAAAGGAATCACTTCAGAAGCAAGGTGAATCGAAAATTGTACGGGTGTAGGAGTAGGACCAATAGTTTAGATGCACTGAGTATAACCATTGTTCAGCAATGTCGTGTGCAGTGATGCAGCACTTACATTTGTGGCACTCAAGGCAGTTAGTGCAGACTGTTGATCCGCAAACACAGCAAACGCATACGCCTGCAACGAAAAAAACAGGTCGGTTAGGTTAAGTACGGCTTACGAAAAAGGAGCAGCAAACAGAAGGCCTCCATGCCACAAGCGCAAGCCCTAGCGTGGGTTGGGGGTAACCTGGTTGGATTTGCCCGTGCGGAGGTGGGAGGAGACGTATCCGGGGAAATCACGGAAGAGGTTGTAGACTTCGCGCGGCTTAGCGTCGGCGGGGAGGCCGGCGATGAAGAGGGTGCGGAGCTCGTCCCGCGCCGCGAGGGCCTGCTCCGCGCGGTCGTAGTAGGCGCCGTAAGCGGCCGGGAGTGACGCCGCCGGCGCCGGCGGGTACGCGTGGCGGTACCCGCCGTACGGGGAGGTCCCCGGCGGCGGAGGCGGCGACGGGTAGGAGGACGAGGAGTGGTTGAAGTACGAGGCGGCCATGCGGCGCGGGATAGCGACGGGTCGGGCAGCCGGTGGCGGTGGCGCGGGTGGTGGGGACTGGGGAGTGTCACGGTGAGGGTACGGCCGACGGAACTGGGGTGCTCCCGTGGGACGGTTTTGGAGTCAGGTTTGGTATCTTTAGCATCGAAGTTTCCTTATTCAGACATGTTTGATCAATTTACAGGATTTTCAAAGAAATTAGAGAAGAAATTGAATATCTTTAAAGTTTTTGTTGTTGTGTAAGGCCATATACAACGCAGAGATGCTTGAACAGACGCTTAAAAAAAGAAAAGCATGCAAACGCAATGGAAATAAATTAACCTGGGTGTTATTCTCGGCTGTAACCGTGATCTTCAGACTCAATCTGAGGAGAGGCGTCGGGCGCTAAACTTAGCATCGGAAGCAAACATGAGCGCCTCATAAGCCTCCACCATGGCATAAAAACGACAAAACCGCATGCAAGCGCCGATGCAAGCGTCCGCGTTGTACGTAGTCTAAGGTGTTTGGAACGCACAAACTCTAACTAACAAGGGTGACGCTCTAGCACAAGTGTATGATCCGTGTCTTTACTCTCACTCTCTTCTTCTTCTTTTTCGATGGACTTTGAAAGGGGCTCACGGAAGACAAATAGGCCTAGCGATGAGGACGAAAAAGATGGCAGCAAAGCGAATGCAGCAGTGACACTGCCAATGGAGGCGTTGAGGCAGAGTTGGGGTGGAGGAATGACCATGGCCATAGTGGTGACGAGAGAAAGGGGAGGAGGAGATCACCACGCGAGCGGTAGGGTATTGTTGAGGAGCTCTGCCAAGACATTATCGTGCCGCGCGGCATGGCAGTGGGTGGCAACGGCGGCGCATAATAGAATGCAGCGTATTATTGACGTCCTTTGAAACCTGACGAGTCCTAATACAATATAGTGGTCGCTCATTAATACCGTGATCGAACGCACGTCATCGATGTCCTTTTGGAATGGACAGGATCCTTATCCAGTGTAATAGCCACATCTCCTATAGCTTAAGCGCTACATGCAATGTTGACCATCCAAGTTCCCATCGAATGGACCATATCATGTGTATAGTGTTGATTAACGAATGATTCGCAACACACGTCAAACAGAGTTATTCTCCCTCTGTCCCATGTTTAATTGGAAATTTGGGATTAGAGGGAGGAATCTAGTACGACTATGAAATTACCATTCTATCTCTATAAAGTATGAGTTGGCACCAACTGAACATGGTTATTGTACATTTACGGTACAAAAGACAAATCAAAACAAAAAGAATTATGCCAAAGAATTCCACCGAGAAGCAAAGCAAGGGCTACAATAACACAACATGTGTCCGTGAATAAGCACTCTAACACTATTACATAAACTTCTAGTACTTATGGCATATTGTCCCTAGACATCTAAAATTTAAAACATCAAACTTGGCATCATTGCCCCACTATAAAATGGCTTCACATGCTCGCATGTCCAGATGAACCCAACATATGTCGATCCCAAATGTGTTAATCTCCGTAACCCTGCAAGAGAGTTCTATCTTCAACCATAGCCATTGATATAAATATAGTACCAAGTGAAGAGCCCTCCATAGCTTACAACGAGTTTCATCTTCAACCATGCCCATTGATCTAAGTATAGTAGCAGGTGTGAACAAAGTGAAGTGCAATCCATAGCCTGCAAGACACTTTCATCTTGAACCATGGCCATAGATCTAAACAAAGTACCAGGGAAGGAAGTGATGAGATCAATTTCATCCTATCAAATAAGCACAAGTGCATTCACTCGAAGGGCAGTCCCAAATAGCGGGCTATCAAAAATAGCAGAGAAATAACCTGCTATTTTTTTCATGGTTTTTACCTCAACTTAGCAGCAGCTGATCACCAAATGAGCTGCAACAAATGATCGGTAAGCCTCAATGCAACTTCTGTTTTGCTACTAAAGTTTAAAACAATCTAGTTCCCCACAAAAGCATGGGACGGAGGAAGTATGTGTTACCCCATGGTTCTGATCGGTACTCCTCAATCATCTTATCATCTGAGGAGGCAGTATATATGATTCCTTCGTTATGGCAAGAAATTTCGTCATAACTTAACTGGATTTTATTCTGAATCTGCCACCTGTCCCCCACTGGGAGATGCCATTTCAAACGCTAGTTTGGACTAATTATTAGTCAAAAAGTTTTACCTTTCATTCTTTCAAATCCTAGTATGGCCTACGTAAGAAACTGAGGGAATCTATCTTAAAATTCTCAATACCCACCACGTAAGAAACTAAGGGATTTTTCCAGAAAATCTCAATTAGCCATTCGGCAGAAAATCTGTTAGGCAGATAAAACAGCAGCATAGCAGTACATTAACATGGTCCAGAAGACCAATAGGCATCAGACATTGTGACCCTGCCTTAGCAGTAAGCGCATGAAACATTTTTTTACAGTTACAACACTTTCCAACCCACAATTCAGTTGCCTGTAACGAACTTCCTTAACCCAGTCCATGAATGCTACTTCACTTACGCGCACTGTGCTTCACCTTGCAATGAGTTTCCAGACCGATAGAGGAGTAGAAAGTCCTGAACAAGACCAAAAAGGACGCCCATGTGTGAGAATGCATGACCACATTTAGTTGGAAGAATTTCTGATACAAGAGGCGAGAAATTACTTGCTACACGACTTGCAGGCATAGCCAGTGGATTGCTTAGAGTTGTCAATGATTGAGCGAGCCGTCTTCACCTGCTTCGATGATGGATAAGGAGTTGGAACGTGGACGTGGTTACTTTTCTTAGCATCATCGTTGACTGCAAAGTACATTACAAAGTGAGGTTCCAATGTCATGGAAAAGAACTATGAGCTATACAAGTTTGCGATAGAATATAACACTTCTCACCAGGTTTTTTGCCAATAGATGATGTAATGATCCTTGCCTTCTTCCCTGCAGGTGTCTTCACGGGTGTTTCTGCTGGCCCATTCTTGCGCTTAGTACTCTGCATGAAAAACTAATATCAGAATACCATACAAAACAAAGTTTAAGAGAATGTCAAAAAAAAAAAAAAGACAAGGCAGCTTAAAAATCTCACACCTTTGGAGGCTTTAAATCCTCATCATCCTCATCACTGGAATTCTGAGCATCAACCATGTCATGCATTAGAATAATACAGTCAGAATGCACATGATATCCAGTGCTGGTAGAAATGCATCGTGCACTTACAGGAACAATGCCCAGTTTCAGGCTAAAAAAGATAGAATTGTATAGCACTATATAATATAAAACAGGGAAAAAAGGTATAATCGTATACATAAGAAATTCGGTTCACAATTTTCTCTCTCTTTTTTTTTTCTCTCGAATGTGCCAAATAGAACATTCACAATAGATGATTAACTAGGTTATCTTCAGTAATACAACAAAATGACTTATACTTTGGCTGTTCAGTCAATTCTTTATACCGGTATCACAATAAAACAATCTAGAGCAATGTGAGAAAAAACTGAAACATGGAGGAAATGATATCTTAGTCATGATTCATCACTTATACCAACCTCATCATCACCCGATTCACCATCTTCTGAATCAACATCTTCGTCACTTTCATCATCGTCAGTGCTACCAACATCAGCTTTATGCTTGCCAGGATCCTTTGCTTCCTCCAAGCTAACCTTTGGTTTAGAGGAATCAGTAGCAGCAGGCTTCTCCACACGACATTTACTTTCTTTGCTTTTATCATCTGAATGTAAACAATGTTAAACAAGTGAGTGCTTCAAGGGTCCAAATGTGAGCTCATATTATCTAATTATCTAATTTAGTGGATTCTGTCACATATACAACGAGGATAAATGTGCTAAACATGTATATGTGTGCAGTCATAATGCAGAGAAAAGAAATGCAATCTTAACTCTTAAAAACAAAACTGCTATGTAGAACAAGGATATACCATCTGCGTTAGGGTATAATGGAATTGCCTGTGGAACCTCCTCATCATCTGTAACATAAATCGCTATGATACTTATGCCAAGTGATGATAAAAAAATAGGGATGTCCAACATTGAAAGAACAAGAGCATTACCTTCTTCAGTACTTGTTTCACTGTCATATGTGATAAAAGACAGAGAAGTGGTTAAGGAACAGACAATTGTGTTTGAGCTTCTTTGAAAATATTTAAGAACAGTAAAATGAAAGGATATTCTCTATCGTAAGACATAAATTTGTAGCCAAGGGCAGAGACAGTGCTAGTTTTTGAGGTGTGCAGTAACTCAAACTCCTTCTCGAATACCAAACCGCCAGTTATACAGTGAGGGTATTTGTCAACTGATAGGGTTCCAATCAGAATCTCTTTGCCATCAACCTTTGCAAAAACTCTCACATCCTCATTCCCCTTGCTATCCTGTAATGCCATCTTAAAGGACCAACAACAGAAAAGTCAAAAAACAGTAACCACACAAAAATAAGATAAAACAAGAGTGATCATTACTATTAGACACCAACCTGTGAAACATGGCAATAGAACTCTCCTGGGTCACACTTCACTGTCGCTCCAGGTTTGACTACAACTCCTGGAAATGTTAGCATACCTTTTAGCATCTATGATAAGTAAGATAAACTACTGAGATCGCAAATTGCACGAAATAGGAGATCTCTTCTCAGGAAATCGACAGTGCTAACATCCAATTATAACATCTAAACATCAATTGCATTTATATCATAAAAAACAACAATATCACGAGAAGAATGTAACCAAAGTTGTTGACTGAGTAATTGTAATGTGAAGCCCACACAAACACAATGTAATCGCAGCACCGTGTTTATCTGATTTGATAGGAAACCTCAATGCTGCAGTTCATGAAAAGCTAAAAACCTTACAAGCTAAACTTGTCTGCTGTCTCCCTCGGCCTTGTCAGTCACGGAGCATTCTGATTTACCATGTGCCACTACTGCAGTGACTGCATAAGCTAAAAATCACCCATCCCTAAATTCATGGAATTACGAGACTGATGAACCACACCAATCAACGAAATTTACAGAAGGAAGCAGAAATACACACTACTGAATACCAATAGCAGACAAGTTAACCTGAACCAGACTCACCCTGTAAATAACCAAAACCTTTCCCCAATCAACAGACCGAGACAAACAAGCGGAACGCAGAACAGCACAAGGGTCATCTACGAACCCCAGGGGACGAACAGGTTGATCGAACCTCGCACGCTTTCTACATTGGATCTAGCATCCCCGATTACCCTCACAGACTAGCAAACGACGAGGCACAGACACAGTACACGCAGGGCGATTCAAAAAAGGCAGGCGCGATCGGAGAATAATAAAACAACAAAAGGGAAGATCTCGGCGTGCGATACGAACCCCAGTACCCAAATGCCCCGTCCATCACGGCTCGTCGAGGAAGAGAGGCACGCGACGCGTCGGGGTCCCCGGCGGCCGTCGGCTCGGCTTCTCTCCGCCGCGCTGCTTCTCCAGAGGAGAGGGTTCTGGGCTTTGGGGAGCGGCTTGTGTGTGAGGGGCGGCCGCCTCCTGAGACGAGGAGGAGCGTGTGCCTAAGTGGGCCTGGGAATGCGAATTCTCGTCTGGCCCAGTGGGCTCGCAGCGTTTCTCTGAGTCCTGCGAGCAGCCCAAGCGTCGGGTTCAGCCTCACGAGGAGGACACGGCCGTCGGGTTCACACCGTCACACGGGTGACGGGTCCGCGGGCCCCACCCGCTTCCGGCTTCCCTGCCGGCTGCCGCGCCTCCCAAGCGGCGAGCGGTGAGCCCCACGCACGCTGCCCGCTCCGCCGCTCGTGCCACTGCCACCCATGCCGACGCCGGCCGACCAGTGAAGTGAAGACGCCACGCCGCGGCGGCGCGAGCGGGAACGGCAATGACGCCGCCGCCGCAGGGTCGGGGTGGCGCGCTGGGCCGGCGCGCGTTCGCATCCCTCCTCGTGGCGGCCGTCGTGGCGCTCGCGCTCCTCTGCCTCTTCTACGGCGCCGCCTTCGCCCCCTCCATCCGCCGCGGGCGTCCTCGCCTTCCCCGCCGGTTGCGGTTCCGGGCCCAGGGGACGGAACCGCTCCCGGCGGACCTCGTCGTCTCCTCCATCCCGGTGCGCTGCTTGTTTCGTTAACGGAATCGTGATGGCGGTCTGTGCTTTGCTGATGAGTGTGCGTGTGTGGTGGGGTTCGGAATCGAACAGGTGTGCGACGCGCGGCACTCGGAGCTGATCCCGTGCCTGGACCGGGGCCTCCACTACCAGCTCCGGCTCCGCCTCAACCTCTCCCTCATGGAGCACTACGAGCGCCACTGCCCGCCGCCGCCGCGCCGCCTCAACTGCCTCATCCCACCGCCCCACGGCTACCAGGTGAGGGAGAAGCCACCGTGTGTTACATACATTGCAGAGTGCTGTGTTGCACTTGCACCTTGTTTGATGTGATGCACGCGCGATGCTTGCTTTAGGTGCCCATCAGGTGGCCGAGGAGCAGGGACGAGGTTTGGAAGGCCAACATACCCCACCCGCACCTTGCTGCTGAGAAGTCCGACCAGCGGTGGATGGTCGTCAACGGCGATAAGATCAACTTCCCTGGCGGGGGCACCCACTTCCACACTGGCGCTGACAAGTATATTGTGCACCTTGCACAGGTTTGGGATATTCCTGAGGCTAATCTACTTCACTTGGTTGATGGTTGCTATCCTAGGCTAATGTGACCAATGGTTTTCACCCGTGATAGATGCTGAATTTCCCAAATGGCAAGCTCAACAATGGAGGGAACATCAGGAACGTGCTTGATGTCGGCTGTGGGGTTGCCAGCTTCGGCGCCTACCTTCTTTCGCACGATATACTTGCGATGTCTCTCGCTCCCAATGACGTGCACGAGAATCAAATTCAGTTTGCCCTTGAGCGAGGGATCCCGGCAACCCTCGGTGTGCTGGGCACAAGGAGGCTGCCATACCCAAGCCGCTCGTTCGAAATGGCACACTGCTCTCGCTGTCGGATTGACTGGCTGCAGAGGGATGGGGTCTTGTTGCTGGAAGTGGATAGGGTGTTAAGGCCTGGAGGATATTTTGTGTATTCGTCACCGGAGGCCTATGCTTTGGACCCCTTCAACAGGAAGATATGGAGACAGATGAGTGACCTTGCTCGGAGGATGTGTTGGCGGGTTGCGTCTAAGAAGAACCAGACGGTGATATGGGCTAAACCATTGACTAATGGATGCTATATGAGGAGAGAGCCTGGAACACATCCCCCCATGTGTGAACGTGATGATGATCCAGATGCTGCATGGAATGTACCCATGAAAGCATGCCTAACTCCATACTCTAAGAGTAAGTTCACTCCCTTCATTTCCCTTCAGATCACCAAGTACCATAATAGTTTATACTGCCTTGTGGAGTTTGCATTTTATATCGATTATATATATATTTGAAGAAAAATACATGGCGCCAAAATGTCATTGCTCGGGTTGCCCATCCAACTGCTAATAGTCTCAAACCCAAGTATGGTTTGCTCTGACAATTGCAGGAAGACAGTCAAACACCGTCTGACCCTTTATTGTGCCAATGTAGATGAGTAGATCTCATAGATTAGTCCTTTTTTCCCTTAAATTTTGTTGGTTTTGCCCACTCACCTTTGTTGGTTGCCGTTTTTGGCGCCTTCCTAAAATACATTAAACGTTACTGGTCACCATTGGTGAAATGATCATCCTATAATTTTTGGAATTTTTACTGTTACATTATGACCTGCAGTACCATTTGCAAGAACTCTGTACATCTTGTTTGCTGAACCACCATATGTAATCTGAAAATCATAGCATTGTATTTATGTATTTAGTTTATTTTCAACGTGCATGTTCTTCTGGTTTTGGAATAAATCATATTCTCCTTGCATGTTTTTTATGGAAATGGTGAACATAGTTGTCATTCTATACTAAATAGCTCAGGTATCAATCATGTTTCCCTATTGGTTATTTGGTTTAACACACTGACATCTGATCTTGGCATGTTTTTTCACCTAAACAGGAGTTAACAAGGCTAAAGGCAGTGAATTACTTCCCTGGCCACAAAGGCTCACAGCACCACCGCCTTGCCTGAAAGAGCTTGGAATCAGTTCAACCAATTTTTCTGAAGACAATGTGAGTTAGTATGAAACATCAGCACTCTGCAATATGGGCACACATACCCCTTTCTGATGGCGAACTATTTGACCTCGAAATATTGTTTGCAGGAGATTTGGCATTCTAGAGTAATTCAGTACTGGAAGCACATGAAGTATGAGATACGAAAGGATTCCTTTAGAAATGTTATGGATATGAGTGCTAACCATGGAGGATTTGCAGCATCTCTGAAGAAAAAAGATGTCTGGGTAATGAATGTAGTTCCTTTCACAGAATCTGGAAAGCTGAAGGTTATATATGATCGTGGTTTAATGGGGACTACACACGATTGGTAAGATTTTTTTTACCTACTTCCCATCTATTTATTTTTAATTGTTTCAAGGTGGAATTTGCATATCTGGAAATTAGAACTGTTACATTTGTGTTGTCTTGTCTTGTGGCATACAGATAACAGTTTGATTGCATGACTATACTCTGCAATTAATTTGCCATAAAGATAAATATCAACTTGTTTTCTCATGTTTGTCCATATAAAATTTGTTTTCATGTGTGGAAAGGGGTGATGCTATCTTGTTTGATTTTCTAAGATGCAACCGTGTATAATTATTAATCTGTGAAACTAGCATAGTGGCTGCAGTTATAAACATGGTTTTCAGAAATTGAGGTAGTTTGGCTGACATATTTTTGAACATGTGGCTGTAGTGTTTGAGCCTCGAGGTTCGAGGCCATAGTTCTATCCATTAGAAAATTACCTGCACTGTTATCATGATTACACAAAGCCGAAAAACATGAGGCCTCCTTGGGAGAAAAAAGAAAGTCAAAAAAAGTCAGAGAATATCAATGCATCTGATCCTGGTGCCCCGCCCTTTTGCTTGTTTCCATTTCTTTTTTTTTTTGAGAGTCCCTTCTTTCCATTTGCAGCCTCTTCCGTAGTTAACTTATGCCTGACATGGTGATAACCACTGAGAAATTTCTTGTGCATTGACCAGCGTATTCCTTACTTGCTGTTACATATGGCTGATGCTAATTTTCTTTATCTACGGTTTATTTAACTGAAGGTGTGAATCATTCTCGACATACCCGCGCACCTACGACCTCCTTCACGCCTGGCTCCTATTTTCTGAGATAGAGAAGCAGGGATGTAGCCTGGAGGATCTTCTGATTGAGATGGACCGCATCCTAAGGCCTTATGGGTTCACCATCATCAGAGACAAAGCTGCTGTCATAAACTACATCAAGAAGCTTTTACCAGCGCTAAGGTGGGATGACTGGACATTTGAGGTGAGGCCTAAGAAAGATGCACTCACAACAGGTGACGAGAGGATCTTGATCGTGAGGAAAAAGCTCTGGAATCAGTCGTTGCAAGATCGGTGGTAGCAGCCGTAGCTCTTGTTTTGATCCTAGCTGTAGCTAACTGGGCGTACCGGCGAGGTCCTAATCCTCTAATTGTGATTTTTTTGTTTTTCCCGTGTGATGAAATGTTAACTGTAGATTAGCATCAGCATCAGATGCAGGCTTCAACCGTTAATATACATATTACATATAGTCAATAGTTCTTCTTTTTTGTCTGCTCCAATGCTCCGCTTTGCTTAATGAAATGTTAACTATATATTAGCATCAGTTACAAGCTCAACTGTCACTCCCAGATTTTACGAGGACCAAATGTGAAGTGCCTTTGCCTCTTTGGCTGGTACAAATTAATACCGTGCCACGGGAGATGTGGCGAGTAGAGGTACGGCACATCTCTGTTTAATCTCTATTCAGTGACTGACTGACAGATCCGACGAAGCTGGTTAAATGAGCTTCAAATCTCTAATATTGAACAAAGTCATCAAATGTTTGAAAATACCTAAATATGAATATAGAAGAAATTTTGCATAACCAGTTCAAATTCGGAAGGATTCCATTGAAGAAGAGCTTTCTGTGCAGCGTGCTGCAGGCTCAATCCGTCCCGAACTGCGAGCAAACAGTGAACTCATCTGGAAGGCAGCGACTTTTTTTTTAACAATACTAAATTATACTTGACATATGGTTAAATTTAGTGATTAATGCAAATCTAGATTCTAGAGGCTGTAATATAGAAAATTGAGATTTGGACCTGTCGGCCGCCCAGGGGTTGACACTTGACAGGTACGCGGCGCCAACGTGGCCGCCTTCGCCCGCCGCGCCTGTTCGGGTAGCGCAGCCGGCCCAGGGCCAACCAACCAACGAACCCGACCCGACCTCGCCAGTCGCCACACTTCACTCGGCAGTCGGGAGATCCGAACAGTTCGCTCGCTGCCATCGCCGCCGCCTCCGCCACCGCCACACTACACCCACTAGCGCCGCCGCGGCGGAAGGAGCGGCAAGGGAAACGAAGAAGCGGCGGCACCCGCCGCACACGCGCCGCGCGGCGGGGCGCCATGGCGGAGCTGCGGCACGCCACGGCGGCGCTGGCGGCGACCCGCGCCACGAGCTCCTCCCCATCCAAGCGCGACGCGGAGGCGGCGTCCGCGTCCTCGCCCCTGGTCGCGTCCCCCCGCGTCAGCGGCGTCGGCGGCGGCGGTAAGGACGGGCTCCGCCCCCACACTAGGTGGTCGCTCCCGCCCCCGGTCCGCTCCCTCCTCGCGCTCGAGGACCCCCGGTCCCCCGCGGCCTCCGCCTCCTACCGGATCCTCGTCGCCGCACTCGCCTGCTTCGCGCTCGCCGCGCTCTTCTCCGCGCCTTCCGTCTGGGCTCGCCTCGTCAGTTCCTGGCTCCCTGATCGCCTCTTTCTTCCTCTCGTACCATATTCGTTAGTACGTTTCATCGAGATCTCTAACTCGCGTGTTGGTGCTGGACCCCTAGAACGCGCCGTACCTGTGCCGCAAGGAGGGGATTCGGCTCCACTGCCCCAGGGTAAAGTGCCTTCACTTGAACAGTGCATTCAGGGAAATCTTATTTTGCATGCAATTTGTTTGGGGCCTCAATGTGTTTTTGTTTGGCTTGGTATTATGCTGTAGGTCAGCCAGCGGGACTCTCTGTGGGAGAATCCTCATGCAGCAGCAACTTCCTGGAAGCCGTGCGCTGAGCGTCAGAGCCATGAGGTCTCAGGCAAGTACAAATTCAGAGTGTTCTAGCTAATTGGGTGACTGCTCTTGTTATATCCTAATTTGCCGTGTTTATGACCCTGATTCGTTATTATTGACTTGGATTGGATGTGAGCCATGATAGTTGATGACGCCCCACTCTTCGTCTGGAATTACACTGGTTGTGGTTGGAGCATGGATGAGCAATCTGTGTAACAGCAGAGTAAATTTACAATAGAACAGTTATCCCAAGAAAAAAAGTTGTTAAATGTAACTCTTTGATACCAATGATGTCTGTTAAAGAGATGATTTTGTCATGCCATTAAGCATATATGTAGAAGTTAATCTATCCGAAGCAAATTGGGGTCTAAATAGGCTCAACCACCTTGTTAGCACATCTTAAGCTAGTAGAGCAAACTTAAGTGCCTTATTCACCTTATAAGCACCTGCTGGTTTTCTTACCGAAGCACCATGTCTAAGATACATGCCAATTTGCAAGTCATGACTTTTCAAATTGTGTTAGTTCTTCATTATTGTTTTTGTTTATCAATCTGCAACTTAGCACAAGACAAACATTCACTTGAAGCTATGGTTTGAACCTGACAACAACCAGTTTGATCTCTATTTTGCAGACCTTGTGTCAGAGAATGAAACTTCTGGGTTTATATTTATTCATGCTGAGGGTGGATTAAACCAGCAACGTATAGCTGTACGTATGTGCCTTTCACAATGTTTTTGATTAGTTGCCTTATAAAGGGTAGATTCCTTATTTTGCTATTTAGACTTAAATGGAAAATATTGACCTAACTAAACTTTTTTTTTTCTTTATCTAAAAAAAAAAATAAACTTTTTTTCTACTTTTTTTTATGTTTCGTTCTTAATACTAGAGTTTTAGTTTTAGAAGATCATCATTCTGTTGCCAGACTTTTTTTGTCTTCATGTTATCTTAGTAGCATTGCACATTTATTAATTTTGTTGGGATATTTTATTTGTTTACAGATATGTAATGCTGTTGCAATTGCTAAGATAATGAACGCCACACTTATTCTGCCAGTGCTAAAGCAGGACCAAATATGGAAAGATCAAACGTAAGTGATGAACTATGATTTCTTTTTAAACAATTTATGGTTACCCTATGTGTTCTCTTTTTGTGGTTCATGTAGTAGTTGAGAACTTCTATCTCTTTGTGCAGGAAATTCGAAGACATCTTTGATGTAGATCATTTTATAAATTATTTGAAGGAGGATGTGCGCATCGTTCGAGATATTCCTGACTGGTTTACAGAAAAGGATGAGCTTTTCACTAGTATAAAGTTAGTTGCTTCACTATCCATTGTGCCTCTACTGTTATCTACTGAATAGCCTGTTGCTAAAAATTACACACAGGATTTATACTGATATTGGTGATACTACTTTTTGTCATCAATATAAGCACTATGGTTTTTATTGAGGATTATTACACCTCAATCACATGAACCAGAAGGGCAACCTGACTGGAAATTGCTGCTGGACTTGTTTTGTATACTTCTGTTTTTTGCAAGTGTTATTATCTGACACAAAGTTGATGCAGCTAGAGATTGTGTTTGTAACTCTCACCTCTAAGGTTTTGTATGTTTGTTGTAACAGGCGCACTGTGAAAAATGTCCCAAAATATGCATCGGCACAATTTTATATTGACAATGTGCTTCCAAGGATCAAAGAGAAAAAGATAATGTCTATCAAACCGTTTGTTGATAGGTTAGGGTAAGTGTATCACAGCATCAAGATGGCAATATAAGTGCATTGTCCTACCCTTTAGATATATCTTTAGATGTGTTAGTTATGTATAAGCATTCTGTGTCAGATATGATAATGTTCCAATGGAGATTAACCGACTGAGGTGCCGAGTTAATTATCACGCCTTGAAGTTTCTACCTGATATTGAAGAAATGGCTGACAAACTAGCAACAAGGATGAGGAATCGAACAGGAAGTTTAAATCCATACATGTAAGCTTAGTTTTTTTTCTCGAACACGCACATGTAAGCTTAGTTCACTCTCTTCTATTAAGAGTCAGCTGTCTGAAGTCGACAAATTGATATCTCATGCTCGATCACACCTGCTTTCAAAGGGCTCTTCATTTGCGATTCGAGAAAGGAATGGTCGGCCTTTCATTTTGTGATTTTGCTGGAACTAGGGAGGAGAAAGCCATGATGGCTACTTACAGACAGCAGCAATGGCCAAGGCGGTACAAGGTGATGTCATTTTTCAGTTTTTCTTTAATACCATACATTTTTCAGTTTTCCTTCATTTTTACGAAAGAATGGTGGGTCTTTCTTTAGTGGAGAATTCACTATTTGAATATTCACGTGTTGCTTGCAGAATGGATCTCACTTATGGTCATTAGCACTAGAAAAGAGAAAAGAAGGCCGCTGCCCACTTGAGCCTGGGGAAATAGGAATTATTTTGCGTGCGATGGGGTATACAAAGGAAACTCAGATATATGTTGCATCGGGGCAGGTGTATGGTGGAAACAACAGAATGGCACCCTTGAGGAATATGTTCCCAAATCTGGTAGGTGTTTCTGAAGTTTACTTTATCTAGCAGATCTTCCTGCTATTTCAAATATAGCCAGAAGGCAAAAGATTCTAAAAGGACTATGTTTAGTCAGCCACCTTCTTTCTACCATTTGTATAATTATAGAATTTGCCGAAAAAACAACTGACCAAGGTACATGCAACTGACCTAATATTTGATAATGGCAGGTTAGCAAAGAAGATCTTGCAAGTAAGGAGGAGATGGAGCCTTTCAAGAAGCATGTAACCAGCCTTGCTGCACTGGACTTCCTGGTATGCCTGAAATCGGACGTGTTCGTCATGACCCACGGTGGCAATTTTGCCAAGCTGATCATCGGCTACCGTCGATACATGGGCCGCCATAGGCTCAAGTCAATCAAACCAGACAAGGGTCTCATGTCCAAGTTCTTCGGTGACCCTTACATGCCATGGGCGACATTCGTGGAGGACGTCATGATCACCCATCAGACACGGACCGGCCTCCCTGAACCCACCTTCCCGCACTATGACCTATGGGAGAACCCTCTCACCCCTTGCATGTGTAGAGCTTAAATTATAGACTACGAGCGATGGTGCATAGCTATTCTTTGTTCATAGGCTGATATGCAAACTGCAAATTTTGTGTAGTTTTTTCTTTACCACTTTTGCTGTACAATTTTTAACAGATCAAACCTTAGTTCATGCACAACCCTCAGCTATCTTTACCCTGAAAATTTTGATGATGCATGAATGTATAATCTGATGTAGTTTTCCATCAGATCAATCACAAGCTTTTGGTTAACGGAATACTGAATTTTATATACTCCATATAATCAGTTTGTACATCATAAATTCCAACAGTAAGATTGCCATAGAACTTCTTCCATTCATGTGGAGGTAATAGAATGTTCCCACATATATGTATCATTATCACTAAATTCTATTGCTTGATTTTGACAATAACTCGCTGTTGCAAATACAGTATCAGCCCGAGCAGCAGAAGTGCCACCTGCCGTCGTCGCCGCTAGGCTGGTCGTGCAGGATCATTCCGGCGGGGCGATTAGGCCTCAGCTTCACCAGCCTTTCAGCTGGCAAGGCAAAAAGCGCAGACATAGTTAGCTTAGCTAACCAACAAGAAGATGACGGACACTGACAGCGTAACATTTCACAAAGCTGAAGCTGAGACAACAAGCACTTGCCAAGCTCGTAGAACAGCTCGCTGACGTTCTGCGCTGTCTTGGCCGAGGCCTCCGTGAAGAACAGGCCGTTTGCTTCCGCGTAGTCCAGGGCGTCCTGAAGGAGAAAGGGTCGAGGACCGGGTCATTCAGAAACATGAGAATCAGGTTTTTTTTTTTAGAGAAAACATGAGAATCAGGATTCCCTGTTTCTCAACCTGAGTTGTGCGTACCTGAGTCCCAACCTGCCGCCTTTCTTGCTAATCGACCTTGTTGCCTAATGCCATCACTAGATGTGGATTCCCTGTTTTTGTCTTTTTGATCAGCATGTGCAACAAGCCAACAGCAGCAGCAGCTCTTGGAGCTGATCGATTTGAAGAACTACTGAACATATGAAATTAGTGAAATGAAATGTAGTCATGTACTAGTCATCTACTACATGGTTGTCTCATGAAGCTCGTCCACCCATCTCTTTGCTCGCACGTACGAATCCTGCACGGTGCACGGACACGATCAAAACAGGGCAGGAGATTTCTAGTTCACGTAGGTGTGCAGTGCAGAGTTCGATCGAGGCCAGTCAGTCAGCAGTCAGCAGCCACCTACCGTCCTCGTGATGTCGAAGACGACGATGGCCGCGGCGGCGCCGCGGTAGTACATGGGGGCGAGGCTCTATGGTAGCACTCCTGGCCGGCGGTGTCCCAGATGTCGAGCACTCGAGCTTCACGGTGGCCTCGTCCAGGGACAGCACCTGCGAGAAGGCGGCGGCTCCGATCGTCGACTCCTGGCACTCGTAGTAGAGGCCTTTGGCGAACTGGACGACGATGCTCGTCTTCCCAGCTCCCAGGTCCCCGAGAAGCACCTGCAAACAAAATCCATGGCGCTGTCCGCTGTGTAGCGAAGCGTGCGCACAAGTCCTGCACGCATGCCCTGTTTATGTGTGTGTGTTGCACATCTGCACCCAACAGCTTGGCCTGGCTGCCTGGATGATGGCGCTGCTCCCCATCGACGACGAACGTACGTGCGCGCCCGGCCGGCGGGAGGCACACAGCTGATGATATGAGTGGTAACTGTTTTTTTTCCTCAATCACGTAAAAGATTTGCGCGTTTTTTCATTAGGAGAGAAAAAAATTTGATTACAAAACGGGGTGTTTACAGATTGACATGCACGCTCTCCCCCACTGACACTAGGCTAATTGACTACTCGCTGTATCAGACTCCAGGTGTTTGTTGCCTGCCGCGACCTAGAGCTCGGCCTGTCGCTTGATCAGTTCTTTAACCGCACCGAGTTGCGAAGCCGCCCCCTGCAAGGTTTGCTAGTTGTTTTCTTCCTGCAAGGTTGTTGCATCTGTTCAGCAGCACGTAGGGGATCGGTACATACAAAGATTATTAGACGCACTAGGTGATCGAGCATGACGAGCCGGTAGGTGCAGTGGGCTTCTGGGTTCTGACCGTTAGTTAGGTTATGTCTTTTAGGATGATTACAAATTAAGTTTTTTAAGCTTCTGATCGAGATTGTCAATTTTTAGGACGATCATTTCATTGTCCATAAAGAAAAATCGATCAATCGGCCGCCACAAATCGAATGGACATCAACAGCATCGTCGTCACAGTGGGATCGATCGGCTGCAAATTCAACACCGTTGAGTGATGAGATGGCCTGCGTGCCAAGTATGCCTGGCAATAATGCGTGTAATGAGCGTTTGTTCAGATTTGAACTTCATTTTGAGAAGTGGCTTAAGCGACAGAACCTGGGATGTGAACTGCCATTTTGGCTTTTGAAATAAAAGCCAGGGAAACCTCTTTTCTAAAAAAAAATCGATCAATCACTTGCCGTTTAGCTGTTATTTAGGCTAAAACGACAATGAATAAACGGGGTAAACGGGCATTTAAATAAATAGCATAAATAATCAATGACAGCATACCACTATGTAGCATTTAATCGATGCGAAAACGGGGAGCAACGTTCTCACTTTTACGGACGAAGCTGGATCTTTAAAAAAGAGTAAAATGTATGTTTAGGCCAATAACTTGTACCCGTGTGTCGGATTGGCCATCAACTTCAAAAGTGCGTTTTGGCCAAAAACTTTATTTGTGGTGCACAATAGCCATACCCCAACGTGGCCGGTGTCCTTTTAGTAAAATGACCCCTCAAATCCTTTGTCTTCTCATCCCCAGTCCCTCTCTCTTTCTCGCGGCGTGGCGGAGCACCGGCAGCTCGCCGGGAGCGCTGCAAATACGCGGGGGCGGACCGCCGACTGCTCGCTCACGGCGGTGGCGCACGCGGGCGAACCGCCGGCGGCGCCCGCCCGCGAGGCTGAGCGCGCGGGCGGCGGCGCGGGGTGGGACCGCATATCGCTCGCCCGCGGCGGCGTGCCCGCGGGCGGGCAGCGCGCGGGTGGACCGTCGATCGCACGCTCGCGGGGCGCGCGGCGCGCACGTGGCGGAGCACGGCCGCTCCCGCGACGGCCCGCGCGAGGCGGAGCGCCGGCGGCGCACCCGTGGTGGTGCGCGGGGTGGAGCGCCGCGCGCGCAGGGCGGAGCGTCGGCAGCTCGCCCGTGGCGGCGGCGCGCGTGGCGGAGTGCCGGCGGCGCACCGGCCGCTCACCCTGGCGACGCTCGGCGGAGGTCCGGCCCCCAGCGCACGCCGACTGTGCGAGCAAGGCCCAGCGTGGAGCTCGGCAGAGGTCTGATCCTGCCGCACACGCAGATGAGGATGGTGGCCACCGGCGACGCGGTGAGAGAGAGGGGGACTCAGGATGAGAGGATGAAGGATTTGAGGGGGCATTTTGCTAAGAGGACGCTGTCCACGTAGGGGTATGGCCCATTGATGCACCACAAGTAAAGTTTTTTGCCCTGAAAATGCACTTTTAAAGTTGCTGGCCCAATCCGACACAAGGGTCTAAGTTATTGGCCTAGACATACATTTTACTCTTTAAAAAAGGTTCGTGGGCACGCTCAACTGCAACTGGGCGCACGAGTCATTCCATTGTGTAAATATGGCGCACATGAGTCATTCATTCCACCGTGTAATATATGGCGGAAAATTTTTCTCTGTCTCCAACTATTTATGAAATTTAAATAAGCATATTTTTTTACGTGTCCAATTTACTTGTGTTTACACATAGTCAACATGTAGTTCCTCCGTCCAAAAAGGAACACCATTCAAACACAATACAATGCAAGTTGTCAAACTGCCTCAGGGTTTTACAATGTAACCAAATAAATATCATTATTTTTAAATATGCAACAAATATTGATACTTTCTTTAGCTACAAATATAGTCCATTTTTAAATACTTTAACTATGAATGAAATCAGAATTATATTTCTCAAGATAGAGGTTGTTAGTGTCTATTAGGCTAACGACAAGCGTTTTTGGACCCTCTGCACATAGCCTAAGCGACCAAAAGCGTCACCATATAACGCCGAAAAGGATGCCAATGCCTACATCGTGGCCATCAACGAATCGACACTGCAGACGCATACGCAGGGCTTGGCTTGCCCCCGCAACGGTACATAGCTAGTGATGTCTTCCACAGAGTTTAGTTAGCAGCTTTACATAGCAAGAGTGAAGTCTTCCATAGAGTTTAGTTACAACGTGTTAGTGCTCTTTCACATATTGGGGGCATGTGCTCCCATCCCCACATAGGTGATGTATCCACGTCCAACATCCGTGCGGATGGGACATGGGAGCATATGCCCTTAGGCCAGAAGTAGTAGCAAACTAACCAACCTCGCTCTTCTTCCTTCGCCTCCTCTCTCCCCCCCTAGTCTTCAAGGTCATGCGTATGACGGCGTCGGAATGCCAAAGACCAGGGCAACAACCGCGGGCGGGCGGAGGTGGAGGCGTTGCGGCATTGGTGCGGTGGCAGCAGTTGGGTAGCAGAGCGTATAAACGTATAGTAAGCAGCGAGAAGAGTCTCCATGACGCTAAGGATTGCCTCGGGGAGGGCAAGGCCAAACCACCAAAGTCCCTGCCGCCCTTGGAGCCATCGCCACAGACGCATGGCTTTTGCACCTGCATCGGCAGGTATAGGTCACGAAGTCGCTGGTGGGAGGAGACAGCTGGCTCTCGCTTCTCGAGGAATAAGATGATCACTCGGGGAACGAGCGATAGCTCGTTTGGTTGGCTCTCCAGGTGTGAGGCCAAGCCACCCGGGTTCGATCCTGCAGCCCCACGCATTAAGCCTTCTTTAAGGCTGGGAGAGTTGCGCCTCCTTTCTCTCTAAAAAAAAAAAAAAAAAGATGATCACTCGATCAGGGAAGACACACAGAGCTGGACGAGACCGCAAGAGACGATCAATTATTACTTCTGGCATGCCGGCGATCTTCCATCCGGGCCTTGTTTAGATAAATGCAAAATTTCAAGTTTGTATACTCTCTATCACATTAATATTTAGGCGCATGCAGGAGCAGTAAATAAAAATAAAAAATACTAATTATACAATTTAGTTGTAATTAGTTCATAATCTATACCTATCTATAAAAGAGGCAAAATTTCAGCCTCTTTTTTTGGTTCGGCCTTTTTGTCAAGCCAACAAAACAAAACCTGAAAATCAAATCTACCTGTACTTGATTGGACTCTATAAGTAAGGGTCGTGCTGCCGCTCGGACGTCCTACGATAGGACGGGGCGTCCGAGCGGCCCAGGCCCAGCTACGACACACAAACCCAACTCCTCCCCCCGCCAGTTTCAAAAAAAAAAAAAAATCCCCCCGCCCTGTGCCCGCACACGCCAAATTCCTTCCCCGCCGCCTTGTGCGCGCGCACGGTCAATCTCCCTCCCCGCCCTGCGTGCGCGGACGCCACCGTTCGCCCACCTGTGAAACACATGAAGAAGATGTTTTGCACCATCAAAATCAGGCTCTAATGAAACAAAAACAAAAACAAAACACAGAAACCACAAAAAATGTGTGAAAACCATGTCAAAAATATATGTGAAACAGAACATTGGCACCGATTGAACCAATGGACTTGAGCGATTTGAAACAACATGCAACACCACCCCTAATGAACCAAAAAAGAGAATATCGCTGAAACAAAAGAGGAAGATCTGTTGAAACAACATTTGCACCGATTGAACCAAAACAGACAACTGATTTGAAACAAACATGAAGCACTGACCTGTGCTGTGACAAAAAAGAACCATGAACTGAAACAATTTTTTTAATAAAAAAGAAACAACATGGACACAAATGTTGAAACAAAAACGGAAGCACCTGGACCCCTAACCTACCGCAACAACATTGGAACCCTAATTGTGAAACATCCAACCAGATTTGAGTGAAACAACCCCAAGAACAACAATGAAACAACCAGGAAAAAATCATATGCTACGAAAACATTCAAGACAAAACGCTGCAACAACGAGATGTCGGTGTTGAAACAAACACAAAGCATCTGTTGAAATGCACCAGGAAGAGGATGAGAAACAGAGGGGGAGGACGAGACGAACCTGGGCCTGATCCGGCGCCGCCGCAACAGCCGGAACTGCATCAACTGTCGCTGGATCCGCTCGAATCCACCGCCGACTCGGGCGGATCCCGTGGATCCGGGGCCGGTGCCCCCTCCATGGCCGGATCAAAGCCCGTGGTCCGCCGCTGCATCCCCACCCCGCCGTCCCTAGCTGGTCACCGGAAAATGGCGGAGAAAAGCGGGAGGGTCACAACTGCCGCAACTACAACCTTGTCGTCGGATCCGCCGAATCCACCGCCGCTCCGGGCGGATCCGGGCCCGGCGCCGCCGGATCCGTGGCCGGCGCCACCTCCGTGGCCGGATGAGCTCCGGGTTCCACCGCCACCGCCCGCCGAAACCCTAGATGGTCGCCGGAGATGTGGAGAAGGGCGCGCGAGGGGGAACAGAGGCAGCGCACTGTGGTCTGAGCTTGTAGCCGGACGGGGACGAGGGGGATGAGGCGGCGCGCCCGCGGCGAGCTCGGCAGACGGAGAAGCACCGAAGCAGGGGAGAGTTGGAGAGACGAGCGAAAATGACGAGGTTGGGGGTAGAAGCATCCCGATTCCAGCAGGTCGCTCACTGCGGCGCGTGCATGGCACGTGGGTGGGAGCATGTCGTGCGGTGGCGAGCACGGAGCGGGGGAGCGTGCGGCCCACTGGGCCGTTGCCACACCGTCCTACGCGTCGGACGTAAGCTGAGTAGCATTTCCGTATAAGTAATTAGAAAAGGAAACAAACACTCCGACTCCAATTCTAGACGGAAATAGCAAGAAGGCAAGCCGATGGTGGGCCTTCCAGGCCGAGGCTGTGTCCAATAGGGACATGAGTGCCATATATTTTTTTTCTTATATTTTTTTGTCATTTTTTTTTGTTCCTTTTGGTGTTCTTTGCATTTATTTAATCCATCCATCGCTATTTTTCTGTTTTTTAAGTCTGTTTTTCTTATTCTAATATAGTTCTATATCTAATACAACCTAGCTATTATACTACATATACTAACACATAAAAATATTTTGAGAATAAAAATACACAAAAAAATGCTTCGAAACCGCACGCTTCGACGTGATGACCTCCCTGTGTTATGTGAAATTGGCCGTTGTATACCAACAAGCAGGCGGTGACGACCCCGCCCGGCCGCGGCTCTGTCCGTCGCTGCAGGCCATGTCATGCCAAAAGCAAGAGCTGTTGAGCCACCACCGCGCGGACATGACCTTGGGCACGAGTCACCATCATCAGGCGCAGATGACCCTGTTGTGGTGAGCACCGCCAGCGTAGCAACTATTATGCGACCTAGCATCGATGTCGTGCTGCCTCGCGCTAATACTACTCCATGCGTGTACCAAAAGAGGAAGTGGGAGGACAGGATTGTGGAAGAGAGCGAGAGGGAGGACAGGAAGAGAGAGAAGAACAACGCCGACACCATGTAAGAAAAAGAGTAAAATACACAATTAGTACATAAACTTGGCACGTGGGTGCACTAAGGTACATCATCTATCTAAACAAACAAATGAGTACAGTAACTTGGCGGGTGGGTGCACAGCAGGTCACGAACGTGCATGAGAGGCATTGGAGGCTACGGTAATTAGCATATAGCCCCTTAGTCCGTTATTTCCTCATTATTTAATCCTCCCACGTTTTGCACAAATAGGGTTTTGGTTGAGGATAAACTCTTACGCAACCACACGGCCGCCGGCGAGCGATCAGACGTATCCCTAGAGCAATGGGTCCAAGGCGACGGGAACCTGGTGATCGAACTCCAAATTACAGTAAGTGCCAAACTTTATCCACTTTAGGAGATTTATTTTAGTGTTATTGGCTTCATGATCATGCGGGAGCTTAGATTATTATAGAGCTTGTGTACGAGGCCAATTTTGCAAGTCCAATACTGAACATGTTTATGTCATTGGACTGTAGGTAATTCGTCACTTTTCAGTGTAGAAGTACACCATGGGGGATTTTTCTGTGGGCTTGCAAGGAATAGGGTATATGCTGAGGAAAGGGTCGACTTGTTTGATGGTTGTGATGCTGAGGAATGGTCGCTGCTATTCTTGCCAGACATTCTAAAAGAGTTAGGCTATGCAGAACACAGAGCAGTCAGTTGGTATTGGTGTCTTCCAGAGTCTACTGTTTCAGAGTGTTTGCTTCCACTGACATGTGATAGAGATATCATTAGGATGATCAATGTATCAGCAGAACACAAAATATTGAGAATTTATATTGATCACTCAAACTTTATAGCGAAGCAAAAACAGCAAATGGATGATGTCAATGTTTCTGGCAAGAGTGATCATCATCTCCCACTTATCAGCCCCAATAATGTAGTATCCATTGACAATAATGAAGACGATGTGCCAAAGAGTTCGACTAATGCAGATTGCAATGGGTTTGATTCTGATGATAACGCTTCAGGTTCTGAAATTGATACAAATTTTATGGACAGTGATAATGAGTTTGGGCAAGATGATGATGACTTATTTGAGGACAATGTTGTCCATGGGAGATGAAATGTGGATATGATAGCAGGGCTAATTGCTTTCTAGTGAAGAATTATAATGATATTCACACTTGTGAGAGCCATTGGGATGTGAAAGACATGACTGCAAAATACTTGGCCAACAAGTATTTGGAGTTCTTCCGTGATGATGATAAAATGTCTTTGAAGGCCTTCTCTAAAATAGTGCAGAGAGAGCTCAAGATGTTTCCATCAAGATACAAACTTGGTAGAGCACGACGGATGGCACTAAAGGAAATTCATGGAGATGAGGATGAGCAATTCAACCATCTTAGAGCATATGGACAAGAATTAAGGACTACCAATCCAGGAAGCACCTTCTACATAACTGTGAAAGCTGATGGGACGTTTAGTACATTATACTTTGCTTTGGATGCATGTAAGAGGGGTTTCCTGAAAGGTTGTCGTCCCATAATATGTTTTGATGGATGCCACATAAAGACCAAATATGGTGGACAGCTATTGTCAGCAGTTGGCATTGACCCCAATGACTGTATCTTCCCTATTGCAATGGCTGTAGTAGAGAACACACATACATTGTGGACATCAATGGAAGAACTTGTGACTGTAGGCGATGGCAGCTATCTGGAATTCCTTGCGGTCACGCCATAGCTTGCTTTAGAACAGAAAGGATCCAACCTGAGTCAATGGTTGCCTCATGTTATCAACGTGACACATTTTTGCAGGCATATGGCAGCAACGTGATGCCAGTTAGGGATAAGACAAGATGGGAATCAGTACCTGCAGTTACCATATTGCCACCTAAATATGAAAAAAAGGTGGGCAGACCACCAAAAAGGAACAGAAAGAAACATCCAATTGAGCTTGAGGGGGATAAGCAAACATGGCGTTACCATGCATTGTACGTACTGTGGTGGTCCAAATCACACTAAAAAGAGTTGCATTAGACAAAAGCTTGGAATCCCACCATCAGCTACTAAGAAAAGAAAAGTATCTGCTTTAGAACCAGAGGATGACGCCCACTATGGTGATCAAAATATTCTTAGGGTACTTACTTTTCCTTATTAATTACTCTTGTTCCTCTTCTTGTAGATGTTATATGACTTGCGTTATTCTGTAGGAAATAATGCCGGAGGTGCAAGGATACAGTGATCCTACAAATGATTCTGAAAACCTGGTGAACATTATGATGCAACAAGTAAGCTGAGTTTTCAAAGCCAAATTGGTACTAGAAATAAGAACACAATGGCTTACTTTATTTACTGATGTATTTGGTTATTTTAAGGAAAAGGAGCACCAAGCTTATGTCCAGGAGAATTTGCCATTACCAGATGAATCTGCATTTGTTGTTGCCCATAGAGAGTACATACCACCTCCTACAATGCATACAACTGCAACTAGAGTTGGAAGGGCCGTAACTAGAGGTAGTAGAGGGAGAGGGAAGGCAACATCAAGAGGAAGAGGTGGCAAAGGGCGTGGAATATCAAGGGGACGAGGTGGTGAAGTTCCTGACGAGATAAATTTGACACAGACTGCACCATTCAACCAGGATTAAATAATGAGGAAATAACGGACTAAGGGGCTGTATGCTAATTACCGTAGCCTCCGATGCCTCTCATGCACGTTCGTGACCTGCTGTGCACCCACCCGCCAAGTTACTGTACTCATTTGTTCATTTAGATAGATGATGTACCTTAGTGCACCCACGTGCCAAGTTTATGTACTAATTGTGTATTTCTCTAAGAAAAATGAGTACAAGAGACTCGAGGCACTCCTGTACTCATTTCTCCATAATGTTTGACTTTTACTACTGTTGCAACGCATGGTCATATTTGTTAGTTAAATAATAATTGTCAAATACAAACGAAAATGCCACGATATTTTTTTAATTAAAAAATTTACAGTTTAAACAAGACCCCGGTCAGACCGACCATAATGATCCCACGAGCGTGGCCCAGAAATGATTCCATCCTAGGTCCACGAGTGAAACGATTCCAGCCTAGGTCTACGAGTGTGGCACCTTTCGAGCGAGCAGGGAGTCCATTCAGCACGCCCACGCCGGCACCTTGCGAGCGAGTGGCACGTCTTTAGTCTTCAGGGAGGAAGGTTCTCATACATCACCGATCCCTAAACTTGTTTGATTTTGTGTTCCTAAACTCATAAATAGACCGTTTAGATCCTTAAACTTATTTATCTATGTCATCGCAGTCCCTAAACGTAGAAATTACTTATTTAGGTGCTCAAACTTGTTCACTTGTGTAATCCCGGTCACTAAACTTGGTTTGAGTTTCATCTCGAGTCCAAACAGGACGATCTAAAACCCTTATATATAAAAATAATTCAAACCCTTTTCATATGAACTGAATGAATACAAAATTTATATTAAAATTGTACCCATCGACGTGATCTACATCTTTGTAGTTAAAATTTGTTTTATTTGAAGTCATTTGGTGTCCTAAGATTTAATTTTAAATTTTACATTTCAAATTATGTATTCTTACAATAATATTTGGGACTCTAAATAGTTTTAATTCAAGAAATTGTCAGCAATATTTTGGACAGGTACTCACTCCTTTCTTGGCACTAGCCATCAAAATTTGGTTGCAAACAAGATGAATAGCAGTATTGGGAATTCCACTTCGCCGGCACAAGCATCTGGCTTCTTAATTAATCATCGGCTAATCTTAGTCCGCTTCTGTCGGTAATACCTGGCAGTGTCTCGCGTCTGCTGGTCAGACTTGGGAAGAGAACCTATCAGTGCTCGCCACGTCCCCTACCGACAAACATCCTACGCTTGCATTAGCAATTTTGCATGGAGTATAGAAGGATTATTGTATCAGTATTTTTTTCCAGTATGGCACTGTATTCCTTCAAGATTGTAATGGCAGGCAGGCACGGCATCTTTTTAATCTTTAAAATGTCATTTTCTTCTCTACTCTTTTTTATGGGGGCTTTGTCAACGGCTAAGGTTAGGACGGCACGGATTCTGTTCAGCAAGTACGTCCTGCTGCCATAGCTCCGTAGCAGGAGCAGCAAGATTCGTGGATCGTGGTCACGGGACGGGATACAGACATGCCTTGACATGCAAAAGATTTTAACGAAGAAAAATAAGGTTTGGCTGATGACATTTTAAGTACAGCAGATTAGCTCGTGTCCATGCGAAACGGCCAAACCTGAAAGCGATCAACTGATTTTGCTGCTGATCTTGAAACCAGAAATGGGAAATCTCTCTGGATCAGCCAGCCAATTAATCATGTTGGCGTACCGGTTCTTGTGGATTTTGTCGAAGAGTGTGATAGAAGCCAGCGCGTGCCATGCCATGCCATGCCAGAACGGAAGCTTTTGTGCACGCGTCTTGCCTTGCCTGTCCAACGGGAAAAGGCAGGCATGATGAGGGTGAGGCCAGGGACGTCGCCGTCACGTGAAAACCATCCGCGGTAATCACTTTGTTATCCCACGCCTGAGGTTGAAAATCATTGTTGTTTAATGTACCCCAGAGAGAGAACCGTTGAAATTAGCCTTGCCGGAGTACAGTACATGAGCAGTACTATTATCCAACTTGCACCTATATAGTATAACCTTTATAAAATACAGTCTTAGGCCTTGTTTAGATCACAAAGTTGGTGGCCAAAGTGTTGCATAGTAAAGGTCCCGTCACACTGTAGCAATTTTGTTTTTATTTGGTAATAATTATCCAAATATTGATTAATTAAGCTTAAAATGTTCGTCTCGCAAAGTACAACACAACTGTTCAATTAGTTTTTTTATTTCATCTATATTTAAGATCTACGACAAGCGATGTGACGCGAAATAGAAATTCTGCATAGTGGAATTTGAAGGTGAAATCTGGAATCTAACAAGGGCTTACTGTATTAATTAATTAGTAGTAAAGTATATAGTACGGTTTTACTATTGCATTATCCACTTGGAACAGAGATTCTCTACGAAGCACCAGCATGTCGGACGGAATGTGGGAAAAAGTCAACAAGGCCACGACATGTTTCACAACGGGTTAATTCTATGCTACTCATAAAGTTTATAGTATGAAATTTTACTGTGAGGGATCTGACGTGTCATGTCTGACACTTTAACATTCCCTGCAAGTACACATACAGATTTTTTCCAAAAAAAAAAAAGAGAAGAAACTGTTCAAAACTACCTCAACACGATAGGGCATATTTGAATCACAAAGATAGTAACATTCGCAGTACTTTCTATATTTACCATTCCTTCATACGCCGACCGTTTCGACATAATTCCGCTCGAATTGGTTCGTTTTCAAATACTGTAAGTTCATTTTCGTTTTCGTTTCCGACTATAACGTTTTCGTTTTCGTGTTCGTATTTAAATATATAAATGTAGAAAACAATAGAGGAGTTTTTCGACCGTTTCCGACCGTTTTCATCCTTATATATAGGCAATATAGTGGGTCTCGATAGATATGTGTGTGAGTAGGAGTAGAGAAGAGAATGAAAACATATAATAATAATAATAAAATATTTGAAGATAAATAAAAGAATAACTATTGCATAGAGCTCTTATAACGTGGCTTATAACCAAATACTTGGCTTTATTATTGGTCTTGCTCTAATAAGTAGTTCAAAAATGTATTTTCATAGTTCATGGCTTAAATGGTACACCCATACACGGTTAAGAACCCGTTGTTGCATTTAGCTTTTAGCCTAATATAGATATTACATTCAATAAATTGAAATACATCGGTAATTCCTATTGAATTCTAGTCTATTCTAAAAATCCAAAAACAACAAGTATTTTGGAATTGAGGATTGCTTGTATTTTCACTGATTTCATGTAATAAGAACATGTAACAACCTGTTCTCTTCTCCTCTTACATGCTACTATATGGTAGTGCTCTGCTAACTTTTTGAAAAAAGAAAATGCGTTGACGCATCGCTGATGCCCCTTGCAATTTTGTCGGCATTTTCTGTGAGTATTTAGCATATAAGTGTCCACGAAGACAACCGTACAAGGTGTCGGTCCGGTGTGGTTTGTCAACGATGGTGAACACAAGCATTTGGTCTCTCTCTGTTCTGTGAACTTTTTATACTCCGTATTTTTCCGTTGACAGTCCATAATGGCAAAGAAAATGTAGAGAATTTTAAATAAATAGTAGTAGTACATAGGACTGTGCAAGCTAATGTGCTATACTACTTCCGTCCATGCATACGGTCCAAAACTCCAAATGGCATTCTTGGGAATTCCACTTCGCTGGCACAAGCATCTGGCTTCTTTAATTAATCATCTGCTAATCTTAGTCCTCTTTTGTCGGTAATACCTGGCAGTGCCTCGCGTCTGCTGGTCAGACTTGGGAAGAGAACCTATCAGTCGTCGCCACGTCCCCTACCGACAAACATCCTACGCTTGCATTAGCAATTTTGCATGGAGAATAGAAGGATTATTATCATATATCAGTATTCTTTTTTTTTTCCGTTTGGCACTGTATTCCTTCGAGATTGTAATGGCAGGCAGACACGTCATCTTTTTTTTTTCTTTTCTGTAATGCTATAATCTTCTCTACTTTTTTTTATCGGACTGAATTTCCATGTCTTTGACATGCCTACGCATACCATCAGAAAAGGCTTTGTCAACGGCTAGGTACGGCACGGATTTCGTTCAGCTTGTACGGTCCTGCTGCCATGGCTCTGCACTTCTGCAGCAGCAAGATTCGTGGTCACGGGACGGGAGACAGACATGCCTTGACCTGTGCAAGATTTAACGAAGAAAAATAATGTTTTGGCTGGTGACATTTTTAAGCACAACAGATTACCTCATGTCCATGTCCAAACGGCCAAATTAACCTAAAAGCGATCGATTGATTTTGCTGCTGATCTTGAAACCAGAAATGGGAAATCTCTCTGGATCAGCTAGCCAATTAATCATGTTGGCGTACCAGTTCCTGTGGATTTGTGGAAGAGTGTGATAGACGCCAGCGCGTGCCATGCCATCACGGAAGCTTTTCTGCACGCCCCTTGCAACGGCAACGGGAAAAGGCAGGCATGATGAGGGTGAGGCCACGGACGTCTCCGTCACGTGAAAACCATCTGCGGTAATCACTTTGTTATCCCACGCGGGAGGTTGAAAATCATTGTTGTTTACTGTACCCCAGAGAGAGAGAACCGTTGAAATTAGCCTTGCCGGAGTACAGTACATGAGCAGTGTTGTAAAACATAAGGACTCTATCCTAGAAGGAAAAGAGAAGGAAGAATCCTAATCCTAGTCCGTTTGTATGTGGTCTCTTACCAAAACTCTAGCCCTTGGCAGGACTATATATACGTGGGAGCTCTATGTTGTAATCACCAATATTCAGAGAAATAAAGAATAGTCTCCCTACATCTTGTGTTTACTTGTTCTACTTTCATCTACCATGTTGATCGTGAGAGACGGAGAGGGGAAGGTCCTAACCGCTGGCAACATGTTTTATAACACGTTATCAGCACGACAAGCTCTTCGTCGACATCGCCGTTGAAGCCGCCGTCGACCTCAACACCGACGTCCGTGTCGACGTCCCTGCTGCGACTACTTCGACGACGTTGATGTCCCCGATGTTGTTAGCGGAACGGATCTGCTACTAATCTGCGTACTGCATCGACATGTACCGTCGTCATCAAGCAGACATGTCTACGACAATGCCAAACGCCCTACGCGGTATGTATCTACTAATCACTGCCCTACGCGGCACGTGACGTAGATCAATTGGCATCATTGATTAGTGAAGGTATGAATATTTACCGGATTAAATTAGCATGGCACGAAGTATAGAATTATTTGTGTTTTTGCTTTTTAATCTGCTACGAAGATGAATCTTGCAATGATGGGATTAATTCATATCATCACCGGCCAATGCGTCATTGGCACTGAAGCCACTGTAGCGTTTTTTTTTTTTTATTGCCGATGTGATTTTTCGTGAGGGCTAATTGCCTAAAAGGCATCGCGTTTTGCTATTGATACTAGAAGCAATATCAAGAAGTCATAGCAAACAGCCGCGTCCTTGCAGGTAACCGAGCACTAATCCTCACCGAAGCGCTTGCATGCGAACACTAGCACCTGCAGTTGTCGCGCCTTGTCCACCCGCCTGCACGCGAGCATGCGCACTATCGCCTGCCAACATGCGAGCCGTCGCGCATCATACCCATCTATCCGGCCACTTGCATGTGTGCCGTAGCAGACCCCTGTATAGCACGGCAGATAAGAGTAAAAAGAAAAAAACAGAAGTTATGCCGACCAGTATATATGTAGTATATACACATGTTTGTCGCCGCCCTAGTGCTCCTGCCAATCAGGAGTCTGTATATGCACGATCCTGAAGAATCACTGCTATTGCTATCAGGTGTTCTTCGCTAAATCAATAATCGAATAGCAAATATAATGGAAATCACTGAAGATTTACATCTCTAGAATTGCTAATTTGCTACTCGAAACGGCCCGTTCTAGTTGCCGACTTGAAGTCGACGACCTCCTCCATGATCTAGAGCGATCAGCAAGTTCGTCTCAATGAAAGTTGCATCTCCCGAAATCAGCGAAAATAAATCTGGATCATGCATTGAAAAGAAATCAGCGGCATTGAATTAAGCAAATAAGCACTCTTTCCAGCAGAACAGTGTGTGTACGTTATTTACAAACATTTGTTTTTTGTTAATATTCTTATGCTCTTTTGAATGCATTTATTTATCACAAGTTATGAATTTTGTACCATGTAATTGTATGAATAAAATTTTAAGCAATTACACTAGAAACATGGTACATAGATTATGAGCTCTCTAAATCTTGCAGACCTTAGACTACCATTGAGAGTCTCATATTTGTTTTTCCTAGCATAATGAATTTTGGGATCAATGAATGCTTGGTATTAGTTCTGAAGTTTTGCATATACCATAATCCTGAAAAATGCCAGGATACTTTTAAGAATATTTTTGCATAACCATCCACTACCTTTTTGTACCTTACTACTTGTTTACACGCAGTAAACCTATATACATATGATTTTATTGTAACAATAAATGCATATTTTCATGAAGAAAGAATATCCTGGACTTGTCTTGAATGACATAATTATTTGTTACGGTCATTATTAAATCTATGAAGGATATTTGACTACCATTGAAGTGTAGTGATAATTACTCTCTAGAACAGTGCGTGACCGAGAGAAGTAACAAATGAATTGTTGGGGACTCACCGAATGAGTAAAATCCTAAATTATGATTACAGAATATCATATTGCATTGAAAGCAAATTTTTATGCTTCTATACCTATAATGCTGCTCTATAAATAATAGCTCGAAGCTTTGTACTAAATGTCTAAAAGACAAGATGGTAAATAAGATTTTTTATCAATGCATATTCTCGAAGAATTGTCTCTTGTGTATAGAATATCACAGAGCAATATAATACATAAAGTATTTAAATTTACCATTACTCAACATAGAAATTGAGTTGAATTTCTAGACAGCTTTATAAATCAGGATATTATCAATTGTAATAACTTTGAATATGTGACTTGCATATATCATACTCCTAGAAGGAGATCAAGCAAGCATGAAGCTACTAAATGTCAAGCGCTTGAAGCTAAGACATGAGAACTTTTAAAGACTTAAATCATGTGCTTATAGATTTGTTGTATCTTAAGTTCATATCCTGAAGTATTAATAGTAGTGGCAGTGGTGCATTAAGTTTTAATTCCCGTTGGATTAAGTGATTGATGGTTAATTTATTAGCTTGAAGACTAATATGAAATATTTGATATTCTTAGTTGCAATTGTTACATGAAGTAACAAGTGATAATTTCTCATGGAATAAATTAGTTTTATATGTTTCACATATAAACAATTGCCTGTATTGCCTATCTAAATAAGTTTTGCATTATTTTATCCACAAAGCCTCAATTAACCATGAAGGTTAGTTTTTTGTGCACTACTACCATTTAGGTAGAATGGAAACTGAACTTCCTAGAAGCACATGAACAATTGGACTATACTGGCGTATGAATTGCCTCTAGAAGGACAAATTTAGCCAAGAAATAGTATAATCCTAAAACTAAGTATTTAATATTTTTTTAGCCTAAGAACTAGAAGTTTTATTCTACCCTATATATGTGAATTTCATGCCATAACCAATAAATACTAGAAGTATGATTGGATTCTATGGATCATTAGAAGTGATCATTCATAGATGATGCAAAAAGTATATAACTACTTGAAGTAATTATGGCATAAGGGGGAAAAATTTTAGGTAAAGGCATCAGAAAATGTGGGTAATATATATTTAATAGGCATAGCCTTCCCAAATCTATCTTTAAGTGTATGTATCAAGACTTGAAGTTTTGCCCATGTCCCTTCCGGCCGAGTTAACTTTCTCTACTGCACTAATTACAAGTAAGCTTGTAGCTTTGCATTTTTATTGTTATCTACTACGTTGGACCGAATACCAACATTTCATATTATACACATGCAAGTGTATTACTATTTTATTCTCTCATTGAGCTAAACTATCTACACTCTTTGCATGAATATTAGCATAGAAACTATAGTTGTAGCTAGTAGCTACATTTACACCCCCTATAATTAAATTGACTAGCTAGCACGCTATGTCCAATGGTTCTTGTTGAACTAAGAAATATGTTGCTTTCAATGCATTGCATGCATAAGCAAAAGCTTGGTCTATGGCCATGTAGCCTAAGATCGGGGGAGTAAGTAAATATGTTTGCTCAATAGAGACTAACTCAATTGATTGAATGAATAATTATGGATGATGATGGATAACATATTTATGATGATTTGGGATTTATGAAGAAAAGGCATCAAGGGAATTTTGCATTAATGGCAATTAGAAAATTCTAGAAGAAATTCCATGTGAATTGGATGTTGTGTATTTTATATATTTGAAATATATAGTCTATTTGTTTTTAATGTATGAGTACTTGGATTAATTATTTTGGCTAAATAATAAAGAAGCTAGATAATGAAATAGTTTGTTCTAAACTATACTATGTGCACATCGGGGGAGACCATCCCTGAGTTTGAAGGAATGTTGAACATTCGTGCACTATGTGTATTCTAGCTCACTGCATATAATATATAATAACCCCATGTTTAAATATGTGTGTGAATATTTCCCACAAATTTCATCATAGCATACATGAATGGGCCTCCGCTTGTAGTTGGAGATACATGAATATGAATTATCGTAAGCCCCTCATAGGGGATTATTTTGAAGTATGCTATTAAAGATCTAATATTGGCATTAGGGGGAGAAAAAGCCTATTTTAAATGTCAAATATTATTTCCGCAGAAGGAAAATGATCTAGAGAAAATATTCCTTGAAGCTTGAAGCAGGAATATTATCACACACTAAGTCAACTATTAGTTTGACTAATGCTCTTGTGAAGCATGAAGCGGAGCATATGCCGATATTGAAATGAGAGGAGTAACTTGAAGTTATAAATCGAAGTTTTGTTTATTAGTAGTAAACTAATTATTGTATACTATCAAGTTACAATCTATGGGACGCCTATGGATTATAGTTTTAATGTATACTTATTGAATAGAAATAAAATAAAACTCCTCCATTCTCATGAAGAGAACACCTCATGAATAAGGTTGAGCACCTCATGAAGAGGATCATTGTGAAGATGGAATTCAACACACTAAGTGCGCACATCATTAGTGTTGGATATGCAGAACAATAAAGTACCTCTTGTTTTTGGGAAATAACAAAGAGAGAATAATCTCATATTATGAGAATATTGGGAGAAAATAATAGTTGTCGACAACGCTACCTCTATAATTGCAAATGTTTCTCTTATGAGAACCCGGATCCGGAAACAAAATCCATGGCAAAGTCGCTTGTAGCGATTATATCGGGTCGTTGAAGAAATGCAATTGAGGTTGAATCTCCTACTAAGAAGAAATAAATGTTCTCGCTATATCTCCGGCAAATAAAATGAATGAATATGAAATATGCAGTTAATAAGTGGATTATGAAGATCCATATACATAGTTCCCGAAGAATACAAATCGCAACATATGAATATAAATCTCATACAAGTATTATGATGTCTAAGGTAGAATATATTCACTAATGAATATTGAAGTCTCTAGAAGAGCATATCCTAGAAGGAATAGTCATCGAATGACTTCATAGTGAATAACACAATCTCATTGTGTATATCACTTAATAATCTCTCTTGTAGTAGAGTGAGAACATCCTTGAAGGAACTAATCCGTGAAGGATTTACCAGTCAATTCTTGAAGAAACATCATTTATCCCTGAAGTGAATATAGACCCGAGAGAAAGAAAATGAAGAATTCTAAACACCATGAAGGTATCATATAAACATTCAGAAAGTGTAAAGCTAAGCAATAAAAATATTGATATCCTCTAAATACCATAGAAGGTATGAGAATAATGGTGATTTGGCATTTGAATTATCCCCTAAATGATAAATGCAAGGCTTTGGATTTATTACTTAGAGGTACAATCAAAATCCCGAAGATTTATAAGTTTAAAAATCCACTATGAGAGAATTATTAGTATTGAAACTCTTGTAAGAGTTTGGCACTATTTAGAAGATATTGAATATTGTAATTTATTTATCCCCATCATCCTCCTGAAAGGATCTATTACCTTGAAGCGTAAATTTTTATTTGTTTTGCACAACTAATAAGTGGTTATTTATGCATGAAGCATATTGCTCTTTGTTATACCCATATAATTCATAGAAGAATTATGAGCCAACTTTTGATTCAAAGGATGGCTTTATTAGGGGGAGCAATTTTATTCAATTTATCTTGAAGATAATTGAAACCACTAGAATTATAAAGATCAAGTAGATCCTATTTGCTAAAACATTGGAGTTTATGCATAGATCGTGAAAATCAATATCTATTCAGGAAGAATACAATATCCCGAAGAATATATTACCAAGAAGGTTAAATGTTGTACTCTTTTTTCCTATGTGAGTTTTTACTTGAAGGTTTCTCACACAAGGTTTTTAATGAGACAACATGTGCAATACAATTAACGAATGCAATGTACTCTTTTCTCCAAGAACCGTTTTTTCCCACTCGGATTTTCGATGGAGTTTTTAACGAGGCATGTGCATATCGTGGTAATCGCCCAAGAGTGTTGTAAAACATAAGGACTCTATCCTGAAGGGAAAGGAGAAGGAAGAATCCTAATTCTAGTCCGTTTGTATGTGGTCTCTTACTAAAACTCTAGCCCTTGGCAGACTATATATACGTGGGAGCTCTATGTTGTAATCACCAATATTCAGAGAAATAAAGAATAGTCTCCCTACATCTTGTGTCTACTTGTTCTACTTTCATCTACCATGTTGATCGTGAGAGACGGAGAGGGGAAAGTTCTAACCGCTGGCAACATGTTTTATAACAAGCAGTACTATTATCCAACTTGCACCTATATGACCTTTATAAAATACTATAGTCTTACTGTATTAATTACTAAAGCATACGGTTTTACTATATAGCATTATCCACTTCAAACAGAGATTCTGTTTAAGCAGCAGCATGTCGGACGACATGTTTCGCAACGGGTTCATGCTACTCATAAAGTTTATAGAAATTTTACTGAAAGGGATCTCACGTGTCTGACACTTTAACATTCCCTGCCAAAATCCAGATTTTTTTCCACAAAAAAATTAGAGAGAAGAAACTGTTCAAAACTACCTCAACACGATAGGGCTGAATCACAAAGATAGTAACATATGCAGCACTTTCTATATTTACCATTTCTGTAAATAACACAACTATGGCAATTCTGAGGTACGAATTCCAAAACTGTTGAAAAAGTCAGCAGGTGCTTCGCAAGCATTCCGCAACGGGCCACTGCTAAGATTTAGGAAAGCTACAAATTTCGAAAGGCGGTTGGTTGCTTTATTCCGCTTCGGCCGTCGCCGTCCCTGATCCCCGATCCCCATCCGTCGATCTCCAATCGGACGGCTGGGAACTGCCCCGAACCCCTCTCGCCTCCACCTGGTGGCCCTCGCGTCGCCGGCCGCCACGACCACCAGCTCGTCCGTTGTTGTTGTTCTGTTCTGTCCTCCTGCTGCAGAGCCCTGTCCTCCACCACCACCACCTCCATTCTCTCCACTTCGTGGTTCGTGCCTCCCCTCCTCCAACCGTCTCTCCCTCCTCCTTCCCGCACCTCATGCCTTGGCGACGCCATTGGTAGCTTGTCGGGGAGCAGGGAAAGCGAGAGGGAGGAGGGCGACGAGGGCTAGGAGGAGGGCGGAGGTCGCCGGGGCAGTGGCAAGATGTTCGACAGCCTGCTCAACTCCAAGTTCTACAACAAATGGTACCGAAAGATCGCCGTTTCTTCTTTAGGTTTCTTGGCCCTCGGCTTGTTCTGTTCCCGATCCCGGTTGGATTCGTTCGTTCTCGCGGCGGCTGCTGTTCTTTGGCTTCTTGGAGAGTTCTTTCGGTGGGTTGGTTTGGATTTCTTCTTTTTTTTCCCTTCGATTTCAATTCTCCTGGATGGGATGCGAAATGCGGTTTCCCGTTTCCCTCCCCATGTTCGCGACGATTTGGTTGCGTTTGTTTGCCTGAGCGAGGAAAGCGGCGGCTTCTGTTCTTGGGCTGGGCTTAACGAATCTTTGGTTTGCTTGTCTGTTCCACGACGGATGCAGTAAGCACGCCTTCAAGTGCATCCGGACGCGGATGGCTCCGATACGGCGGAAGAAGCTCGCCATGATCCGGTTCCTGAAGAAGGACGTCGCCGAGCTCCTCGCCAATGGCCTCGACACCCACGCCTTCGGAAGGGTATGCTTCTAGTTTCTTCACCCCGGGCTGTCTGTTGTTCAATTTCGGGTATGCGTCGCTCTAGAGTCGTGAGTGGGTTTTGTTCTGGGGCAAAAGCGAGTAAGGAGTCTTGTCTGAATGCCTAGGGGTTTAATTGATGGATTTTACCGGTTGGTGAGCAAGGTGTGGTTAACTTGGTGTGGTGGATTCTGTTTCCTGGCTTTAATTGCGATGTGGAATGCAGATGGATGGCCTGATAGTTGAGCTGAACCGTGCTTCTTGCTATGATATGATCGAAGAGTTCTGTGATTACATTGGGAAGCAACTGGGAAGCCTTCAGAAGCAGAGGTAAATATAATCAGCTCAACTAAAGTTTGGCTTTTGTTTCCTCATTTCTCTTGTCAACTACTAACAATCATGGTAACATCGAGGAATTAATCTATGAAACACATTGTTAATGGGCAAGAGTGTTTGGTTATGAGCCTTATGGCATACTACCCCATGTCTGTTGGGGCTGGCTGCGATGCATTCTGTTAAGTAATCAAGACAGTGGTTTAGTAGTGCTAGCATTCATAATAGTTCTGGTTGTATGTTTGTCGTTAGTAAAAGTATTCGCCATAGTTCAGTTGGTGAATTCCAAGTTTCCAACTACCCTTGAGTAGTATGCGAAGAGTGCAAACAGAAAAGCGTTGTCTTGATGCTCAAACAATGAACACATTTGTTTTGTATTGTTTCTTTCCAAACAGGGAATGCTCCCCAGAATGCAGGGAAGCTGTCTCAACCCTGATATTTGCTGCTGCTCGGTATCCTGATTTACCTGAACTTTGTGACCTAAGGCACATATTCACAGAGAGATTTGGAAAATTTGTTGAGCATTTTGTTAGCCGGGAGGTACGCAAGATCATGCTAATTTCTTGTTATTGAATTGTTTTATGCTTTTGTGGTCCTCTGCATTACATATTCACAGTATTAATGTTCAATCCTTCTGTCTGCAGTTCATTCGGAAACTTGACAGTACAGAGTTCAGTAATGAGGAAAGGTTGGAAGTCATGCAAACTATTGCTGAAGAATTATCTGTTAGTTTTGATGCCAAGGAATTGCAACTCAAGTTATGGGCCACGCCTGAAACACAACATGTAAGTGCTCCACAAATTTATTATCTGTTTTCTCGAAACAAATTTATTAGCTGAACTATGATGTAGGCACACAAAAATGTCTCCTTAACTTGAAATCATGTAATGTGTTTTCCACTCTTCTTCAGGATTTGCTTGAGAAGGGTTCAAGGAAATCAGCAGAGCTATCAATGCTTTCATCCAGCAAGCAGAGATGCGTCGAGGATGCTCCATATGAAGAACAAGAGGATATCCTTGAGAAGAGTTCGAGGAAGCCAGCAGAATTAGCAATGCCTTTATTCGACAAGACAAAGTGTAATGGGGATGCTCCATGTGAAAGAAAAAATAAGGATATGCTTGAGAGTTACTCAATCAAGCCCATACAACTAGCAACTGCTTCATCCAACAAGCAGAATGAGAAGGTTACTGAGGATGTTGCATGTAAAAGAAACTATGATGCTGAACCTGCACACCATACTGAGAAAGTGGAGATACAGTTGATTCAAAAAGATATTCAAGCTGTTGCTGATGCGCACCATACAATTGATGAGAATTCGAGGAAGCAGCATCCTGATGTGTCTGATGAGAAGGAACATTTGCAGAAACCAGTGTCTCCTGTGGACACTAACAAAAGGAACACCCAAAAAGATGTTCAGAAGCTTAACAGAAGAGCTGTCCGCCCTTCGGAAAAGGAGCTGATGGAAGCAGTGGAGCTTGATCTCAATGGCCTACCTAAGAATAGATTTGGCGCAGTCAAATTTCCTGAAACAGAAGGCAACAAAACAGTTCAACTAAATGTCAAGCCAAACGAGGCTGTGAGAGATTACCATACTGAAAAAGAGAATAATGAAGTTTTTCATGATTCACGCATGCCTGGTGGTCCTGAACACAATGGTAGACATGCAGATTCAGGGCTAAGAGCTCAGCGCCCAGACAATCAAGGACGTCCAGTGAGTCCTCTTAGTGGTAACACAAGAAACAAGGCTCCTTACACTAAGCGGAATGTTGCAAACATGAAGAATCCTACTGAAAAACAAGCAAACAATGGTTTCTTGCATGATAAGCCGCAGCATCTGGGATACCCGGTGCAGAAAGGACAAGGAGTGCCAGAGAGGGCACGTACTATGCTGCCTCCTTATGTTAAACCAAAATCGAACATGCAACCTGTGAATGATGATCCTGAAAAGCAAAGTCCAAGTGTTTACAGCAAGCCCAACATCACTGGACAAACTGATCACTTGGAAAACAAAGATGTGCTTCGACCTGTTTCTGTTAGAAGGAGAACTGCAAAGCTGCCAGCACCTGTTGATGCTTATGTTGAGGTGCCTAAGCCTAACAATGAGAAGATCACAAGCCAAACAGCCAAAAGTCCCAGAGGCCACTCAAGCAGGCAGAATGGTGCTAAATATGACCAGAACCGGAAATGCAATGGGACTGATGATGTTGGTAGTGGGAAGGATGCTCAGAGAACTCCAAGTAGTCAATCAAAACACATAGGCAGGAGGAATGGAGCTTTAAACCACAACAATGACTACGGCAGGTTGATGCAGCGTAGGCAACCTGAAGCAGATGAGACTGCTATTGATTTTGGTAATCTCTTGCCTCGAAATGCAAATGGACAGAGGCGACACAACAGCGGACACAACGGAGACCTTGATGAGGAGGAAAGGATGATGGACAAGCTTTGATGCACTATAGCAAGAAGAAAGGTTCGGACCCGACCAACAATGAAGCACATGTAGATGCTGCGCAGAAGGTTTCCTTGCATCCCCCAGGTAGAGCTGTCTCACTACCGCCTGAATCTGTTGGCCCTGGCGAAGATGCGAAGGTTCCTGCTCGGTCCACCTCACTTCAGCCAGATGGTCCTAGGACTGCGCATGTGCACCCTAAAATGCCAGACTATGATGAGTTGGCTGCTCGGATGAAGGCTCTGAGGCAGGCTTGAGGTGGCATATATAAGATGGTCTCTAGTTTGTGTACACGTTTCTTTCAGCTGAAGAGGTTGATCCTTTGTTGATGGTTCCTTGGAAGACACAGCCACCAAGTCGTTCTTTGATGTGCAGTTTTATACTCCGTAAGAGATTAAACGGATTTGTGTATGTGTTTTACTCTCTTTTTTTCTGTTAGTTTTTTTTTTTACAGTGCCCTTGTTATAGGCCCCCCCCCCTCTTGAACCAGGTGTTTGTCTAGAATAGGAGCACTGGTTTCAGGTTAACACGATATATAATACAGTTGATAGGAATTTTCCATTGCTTATTCTTTATTTGATTGATAGGGATTTGATCAGATATATTGTACCTCCAAACTGCATTGCCAGATGTACTACCCAGTTCAGGATGGAATGTGTGTAAATGATGATAAATTCTCAGGGATACTTTCTGTTCAACTGCTTAGAAATGTTTGTGAACGCTACAGTATACATCTGAATTATGGATTTTACAGCCCTGCCCGTCTGCAAGGGAGATTTACTTTTACATTCCTAGTCACCTGTACTGGCCTCCGTTGTCCTTGTCTTTTGTCATCTGCAGGAGGTACACTTTTTTTGTTCGTTCGTTTGTTTGTCATGTGAACCATAATTTGCAAGAGGCACACTTGATTACTACATCTATCCGCAATGCTGAAAATTTTTGTCTACGATTTTTTGCCGGATTGTTAAAACTTTGTCGTTTAGCTGTAACAATGCCTTCAGTTGAGAGGTGATGCAGAAGGTAAAAAGGTCAGCATTGCAATTCAAGCAGTTCCCTGTTACAAATTTCAAGGTGAATTTCCTCCAAACAATGGAATCCATTTCCCCTCTCTGTAGCTCTAGCTAGCCAACCAAAGCTACTTGCTCATGTCATGGCTACGTGCACGGCATGTCGTACATGGGCACAGCATTGCATTGCTGCGCCACCTAAGCGACATTAGACTAGCAGAGGCAGCGCATGACGCCGACGACGAAGCTGGCGATGCAGTCCTGGGGGCGGCCGTCGCGGCCGCCGAGCGCGTCGTCCCGGACGAGGCGCTCCAGGCCCCGGTTCCTCGGCAGCGCGCCGGCGCGGTGCAGGATCGTCGCCGCCGCGACCGCCGGGCCGCCGGCCGCCACGCGCGCCGCGAACCGAACCACCGGCCTCAGGAACAGCGGGAGCAGGGCCTGCACGAGCACGAGCACGAGCGTCGTTGTCAGACAACACAAGGACGGGAACGCGTTGGTGCGGCAGCGGTCAAAGCCACGGCCGGCCTCGCGTTGCCAACAGCAGCGGCCAAGAAGACACGGCGTGAAGAGCCCAGACAGGCAGACACTCACCATGAACTAGCGATGGCTGCTGGCAATGTCGCTGCCGAATGAAGGCGCCGACAATTGGCAACGAAGATGCGGACTCGTCGAGAGCGCCGCGCCAGCCGGAATGCAGGCCTCGGATGTTTTCGGAATGCTAGACTTGACGGCGACGGCTCTTGGCCAGAGATTCACGGCCGGCCAGGGGGCGATATATAAACGGGATCGTGATGGAATGAAGCCGGAGCCATGCGTGACTTGGAGGCGTCAGAAGTCAGATGCATGCGCGCGCGTGTCCCCGTGGGCCGTGGCGACGCAAACGGGTGGCGGTGGCTGCGGCACTGGTACTGGCACACTGGTCCGGGGGGCGCCCACCGTGCGCCGGCCCGGCCGGCCGCGCCGTACTACGGACAAGGATCGGAACGCGCGGCCACCGTTCATCCTGGCCTGGGGCTGCTGCGGCTGAACCACCACGCCGCCCTATCTCGGGGCCTGCACCTCTGCTCGTGCACTGCCCGACCATTTCGTCACTCCATTTCGGCGTCCGTGTTGCTTGTGCTCCGCGTGGCGTGCCACCCCGCGGCCTGCGTATTCTAGCAGCAGGCAACAGGGTTGGTTTTCCGTCTACATTTTCCTTTCATTCTTTGGAGGTTTCGACTTTTCGTACCGTGTTCTTCATCGACAAGAGTACAAGATCATGGATGGGTGTACTTGGATTGGACAGATACACATTGTACGGCGGCGTACCGTCCACGTACGGTGACTTATCTGGAACGTACAAAATGGAAGTATTAAAAACTTTGGATAAGTATACAATACTCACATGATCAGTGCTGCACAAAGCTCACCTTTGGTTTTTTTTTTGATTGCCTCAACCTTTGAGTACAAGTTGTAGTATCTGAACTCACGCACTAACGCACACCACAACGCACACACCCTGACACACTCACACCCCTAGTGCGGAAGCTAGATCTACAACCTATATCTAAGGCTAAGAACACGGCTGAGAGATATGACAGTGGTAGCTCATCCGTGCGAGGCAATTAGAAATTATTAGGCTACTATGCACAGTAGCCAGATGAGGCACGCAAGTTGTGATTCCCTCACGCCCGGCCACTCGCTCAGCTGGCGAGCGGACCGACTGAGCTAAGGCTCGTCCTCGCTCACCTTTGGTTTGGACAGCAGCAGCAAGCAATTTCTTGCCTGCACTCCACAATCCACACAGGCAGAAACCCCCAACGGCACACAAAAACAGCACAGTATGGGCCGAAAGAGCCCACGCCACGACCAAAAGATCCTTCTCAGCCCATTATACAACACACAGGCCGACTCTACCATCCATCCATGGCCCACAGCCCATTCCAGAAAAGGCCCGGCCCGGGTTTCCCGACCGAAAGGCGCGTCTCGTGCACGCATCCTCCGTGCATATCACTCGCCTCCCTCCCCATCTCCTCTCTCGCCCTCGCGCACCCGATTCCCCGCTCGCCTTTCCCCACCCTACCTGCTCCCCGCCGCGGCGCCCGCCATCCAGCCTAGGGTTTCGCCCGCTCGCCCGCGGATCCGCCACCACCGGCCATGTCGAAGCAAGGTGCGTCCGTCTCCTCGTTCCCTTTCTCCCCCTCCTGCGATCGGGTGGGATTCCGTTGGTGTTCCCTGCCGATCGGTTGGTTGTTCGTTCTCGACTCTCGAGGGTTCTGAGTTCTGACGGGACGGCGGGGTGGGTTCTGCTTTGCAGGAGGGAAGGCCAAGCCGCTGAAGGCGCCCAAGGCCGACAAGAAGGAGTACGACGAGGTATGCTGCTACGCGCTGGACTTTGCTCCCGTTCCGTTGCTCGATTTTGTTCGTTGCTCCGAATAGCGATTTGCTCTGGTCCTGTGAGATGTCTAATTATCCATAGGAGATGTCTAATTATCCATAGGGTAGGTGGGGGTTGACTGGCGGAGCCCCCGTCTTGTGTTTTAGATCGGTTCATGTTTCGTGCTTTGTTCGTAGTTAAAATCCTGCAGAAGTGGAATTTGGTGAATGATATGTGGGGCTGTCAGAACTTGTGATGATTGGGTTGTCATGTAAGACGTGCTCTTGACTTGTTTTTAGCAGATGTGCACGATTGTGGATTCATCATGTGTATCAGCTAGGACAGCTTCAAAAATCTGCACCTAACAATCTTTTTTCTTGTGCCATGCTGTGAAATGCTGGTCACTGGAATGAGCTTGGTTGTATTGTTGTCTAGTTCAGAATAGATGAATACCTTAAGTATTTTGATGGATGTTGTCTTACCACATACTGATGAGGGAAGTCAGAATGACAGATCGGACTTAGCAGTTCCTTCTTGCTAGGAGGACTAGTTAGTGAGCGTTTAGTTGCTGGTGTCATTTGAGCAGCTTCAGTGATCAGTCCACTATTGATCTCAACCTAACTTTATTCTGGTACCCTTTCTGTGCAGAGTGATCTTGCTTATCTGCAGAAGAAGAAAGATGAGGAAAAGGTGAGACTTTGTGGTCATTTTTATCTGTTATATCTTGCTCTATTCTGCTTGGGTGGAGGATCCTAATTTGCTGCCATTTATTGTATGGTTTTTGCACCAACAGGCACTGAAGGAGCTGAAGGCCAAGGCACAGAAGGGCGCAATCGAGGCTCGGGTCTCAAGAAAAGTGGAAAGAAATGAGCCTGGTCATCCGTCTCTAATACCTAGAGGATGATAAGGCAGCTGTTTATCTGTGTTGCGGTTCACTATATGTGATTGTAACAATGCTACCTCTTGTGTTCTGTGTTTCGCAATGTTGCAGTTGGTTGCTTGATCCGAAGTTTCAGCCTCGCATCTGCTAGCTATGATACTGATGGTTCCCTGATAATAATGATGACACATTATGATGGATGCCATAACACCAGTGTTTTTGCATTTAGATCTTTCAGGTTCTGGTTAGTTTACCTGATCCCAACCAGGAATGGGAAGTTACTCTGCTGACCTGTTCCGAATCTAAAATTTCTGTGTGGTAGTGCCGAAGAATACATACACCAGCAGGAGCTCAAGATAAATCGGTTGCACATACATAACATCATCAGTTTACCCGACAATTTCTTGATACTTACTGTCCCAACTGTCCATGTTTTTACTCTCGTGATTTTAGGTGCTGGTGCGATATTAAAGCGAAGTATAAACATCCAGTCTTCACACCGGAGTGTGTTTAGGCACATACAAATGCACTTGCTTTGCTTGCATCCCTGGCAATCTTTTCGTGGTAGTTTTACAGCTTGTTCATCCAGTTCTGTTCGTGTTTACCAAATGATAACAAGGTGATGCATTATTTTCGTTTGCTATACCACTCTGCTTCACACCGTTGCTATAGCACTCTGCTTCACACCGTTGCTATAGCACTCTGCTTCACACCGTTGCTACCCGTGGCTCTACGCCAGGTTTAAATAGGGTCAGAGATAGCAGAATCACCACTAGCCTCTGTAGCTCTATGTGTCCCGACACCTCTCATGCCCAACATAGCAAACTAGAATTTCAAAAAAAAAAAAAAAAAAAAAAAAACATAGCAAACTAGGGCAACAACACATTGTTACATAGAGATGGTGGCTAGCGGAGCCTGCCGCGTTGGTGGTGAGTGGTGAAAATAAGAAATATAAGTACACAAGTAAAATAGTTCACCCTTTCTATATTTTGGGTGCGTTGGTGGTGAGTGGTGAAGATAAGAAATATAAGTCCACAAGTAGAATAGTTCACCCTTTCTATATTTTGGGTATTTATACACGTGAGAAGATTCTCTAAGACATAAGTAAACAAAGTAGTTATTGGCGTCTGTCCAACCCCCCCTTTTACGATGTCAATGACGGGCCATATATGCTACCGATTGCTTTTTAATTTCATCCTTAATTTAGATTCGCTTACATACATGTCTGATACCTCAATAGCTAAAATAAATCATTTAGGATAGCATAATCACATTCTGATTTCCAGGTCACCTTTTTAATTCCGGTGCCTAACTTGAAGCTGAACATCTCTACTATAATTGAAATCTTCTAAAGGTGTCAGAAGCCTGACACTCACCCCTTAACCCCAGAGCCAGCCTCTCACCCTCCTCCTCATCCACGCCCACACCCCCAACGCCCGCAAGGAAACAACCACAACCCTCCTCCTCATCCACGCCCACACCCCCAACGCCCGCAAGGAAACAACCACAAATCACGGACCAAAATCAGTCGAGTCCATCCAGGTAGTACACAATTCAAATTTCAAACTCACGTGAGATAGCTCTGTGGAGCTTCTACGTGTGGCAGCACAACGACGACGTGACAGTGGAGGACATCAACGCGCTGCCCGTCGTCTGCGCCCCATGGCTGCAGATCCACTCCGACAACTGCACAGGGGATCTGCTCCTTCGTCATTGGACAGCAGGCGAGGAGCGGCATGACCTCACGTGGCTGGTCGACGCACTCGCCATCGCCACCATCGACCAGATTAAGTCCGCCCACTCCACCCCATCTGATCTGTTCTGATATGTTTCTTTGTGCTGGCCATCGTGGATCCGGCCAAATGGAGATCCTGCATCGATGGGGGATGTGATGGTGGAGGACCTTTGAGTCCCCGACTACGCGGTAGATCCCGCCCCCCGCGCCCTTGTCCTCGCTCGTCGTGTTTTCATGCTGCTGCTCCTCTCTGCAGCGGAGCCTCCACGCCGGCCTCACGATGGTCGTCGTCGTCCATCTCTCTGTGGTGGATATCAGCGCGAGTCGATGGCCCAGGAGCAGGTATGTGATCCCACTTCGTCAAGGCCGATAGAAAACGCCACCGTGTGTTCCAGCAGACTGAAGCCATCGGCGATCAGGTCCAGCAGATTCAAGCCGTCGGCCGGACCGTGCTCTGATCGTATTGAAGCTGTCGGGTACATTCGAAAGGATATTCAGTTTACTAGGACACTCGGTTGTCTGATTCAGAGAAAGGAATGATTCAGTTTATATCAGACAACGATTCAGAGATCGGAACGATTCATATATCAGACAACAGGTCGTCCATCGCTTCATATACAATCTGATAAATTAATCCTTCATCCTGTTTACTACAGTTGCATATCAGAGAACGGAATGATTTGCCACTGAATCAATTTACTGGGAGTACTCATACTCATATCTGTGATTAATTTATCTGATCTTGATTGGTACACTACATTTCTCCTGGATCAACCATTAGTGTTTCTGCGTACTATAATTCAAAACGTAACGTGCATGAATGGTGAGAACGACGTCGACGGCAAGGTGTTGGCGGTGGCGATCTGAAAACCTTTTCCCTTTTTGCAGAACCGTAAGCCTTTGCTTCAATGGACTTGACATAGAACTTAGAGGGACGTCGACGGCGAGGTGTTGGTGGTGGCGATATGAAAACTTTTTTGCTTTTTGCAGAACCGTAAGGCCTTTGCTTCAGTGGACTTGACATGGAACTTGGAGGGCAGTTTTTGTTTCAGATCATAACAACATGTAAGTGGCATTTCGTATGTCAAATTTTCTTCTGCAGTTATTTTGTAACATTTATTTTTTTAGTTTTGAACAGTACAGAAATCAACAATAACATTCCTGGTGCTATGCCCCTTGATTCAATGCATGACTGGACCAGAGAGCCTGACATTGTTGTGTCTAATCGGAAGTTGAATTTGAAGTTGAAGTCGTCACTGGTGGTATTGTCAGGGTTGCTCATGATTCAGAGTCTTTGCCCGGAACAAGCAGTACCTCTCATTATCATGTTCCGTGGGATGTGAACAAATTTGCTGCTCATAGTGGTAAAAAAGGGCATACCCAATGTAGAGGTATCTGCAAGTTTGCAGGTAATTTTCAGCAGCTGTGAGTGTGATTACCTTAATTTTCAGAAAATGTTATGGAATGACTAGAACATGAGGAGGAACTTGTTAACACTGGATTTTGGTAAGGAAGATGACAGGTGGACCCGCGTTCGGCAAAGAAAGGATTCGGCAAGATGTGCGTGCGGTCGGCTAAATCCCAATGGTTCGGCAAGGGCCCGTGCGGTCGGCTAATTTCAAATGAGTAACGATCCCATTCAGAAAGTAAAAGGTGGCGAGTAGAGCTGACCGGGAAAAGGAAAAGGTCGTGATGATCAAGGACTCCGAAGAATTTTAGAGTTAGGAGCTTTAGTTTCCAAAGTTTGTTTAGTAAATCGTAGTCCTCTAGGACTCATATTTCGTCCGGGGTATAAATATTAGCCCTCGACCATTGTAATGGATATACACAATCAAATCAATACAAACCGGCCACGTGCCACGTTTCGAGTCCTTTTCCTCGTGTTGTCGAGTTCTTCGAGAGGAATAATCGATCCGTCGACCTCCGTAAGTTCCGACAACCTTGCTATCATGTCTAGTATCATGCGGTGGATTTAGATCGTGATGCAAGTAGTCTCATTGTTCTTGCTTAAATCATGCGGTAGATTCAAGCTAGATGATGGGAGGTTTTTGCTTATGACTTGTATCGTGCGGCGGATTAAGTCATGGGTAAAAATAGTTATTAGGCTCTATTAGATTTGGCAAGATTTAATTGATTCTTTAAGTTATCACGTGTTGCATAATTGTTTAATATTTCATATAGTTGTAACACTCTTTTGCCCAACCTAGATTGATACTCTTCGGCTCTTTAAGGCTTATTTATTGACAAGTAGAGAATATGCGTTGCATAGCCGAACTAGATCAATTAAGGTTGTTACGTGTTGCGGGTTCATGCATGCCGGAGCGTTTAGATCTTAAACAAAGCTAGGTATCGTGCGGCAGATGTAGGCTTTGCTTAGTTCTAAATCGTAATGGCTTGTTTGTTCCTTCTTCATGGACCCCGATTCGGCAACCTTGCTGAAGGCGGTTGTGTTTACGTAAGTATTAGATATCTATAGATCTATTAGAATTTATTCTCATGAATTAACTATTCATGCTTTTATCATGTTTTAATGATGCTATTAGCTTAAGATGTAGTTTGCAATGCTCAATGATTCAATTTGTTCAAACATGTCTTTAATGCGCGTATTTGGCAATCAACACCTTTTACATAATTCATCCTGTATTAGCCGAATGGCTTGCAAAGATGATTGGCAGACAACTTCTATAGCTGTATGTCGTCGTAAGTGGCTTTAGTGCCGTAAATATGGAACTGTCTGGTCTCACTCGACACGTTCCGCCACAGCTTTATCCCTTGTCGATTTTCAGGTCAAATCGACGGCACGTCTTCGGATTCCAAACCGTCCGGGCATCCGATTGAAGCCACGCTTTCCGGCTTGCTGTGTGTGAGACACAATGCGCCACATTTTGTGTCAACAGAACTAGACTAGAACGCCTAGCCGGGCAGGCAACCCGACCAGTTCACCGAAGAACAGGCCGCCCAAGGCCGGTTCTATTCTTCTTCGATAAACCTTATTACATTCTGTAAGTGCTAGTTATAGAGATGCAACACTTCTTGACTACGCCCCTCTCTGATCCATTGCATGAGCAGGATCAATTCCTAACCACTCATCCCCGTGCATGATCTCTAAAAAGCATGATCTCTAAAAATAGCCTGGTGGCCAGAGGCCGTGCATGTCTCCCTTGTTGACCTCTTCTGCTGCCATAACAGAAAAACAAACTTTTCAGTACCTTTTGAGCTATCTTTTAGTGCGTATGCAATTACTTGCCTATAGCTCAATTTAAAATGTCAAAGGATTATGGTATGACCTTTTCTAACTGGCAAAAACATGTCAGGTTTGTTGTTTCTCTCATTTTTTATCGATTGATTTAGAAAATGTCATCAATTCAATGACATTAGTTAATTTTATGCAGTTGTTAGTGGAAGATTTTGAGAATAAAATTCAATTAAACTTTGCTACTCCTGACTGCTGCTATTGGCATTGTTTCTCCTTCTGCTTAACAACTGTGATGCCTTATGAGTTCTCTCTTGTGTCTTTTTTGATTTAAGAAGGATGCAATAAAGCAAACATATAAAAGGCTTGAAATTTTGTTTTTGCTACTTGATGATAACATCGTTAGCTGTGGGAGACTTAGAGAACACAATGGCCGGTCAATTTTCTGAATCCTCATTTTTCCAGTGACCTCACTAGCTAATCTAAACTCTGATCCATTTTAACTTTGCAGCCCAACAAACATGTTTTGTAGTATTCTCATCTACCTTGATGAGAATCCACTGGTAGGACCAGTGTCGGCAAATGCCTCGCGATCTTGGATTCCTTGTTCTATTATTCTTCGAACCATGAGAGGATTCCTATCTGCTTCAGATAGCATATATGCTTCAGATAGCATATATGTCTGGTTTGAGGTCTATGGGCACGACAACGTTAAGGTCAAGTACCACAGAGTTCCTTCTTTTTTCATGCTGACTTTCTACTACCCCGTTGTGGTTAAGTATTTATGAATTTGTCGAAATTACAGATAGAAGTGGTTCTTCACCATAAACAAACTGTTCAAGAGTTCCTAGAAATGTGGGCCTTGCACTATACTATTTGTAGAAGGTTCAATCTTGCCTTGACACTATCAACACATGCTACCACGGACAATATTTTTTTACTAAAAATGAGAATACCCTACATGTGAACAAAGGTTTCTCGGTCATAAGTACTGGTGAGTGATGCAAAATTTGACTCAACTTTTCTATAACAATAATATAAATTTGATTAATCTACATCAAATAAATAACTGATCTTCTCCAGGAAATTGGGAGGCTTTATGGTATATAATTTCATGAAGTTGTGGGACGGCGTGCCACCGATCAACACGGTAATCATATATATTCTCCAACTATATTCCTTACACTGCATATATATAGAATAATAACATATTATTCTCTACCATGTGCAACTATTGTCTTCACTAAGGATGGAATTCGTGGCTGACATTTTGACGATTCTCGGAAACGAATGTTTCAACGTGATCCCTAAAGATATATGCAAGAACTGATAAAGCAGTTAGGCCAAATGTAGCTTAGGCTACAATATAATCGTGTAAATGTTAAAGTAAACAAAAACAAACCGATTGGTTTTATGATTATTCCTTAAATAAAACCGTAGCGTTAGCACGGGTATTATACTAGTTAGGGAGTAGTATACTGCTCTAGCTAGCCTACCGAATCTACATACACGACCTGATCTTGTCATGGCAGCATGTCATGTCTCATTTGCTGCGCCACCTAGCAGAGGCAGAGCAAGACGCCGCGTCCGAAGCTGGCGATGTAGTCCTCGCCCCGGTCATAGCGGCCGGACGAGGCGCTCCAGGCTCCTGTTCCTCAGCAGCGCACCAGCGCAGTGCAGGATCGTCTCAGCCGCGACCGCCAGCCCGCTGGCCGCCACGCGCGCCGCTAACCGAGCCACCGGCCTCAGGAACAGTGTGGTAGCAAGGCCTGCACGAGCACGAGTGTCAACAGATAACATATAAGGATACACATTAGTGCGGCATTAGTCAAAGCCACGACCGGCCTTGCCCTCGCCCTCGCGTTGCCAGCAGCAGCCAAGAAGACACTGGCGCGAACAGACACATACTAATGGGAGAAGTCGGAGTAAATCTGCACCTATTCATCTTCTTTCCGTTGTGCCATACTGTAAAGCGCTGGTCACATGATTCATATTCCAGTTACTGTTGTAAACTTGCTTTGAGACATGAATTGATTTTTACTATCCAGTTACCTGTTGTTTGCTTAAACGTTTCTGCCTGGCCGTGGGTGAAATATAGTTTTTAGAATTAAATTCCTCAAGTTTGCATCTCAAATGTCAGAGTAAATATAATGGTGCTGAATTGAACTGCCTATGCAAGTGATTGTCTTAAGACATACTACCGAGGGATGTCAGAATGAGAGATCGGACTTAGACGATGGCCATGGCCTTCAAAATTTTCAGCAATTCGTTTTTACTTGGAGAACTAGTTAGTGAGCAATTAGTATAAGGTGTCATTATTTGAGCAGCTTCAGTGGTCAGTCCACAATTGATCTCTACTTGACATTGTTCTGGTGTCCTTTATGTGCAGAGTGATCTTGCTTATCTATAGGAGGAAAAGTGAGACTTTGTGGTCAATTTTATCTGGTATCTTGTTCTGTTCTACTTGGGTGGAGCATGAAGGATCCTTATTTGCTGCCATGGACTGAAGGAGATGAAGGCCGAGGTAAAGAAGGGTGCAATTGGAGGCTTGAGTCTCAACAAAAGTGGAAAGAAATGAATCTGGTCACCTGTGTCTAATACCTAGAGAATGATGAGGCAGCTCCTTATTAGTGGTGCACTTCAGGCTTCACTATATTTGATTGTAACAGTGCTACCGCCTATTGTGTTCTGTGTCTCGCAATGTTGCAGTTGGTTGCTTGATCCGAAGTTGTTTTAGCCTCGCATCTGCCAGCTAAGATATTGGTGGTTCCCTGATAAATGATAATAATGATGACATTATGTGATGGATACCACAAGTTTTTTGCATTAGATCTTTAGTTTCTGGATAGTTTTACCTGATCACAACTAGGAATGATAAGGTACTCTGTTGGCCTGGTGAAAGGTCCCTTGTTTGGTTTTGATAATTGAGTGACAATTTAGGTGGACTAATGGTGTGATCATGAGAATACACAGGGAGTTAGTCCACATGTGATTTTGAGATGAAGGAGCTTCATTGAATATGTGACATGACATGGAGTCATGTGACCAATGGTGAAGATCGAGATGAGGCTTGGCTCGAGACCGGAGGGTGTGTGAAGGACAAGTCGAGGCAGTGGAGCGATGGACCATGAGATGGTGAAGCTCGGGCAAGACTTGGTTCCGATGGACCATAAGGCGGTGCAGAGCAAGTGAGATCAAGATCGATGGACCGAGAGGGTTGCATGACGATATGAAGTGGATCATATCATCTTGAGATCGTGTCGATGCATGTGTTGCATTGGCACTTCGGTGGAAGACGGTGGGAGTGGAAATGCGCAAGGCAAAGGTATGCTATAGGGCATTTCATTTCACCGGTCATGAGGTGTGTAGAGAAGTTGATGACCGGATTTAGAATTGATAGCCGTACTATCAAGAGGGGCAAACTTGTTTGCATCCCGGTCATTTAGTGCCACTTGAGCGATCTAACATTACGACATGCTAGGATCGAGTGGCGGTTTGAGAGTGGTAACCCTTGGCCTTGTTTCTATGAGAGAAATGCTAACTCGTGTGGACATGTGGTCTATCTGTTGGAGTTGGCACCCTAAAGGCAAGAGGTTTTGGTTTGGATCGACGATGACGTGACAACGATGATCAAGCGACGAGTCGGGGACTCTGCACAGGCGACGGACGCTGCACTGGGAAACGCCGAACGCGTCTGATAGGCGTCGGACGCTACCCAGTGAGCATCGGCTGAAGGTGGCAGCGGCGGACGCGGGCGCCGGTGAAAGGTCACAATGGCTAGAGGGAGGGGGGGGGTGAATAGCCTAATAAAATTTCTAGCAAATACACTAGACAACCCAATTAGATAGCAAGGGAGCAAATACAAAGCTAATGCTTCGACTACTCTAAGCAAGCCTCCCTAATCAAGCAAGACTACTCAAAACAATTGCACACTCAACAACGGTGATCAAGCTACACAATGTCAGTTCACCGAAACCAACCAAGCAATTCTACCCACGGGATTTACTCTACACAATGAGTGGTTCCCGACCGACCACAACAAGCAATTCTACTTTGCGGAAAGTAAGGAGGTGATGGAAGTTTATACCGCCGCGAAGAGTAGAAGATGGCCAATCACCGTGTAGTAGCCAATCACCTAGGGAGCTCAAGCACAAGCACAAGGAGGATGAAGCCTCGGCAATCACAAATCAACACAATGATTTTTTACCGAGGTTCACTTGCTTCCCGGCAAGCTACTCCTCGTTGTGGCGATACACTTGCTTGGTGAGTTGCCCGCTCAATTGGCTCGGTGCCAAAGACCCCAATGGGGAGCCGCAATCTTCACACAAGACAAGGATCCACAAGCCACGAGCAATCCACTAGAGTATCCTTTTGCAAACTCCCGCGGGGAAGGATCAAGAACCCCTCACAAGAACCCGGTGTGGCCTCGAACAATCTCCAACTCGAGCTCAAGCACCACCCGCCGCTCCAAACCGTCTACGGTGACGGGAATCACCGAAGAGTAACAAGAATCCACAGCTCACTCGATGAACAAGTGCCTCTAGATGCAACTCTCAATGCAAATCACTTGTTCTCACTCAAATCTCTCTCAAGATTAGCATAGAAATCAAAGAGATGAGTGGGGGAGTGTCTCTCTTGCTCAAAGTATGCTCAGGTATGAAGAAATGGCCAAGAGAGCTCCCCAAGACCGGCCAACCCTCTATTTATAGACCTAAGGTCAAAATAGAGCCGTTGCCCTCGGGCTGGAGCTCCAACACGCGCTGGACGCGTCCGCCGCTGCCCGCCGGACGCGTCTGGCGCTCTTCAGCGCGCCGCGAGCCGTCGACCGTTGGAAGCTTCAACGTTCAAATCCTGCTGACCTGGCGCGTCCGCCGCTTGCGTCCAATGCCTCACGCCGGAAGTGTCTGTTCGGCGTCTGGCGACCCGCCGGACGCGCTCCAAGGCCGCGTCCGGCTCCACCGCGCCGCCCGGCCAAGACGCCGAGCCCGGCCCGGCTCGCCGGACGCGTTCGCCCGCCGGTTACAAGGCCGCGCGTCCGGCACCACTCGCCGAGCCGGCGGCCCAACCAGCTCAACACGCGCCGGACGCTGTTCGACCAGCGTCCGCCGGCGTCCGACGCCTTCTGGAGAAGAATTCTCAGTAGAATCTTGCGCCGTCTTCGCTCCAAGTCCAATATCTTACCTTGAGTACCAACTCCACCAAGTGTAGACCTCGTCTCAAGCATTGGAGTTAGTAGTACAAGCACGACCACGTCGGCAAGAGTTAGCCCTCTAGTTAGTCTCTCATGCACCATGCAAAGTCGCAACTAGAGGCACTTAGGACCACGAATGAAACCGAGGAAACCCCTCTTGATAGTCGGTTATCGATCCTAAATGTGGTCACACTCGCTAAGTGTCTCGACCACCAAACCGGAAAGCCCTATCAAGTATACCTTCGCCTTGATCTCCATGGGCCTCCGTCGGAGCTTGATCACCTCACATGTCCACCATGTTCGTCACCGTGATCACCATGCTCCATCATCCACCGTCACGTTGCTATGTGTCTAACCACACTTAGAGCAAAACATTAGCAACGTTGAGTGTCATTAATTACCAAAACCAAACTGGAGCTTTCAATCTCCCCCTTTTTGGTAATTGATGACAACCCCTCGACAAACTCACAAAGATATGGAAATAGAATTCAATATGAAATTGAATTGCTTGCCCAAGACATTTTGATCATGAATCTTGGATTGGACAAGCATTTCAATTCCGGTTTTGGTAGTGGTAGCTCCCCTACATGTGTGCATCAAATGTTTGGTCAATTTTCAAGCACACATGCATAGATGAAACTTGTGTGAGAGTTACCGCAACCAAAATGGTACTAAGGTTTATAGAATTGACCTTTGAAGCGTGATACCAATCGAGTGCGATAATAAACCTTCCTTAGCACCATGGGAATCTAGACTTCATCAAAACTCAAAATACCTCATGAGATCACATTATAAGCAAGGTACTTTGAACAAGAGAAACTCTATGTCTAGAAACCACCTATGCATGCTAGTACTTCATTTCATCAATCAAGTGCTATACTAGCAATACACTAAACAAGCATGAATATTGAATTTAGCTTGCAATGCTCCATATCATCATGAATGCACACTCAATATGCAACAAATAGTCTATGAGCTTGCTCCCCCTATTTGTGTGCTCATGGTTGGGTCATATCATAAAAATTGATCCCCTTCCATTGCTCTTTGTGCCTTATTTCTCCCCCTTTGTCAACAATCACCAACAAGGGTGCATAAGATGAGGGAAACAAGTCAATCAACTATGGCCAAATCTAAACCACATGCCTAGAAAATGTATCTCGGTTTGAACCAAGGGCAAGCTTCTTCACACCTCATAAAAATAAGGGTTATCTTGACCATGTTGAGATGCACCTCATGAGCAAGTGCTAAAGATTCAACACTAGGTTCACAAGCTCACAAACAAGTCATATGCTATCACTAGATCAAATCAAGCATAGAAACAATAGTGATGCCATATACCTTCAAATTCATTTGATTTGCAATGAATGATCCTAGCAAGATGCACATGTATACATGTCTACACAACTAGCAAAGGATGCATGAGATGCAACAACCAACTTTACCTTGCTATGTTGGAGAAGAGGCATGTCATATATGGGGTGCATCAATCCATGTTGGAGAAGCTAAGTATGTTCAACTCATTCCTCAACTTGCAAAATCTCTTCTCATCAAGAGGCTTGGTGAATATGTCGGCTAGTTGATCTTCGGTGCCAATGCTTTCAATGCTCACATATCCCTTTTGTTGATGATCTCTAATGAAGTGGTGCCTCACATCAATGTGCTTGGTTCTTGAATGTTGGACCGGATTGTTTGTCATCTTGATTGCACTTTCATTGTCATAAAACAAAGGCACATGCTTGAACTTGATCCCATAGTTCTTCAAGGTGGCTTTCATCCATAGCAATTGTGCACAACAATTCCCCGCACTAATATATTCGGCTTCGGCGGTGGAAAGTGCCACACTATTTTGCTTCTTTGAGGACCATGACACAAGAGATCTTCCTAGCACTTGGCATGTTCCACTTGTGCTTTTTCTATCAATCTTGCAACCGGCATAGTCGGAGTCGGAGTATCCAACCAACTCAAAGCTTGACCCCTTGGGATACCATAGACCAATATCTTGAGTACCCTTGAAGTATCTCAACACCCTCTTAGTTGCCGTTAAGTGACTCTCTCTTGGAGAAGCTTGAAATCTTGCACACATGCATACACTAAACATGACATCCGGCCTTGAAGCGGTCACATATAGCAAGCTTCCAATCATTGATCTATATAGCTTTTGCTCAATCATCTTGCCACTATCATCAATATCCAAGCCGCCATTGGTTCCCATTGGTGTGCTAATGGCCTTAGCATCTTGCAACCCAAACTTCTTGATCATGTCCTTGATGTACTTGCCTTGACTCACAAAGGTGCCATTCTTCATTCTTCATTTGCTTGATTTGAAGACCAAGGAAGTAGCTCAACTCTCCAAGCATTGACATTTCAAACTCACTAGCCATCATCTTAGCAAACTCTTCACAAAAGAATTGATTTGTTGATCCAAAGATGATATCATCCACATAGATTTGCAACACAAACAAGTCATCTTCTATCTTCTTGGTAAAGAGAGTGGTGTCAACTTTGCCCATCTTGAAGCCTTTGGAGATGAGAAAATCTCTAAATCTTTCATACCATGCCCTTGGAGCTTGCTTCAAGCCATACAATGCCTTCTTGAGCTTGTAGACATGGTTGGGCTTCTTGTCATCTTCAAAACCGGGAGGTTGTGCAACATACACTTCTTCATTGATGAAGCCATTGAGAAATGCACTCTTCACATCCATTTGATAGAGCTTGATGTTGTGAGCACAAGCATAGGCTAATAGGATTCTAATTGCCTTCAATCTTGCCACCGGTGCATATGTTTCTTCAAAGTCAAGACCCTCAACTTGTGTGTACCCTTGTGCCACTAGTCTTGCTTTGTTCCTCACAACCAATCCATCTTGATCTTGCTTGTTCTTGAAGACCCACTTGGTTCCAATCACATTGTGCTTCTTTGGCCTCTCAACAAGCTCCCACACATTATTTCTAGTGAAGTTGTTCAATTCCTTATGCATGGCATTTATCCAATCCGGATCCTTCAATGCTTCATCAACCTTAGTTGGCTCAATGAATGACACAAAGGAGTAGTGCTCACATATGCTTGCCAATCTTGATCTTTTTTGTACACCTCTTTGAATGTCACCAATGACATGATCTAGAGGATGATCTCTTGCAATGTGTGAAGGTTGAAGAACTAGCTCATTTTCATTGCTTGCTTGACCTTGATCTTGATCTTGATGTTGAGTACCACTTGTGCTTGCCTCATTGGAATCATCAATCACAACTTGAGTTGGCACTTGCACTTCATTACCATCATCCACTTGCCTCGGTCTAATGTCACCAATGTCCTTGTGTCTCATTGTATTGCTCAATTGATCTCCACCCACATCATCTTGATTTTGATCTCCAACTTGAGAGCCTTGGGTTTCATCAAATTCAACATCATGAACCTCTTCAACTAGCCCACTAGCCAAGTTCCATACTCTATAAGCCTTGCTAGAAGTAGAGTAGCCAAGAAGAAATCCCTCATCACATCTCTTGTCAAACTTTCCAAGTCTTTGCCCCTCCTTGAGAATGTAGCACTTGCAACCAAAGACCCAGAAGTAAGCAATATTGAGCTTCCTTCCATTCAAGATTTCATATGGAGTCTTCTCTAACTTCCCATGGCAATAGAGGCGGTTGCTATAGTAGCAAGCCGTGTTGATAGCATCACTCTAAAATTTCTCATTCACATTGTACTCAAGTAGCATAGTTCTTGCCATCTCAATCAAGGTCCTATTCTTCCTCTCAACTACACCATTGGATTGGGGAGTGTAGGTTGGTGAGAATTGATGCACAATTCCAAGCTCATCACACAACTCTTCAACTCTTGTGTTCTTGAATTCACTCCCATTGTCACTTCTAATCTTCTTGATGGTAGTGTCAAACTCATTTGCACCCTCTTGACAAATGACTTGAATAGATCATAGACTTCACTCTTGTCATAGAGGAAGAACACCCAAGTGTATCTTGTGTAGTCATCCACAATCACAAATCCATACTTGTTGCCCCCAATTGATGTATAGTGAGTTGGGCCAAACAAGTCCATATGCAACAACTCAAATGCTCTTGAAGTTGACATCTCATTCTTCTTGGGATGTGAGTTCCCATGTTGCTTGCCGGCTTGACATGCACTACAAGGTCTATCCTTCTCAAATGTGACATCATTCAAGCCTCTCACTAGATCATGCTTCACCAACTTGTTCAATTGCTTCATGCCAACATGTCCAAGGTGCCTATGCCATAGCCATCCCTTGCTTGACTTGTCAATCAAACATGATGAAAGTTGAGCTTCACTAGCATTGAAATCAACCAAGTACAAGCTTCCATGCCTAAACCCCTTGAAGATGATATTTGCTTGATCCTTGCTCACCACCTCAACTTGCTTGTCATCAAATATGCACTTGTAGCCAAGATCACACAATTGTGCCACCGACAAAAGATTGAAGTTCAAAGTATCAACTAGCAACACATTGGAGAGATCCTTGTCATTGGAAATTGCAACCTTTTCTAGCCCCATCACATCACCCTTGCTATTGTCACCAAATGCGATGGAGTTGAATCCACCATTGTCATTCTTGTCAAGTGATTTGAACATACTATCTTCACCGGTCATATGATTTGATGCACCACTATCAAGCACCCAATGCCTCCCTCTGGCTTTATAATTGACCTACAAGAAGACATCAAGCTTTAGGTACCCACTTTTGCTTGGGTCCTTGAAGGTTAGTCACTAGAGTCTTTGGCACCCAAATAGCTTTCTTCTTTGAGCTCATCCATGGTGTACCAATGAATCTAGCACTCACAACACACTCACTCTTAACAAGCATGTAAGAAGCATTCAACTTGTAGGAGGAAGCACTAGTGTTCTTGTTCTTGCTTGCATGCTCTAAATGACCCACTTGCTTGCAACTCTTGCAATAGCTACCATTGTTCTTCACAAAACAAGTCTTGTGAGGAGCAAAGGTGGCTTTGCCTTTCTTGGGGGTATAGCCCAATCCCTCTTTGTAGAGAGAAGCTCTTTGGCTACCCAAGCACATAAGCAAGCGGTCCTCACCACCATAAGCCTTAGCCAAGGTGAGATTGAGCTCCTTGACTTCCTTCTTAAGAGACTCATTCTCAACTACTAGTGTAGAATCACATGCATGACCAACACTACTAGATGAAGTAGAGGCATGAGAGCATGAAGGGCCAAGTGATGCAACAACCATTGAATCATCAAGTGAATCACATGATGTGGACACACTTTTCTTTTCTATGTTCACCACTTGTGATTGCTCTTTCTCTTGCTTCTTAACTAGAGAAGAATGAGCTTTTTCAAGCTTGGAGTGAGCAATCTCTAGCTTCTTATGGTCTACCTTTAGACTCTCATAAGAGGCCCTCAACTCCATAAGTTCTTGCTCAAGGTTTTGTTTATCCTTGCGCAAGCCCCTACATTCTTTCCTAGAGTCATTGAAAGCACCTTTGCAATCCTCAAGCATGACCCATAGTTCTTCTTTTGTGGTGTCATCATCATCATCACTCTCATCATCACTATCGGGTGGAGGTTGTACCTTAGTGGCCTTGGCCATGAAGCAAGATGATGGAGCACCAAATAGAGAAAGCTTCTCTTGAATGGCAATGCTTGCGTGCCCTTCTTCTTCTTCTTGGAATCATCATCTTCATCACTTGAGAAAGATGAATCACTCTCCCAAGTTGCCACATGAGATTCGCCCTTCTTCTTCTTGTGAGAGGAGTCTTTCTCCTCCTTCTTCTTCTCTTGCTTCTTCCTCTCCTTCCTCATGGCATCTTCATCATCACTTGCATAGGGACACTTGGCAATGAGATGATCCTTGCTATTGCACCGGAAACACTTCATGGGACGGTCACTAGACTTGGATGAGCTTCTCTTGCCCTTGGACCGGTACCCCTTCTTCATGAGCTTCCCCATTCTCTTCACAAGGAGTGCCATTTATTCACTCACTTCTTCTTCTTGCCCACTTGAGCTAGAGCATGGTTCATCTTCACTTGAAGACTCTTCTTTCTTCTTCTTGCCCTTGCTCTTGGATGATGTGGCCTTGAATGCCACGCTCTTCTTGTCATCATCCTTCTTCTCATTCTCCTTCTTCTTCTTCTTCACCAACTCTTCCTTCTCATGATCTTCTCTAAACTCATCATCGGCCATGATCTCTTGAAGTACTTGGTTGGGTGTTGGCTTCTCCTTCGTGGTTGTCTTCACCATGACGGTCTTCAACATGTTAAATCTCTTGGGAAGACACCTCATGAACTTGGTGGAGAATTGAGAGTCCTTGATCTCTTCCCCAAGTCCCTTAAGCTCATTGACAATGACTTGGAGTCTATGGAACATCTCCGGCACATTCTCATCCTCCTTCATTGAGAAGCTTGCAAACTCTCTTGCAACATGTAGGCTCTTGCGGTTTTGACACTTTCGGTGCCCTCATAAGCTTCTTTTAGCTTCTTCCAAATGTCATGAGCCACATCAAGGTTCTTGATGAGCTCAAAAGCTTTATCATCAAGTGCCTCATGGAAAGCACTCATGGCAATGTCATTTGCTTGTTGCTTCTTCTCTTCGGCCGGTGTTGGCACCGCACCCTCAACAAGCTCAAACTTTGTCTCCACCACTTTTCACACCTCAAGGTTGATTGACTTGAGATGACTCTTTATCTTGAGCTTCCATTTTGCATAGTCATCACCTCGAAATGATGGTGCCTTCTTGATGTTGTTGATATGCATAATCAATGCCATTGCTTCACCGTAGGATGTTAATCCAACTCAAACAAACGGTGCCCGGCTCCGATACCACGTGAAAGGTCACAATGGCTAGAGGGGGTGAATAGCCTAATAAAATTTCTAGCAAATACACTAGACAACCCAATTAGATAGCAAGACGGCAAATGCAAAGCTAATGCTTCGACTACTCTATGCAAGCCTCCCTAATCAAGCAAGACTACTCAAAACAATTGCACACTCAACAACGGTGATCAAGCTACACAATGTTGGTTCACCGAAACCAACCAAGCAATTCTACCCACGGGATTTACTCTACACAATGAGTGGTTCCCGACCGACCACAACAAGCAATTCTACTTTGCGGAAAGTAAGGAGGTGATGGAAGTTTATACCGCCGCGAAGAGTAGAAGATGGCCAATCACCGTGTAGTAGCCAATCACCTAGGGAGCTCAAGCACAAGCACAAGGAGGACGAAGCCTCGGCAATCACAAATCAACACAATGATTTTTTATCGAGGTTCACTTGCTTCCCGGCAAGCTACTCCTCGTTGTGGCGATACACTTGCTTGGTGAGTTGCCCGCTCAATTGGCTCGGTGCCAAAGACCCCAATGGGGAGCCGCAATCTCCACACAAGACAAGGATCCACAAGCCACGAGCAATCCACTAGAGTATCCTTTCATGAACTCCCGCGGGGAAGGATCAAGAACCCCTCACAAGAACCCGGTGTGGCCTCGAACAATCTCCAACTCGAGCTCAAGCACCACCCGCTGCTCCAAACCGTCTACGGTGACGGGAATCACCGAAGAGTAACAAGAATCCGCAGCTCACTCGATGAACAAGTGCCTCTAGATGCAACTCTCAATGCAAATCACTTGTTCTCACTCAAATCTCTCTCAAGGTTAGCATAGAAATCAAAGAGATGAGTGGGGGAGTGTCTCTCTTGCTCAAAGCATGCTTAGGTATGAAGAAATGGCCAAGAGAGCTCCCCAAGACCGGCCAACCCTCTATTTATAGACCCAAGGTCGAAATAGAGCCGTTGCCCTCGAGCTGGAGCTCCAACACGCGCCGGACGCGTCCGCCGCTGCTCGCCGGACGCGTCCGGCGCTCTTCAGCGCATCGCGAGCCGTCGACCGTTGGAAGCTTCAACGTTCAAATCCTGCTGACCTGGCGCGTCCGCCGCTTGCGTCCGATGCCTCACGCCGGACGCGTCCGGCGTCCCAGCGCGCGCGAGCCAGAAACCCAGAAGTTTCTGGTCGGCGTCTGGCGACCCGCCGGACGCGCCTCAGCCGCGTCCGGCGCTCACAGCGCCCGGCCAGCACACCCGAGCCAGCCAGCTCGCGCTGGACGCGTCCGGCCCACCTGGCCACGCATCCAGCACTCACCAGCGCCTGAGCCAGCAGCCCAGCCAGCTCAACACGCGCCGAACGCGTCTGACCCGCGTCCGGCCAGAGTCCGACGCCTTCTGGAGAAGAATTCTCAGTAGAATCTTGCGCCGTCTTCGCTCCAAGTCCAATCTCTTGCCTTGAGTACCAACTCCACCAAGTGTAGACCTCGTCTCAAGCATCGGAGTTAGTAGTACAAGCATGACCACGTCGGCAAGAGTTAGCCCTCTAGTTAGTCTCTCATGCACCATGCAAAGTCGCAACTAGAGGCACTTAGGACCGCGAATGAAACCGAGGAAACCCCTCTTGATAGTCGGTTATCGATCCTAAATGTGGTCACACTCGCTAAGTGTCTCGACCACCAAACCGGAAAGCCCTATCAAGTATACCTTTGCCTTGATCTCCATGGGCCTCCGTCGGAGCTTGATCACCTCACATGTCTGTAACAGAACTGACCAATTAATATAAACACAATGTACTAATGAGTCACCGAAGCAACTTAATTAGCACATGGCGCTTATATCAACCCGGTAGTCCGTGAAATCATGAAGGATTTCAAACTTTCCACAATACAGCCCAGACCGAATTGAGTTCAACATACAACAGTTCATAGTGCTACATAAGTTCACAAATAGTCAATTACATCGGAGTTACGAAATAGTTATTACAATACCAAGTTCAAATCCAAATTGCGGAAGCAAATAGAGTTTTGGTTCACAAACGCACACTTAGTTGAAACACAAGGTTCGGTCCAACATCAAATCCAAAGAACGGATAGAGGTACGATAGATAGATTGATCGTGCCCATGATCTATTCATCCCCATACGCAGGAAGAAGCAAGTCGGGCAATAGCCATAGAACATCTCACCATCTCGCAACAACAAGGGAATAAAACCCCGAGTACAAGAAGGTACTCGGCTAGACTTACCCGTCATAAATGAAAATAAAGTGACACCAAGGAGTATGCAAGGCTTTATAAGTGGGGTAGTCGACTCATTTAACCTTGCAAGTAAAAGGTGAGCTTATTAAATAATCATTTAGTGATAAAGGACTCTCTAGCTTATCATCTTTTAAGTTGGATCCTCGTCATCGCTACATTAGCACTGTATCTACCGGCTCCGGGTAAGAACAATCAACACTATCATATCCTTCAGGTTGAACATACTAGCATCAACAACATTAGAAACATAACCATCTTTCTTTGCACAATGATTGGCGACAGTGCCGCTGCTCGGTCAAGTGTTCACTGTCCAGGAACGATGGCGATTATAATCGATTGCAAAACTAGCTGGCGGGTATTCCTCACACAAACCACACTCGCCGGCCAGAGCGAGTGACGGTCACCTTGGTCTATTCGGGTGGAAACACGGATTTCAACAAATACGATTGCACCAGGGCATGCCCGGCTACCAGGTACCTCCGGTGCGACCGGCCACTGGGATTAATACCGCGCCTGTGGGCAATACACTCAACTCTGCTGAAATTCCGGCCCAAACATCCTCAAGGCTTCGCGGTCGGATGATCGCATCCTTCCAGCTATCTGTGAGGCATTGTTCAACATGATCCGAGGACGTACAAAGTCATATTTCCTTAAGTGACATAGCCGGAGTTTCCATGGTCTAACACACCACAAACTCCGACTAGTCGTGATTTAACATGGCCACATGGTTATGTTCTCTAAACCAATCTCCATAGTATCAACCAGAGAGTAGTAACCACCTACCTCGCGGATGAGGGTCAATCACCCATCTTTTACCGATCTAATTAAGCAAAGCTAAGCATAAGCGCGATCCCGAACTTAATTAGGGTAAAGGTATTCAGTGGATCAAGGTACTCATAATGCATTAACGGTTCCAACCAACGCCTATAAACTTAATGCATCATAATAAATAAATGACTCAAGTAAAGCATTTTGAAAACTGTAGGAGTAATGCTCCGGGGCTTGCCTTTCACAAAGGAGCTAGGATGATGGTTAGGGCACTCGTGCAAGTCGGCGTCCGGTCCTCTTCCTTTGCTGCCTCCCGCAAAGATCGCCCCGTCGCTCCTCTCCTTCCGGCTCCTCGGAAACTACTGGCGTCACTTTTTCCGGCAATCCTGTATGATGCATCGGTGCGTATGAGTATCGGGAATGCAATACAGGGTTAAAGCGTATGATGATGATGATGAACCCAACATGAAGTTACAAGGTAGTCAACATCATCCTAACACGTTACCCCTTCTGTAACCCTAATTAAGCCTAGCAAAGACACTAATTAACCTAGACTTCGACGAATAAACGATCACGATTATCACATGACACAACAGCAACCTATAGCTAAACTTTTCAGAAAAAATCTACAAAAATTACAGTAGCTTAGCTAGGTAACATGAAGCCTATCATAAATTTTCCAAGTCAAATCAGTAAACCATTTATCCTATACAAAAAAGACAAGGCAGCAACAAACCATGACCTAAAAATATTTTGTACTGTGAAAAGTGTCAAACAACAAATCTCATATGATTAACAGCTACTTATAAGCATAGAAACACCCTATAAAAAATTTTCAAGCATTTTCCTTGCATAAATAATTAATTATGAATTTCCTAATCCCTAAGCAAAGCAAGCACAATAAATTAACAGGGTATTTTCTACACATGACATATACAACTAATATTTTTCACAGATAAAGTATCTCCTAACTAGAGCAATAAAACAAGATTCACATTTTTCCGATAAACCTATAATTACTTATGCATTTAACAAGATATCAGCATTTAAGGGCATTAAATAATACTATATAGAAAAGTATTTCAGAAAAATAAACCAATACCCTACATGCATAAAGCTCCTCATAAGAAAAATATTGACATTTGAATCACCCAAAATGGACTTAAAATGAGTGAGATATGATTTTTGGAAGATTTAACACTTTTTCTGGAAATCATTTTTAAAAACCAGAAATATCCTAAATCGCTACGCGCACCCGGGGCTTTCCCCCGCTGCGGCTGACGCGCGGGCCGCGCTGCTACGCGTACCCCGCGCTGTGCACCCAAGGCACGCACGCGCCAGTGGCGCTGACTGGTGGGTCCCGTCAACGGGCCCACCTGTCGGCCACCGGAACGGGACACCGCCGGTGTTGACCGCCGATAACTCGCCGGCGGTGAGGTTTCAGGCGACACGGATAGCACCCTCGTGCTCGTGGCGACGGCGCGAATCCAACCATGGTGAAGATGAGGCCTATAGCGCACTAGAGCAACGGGCGGAGCGAACAGCGGCGTGCGGCGGCGCGGCTCGTCGGCGGGACGCCGGAGTGGACCACGGCCGCGTGCTTGGAAACGTCTACGGCCTTCGCTAAGCCCAGGCGGAGCTAGAGCACGAGCTAGAGAATGAAAATGATGGCGGACGCGCGTGGACAACGGCGCCGAAGAGCTCGCCGGAGCTCGGCTCCCGCAGGCGGAGAAGACGATGGCCAAATTGGCCACTACCTCAGCTCGGGCTTGTCGATTGGAGGCGGTCGGAGATGGAGGGAGGGATGGCGGTCACGGTGACGCAGCTAGGGAAGAAAATGACGGGGCGGAGAGGTGGCTAGCCGGCGCGGGGCGCGGCTGCGGCCATGGCGGAGCTCCGAGGCTCGGTGTGGGAGCGAGTGGGAGAGGGGAATGGAGCGGGCGAGTGGGGCGAGTGAACTGGGGAGGCGAGGCGGGCGTTTTAACGCCGCTGGGCGCGTCCAATTTGGACCGGAGGGTTCACGGGCGTGCGACCGGGGGCACGACGGCCATGGCGGACAGCGCAGCGATGCGGCCGCGTCTCAGCGGCGCTGCAGCGGCTCAGCGATGGCAGTGGGGAAGCGGGGCGACGCTGCGGGGTGCTCAAGTACCTCGGCGTGCCGTTGCGGCGTCGTGGAGCGGTTGGCACGCTTGCTTGGCGTGGCGCGGCCTGCGGCATCGCGATGGCGGCCGAGGCGGCGCAGCAATGGCGGCAGGGCGCAGACGGGCAGGCGAGGGGGACAGGAGGGGTGCTCGAGTGCGCACGCGAGGGGCACTCGATTCGGGCGGGCGCAGGCGAGGAAGCGAGGCAGCAGCGGCGTCGCTGCGGCTCTGCGGCGGCCTCGCGCGCGGGGCAGAGAAGAGAGAGGGAGGGGAACGATGACAGGTGGGGCCCGGGTGGGTCCCACCCTGGTCAAAAATGACCTGTGAAGTTTGACTCGGCCATAGTTTGAAAAATCTAGCGAATTTGAAAATGCTCCAAAAATGAAAGTTTCTCAAAATAAAGAGAGGAATAACTTTCATGAAGGAAGTTTTTGCTGAATCGGCCTAGATTTGAAAATGGGAATTTGGGTCAAATAAAATACATTTAAAAATTGATTTTTGAAAAGAATAAAACTGTTTTTGCCATTTTTGAAGCCCTTAAACACATTTTCATGACTTGGGGTCAAAACAAAGTTTTCTCCAAATAATTTTCTCCATAAACTTTGTTAAAGCTCCATTTTTAGAAAAGCATCACAAATATGATTTTTGGCAACAAATTTGGAAACCCTATTTGAATTTTAAAACAAGCACTCAAACAATTGCTACACAAAATGCACTAATGATGCTTATGAGATGATCATGCTCATGAGATGCAATATTTAGCTAAGCCAAAACTAAAGTTGTTACAATGTCCACCATGTTCGTCACCGTGATCACCATGCTCCATCATCCACCGTCACATTGCTATGTGTCTAACCACACTTAGAGCAAAGCATTAGCAACGTTGAGTGTCATTAATTACCAAAACCAAACTGGAGCTTTCAGCCGGACGCCGGCCAGGCGGGCCGCACACGTTCGGCGCGTGGTGGTGCTACATTGGCAGCTGAAGGTCTGATCTGTGGCGTCGGACGCGGGCCTGACGCGTCCGGAGGTTGCCGGACGCGACACAGAGACTACGTCCGGCGCACGGGACCGTCGGACGCGTCCGCGCCGGACGCACGTTGTGACCGGGCGCCGGACGCTGGAATTCGACCGTTGGAGCTGTGCAGGAGTGAGCGCCGGACGCGTCCGGCGGTGTTGTCATACGCGTCCTGCGCGTTGTTTCTAGCATCCCGAGCTTCCCAATGGCTAGTTTCGTGGTGGAGCCTATATATACATGTGTTGGCCAGCCATGGCCGGTTGCTGAGCACACTAGGGCCTTGGTGGCTTGTGTGGTAGTGCTTGGGAGCCCTCTAACTCATCCATGCTTGAGAGTGTTCATCCACTTGAGTTAGAGATCGATTCTAGTGCGTTGCTTTGAGAGATTTGCATCGAGTGGCACTAGGTGATCGTGTTGCAAGCCGGTGTGCTTGTTACTCTTGGAGGTCGCCACCTTCTAGACGGCTTGGTGGCAAGAGACTCTGTTGAAGCACGTGTGGAGATTGTGCGGTGCTCTGGAGGAGAATTTGTGAGGGGTGAAGGGTTATGAGGGTGCTACGCTAGCCAGAAAACAAAACTTTTTCTACCTCATCTCCCAAGATCTACTGCTAGTTACAGGTTACGGGATTACCACTAGACGCGCAGATGCAGCGGAAGACGACTCGATGTAGTTGAACACATCGCAGCAGTGCCGTGCAGTTGCGTGGTCGTCCAGCAACTCCTCCCACCACTTGCGGTTCGTCCTCGTGCTCCAGATGCAGCACCTCCGAGGTATCACACACGTACGAGGGAGAAGCGATGCGCCTCCGGACTGCTAGGTCCGCGAGGAGCGAAGGCGAGAGCGTGGAGGGCGACGGCGGCTGCCAAAGGCATGGATTAGGTTTAGCCGCGTCCCTCCCCTCTACTTATATAGGCGTCTGTCATGTGCTCCCGAGTTGGAGGCCCATTAGAAACCCTAAGCCTTGTCTAATTCGGGTCCAACCCGAATTAGGCTTCCAGCCCCTTAAGCGTGCGACCCTATGGGTTCACGCACACATAGACATGGGCCGAATACTCCTATTCGCCTAAATCCTTCATAGAAAAACTATTATTCAGTGAAGTCTTTACAGATTGCAACATAGGAATGTCATTCCCAATCAATAGTATGTCATCCACATACAAGATTAGAAACACAACAAATACGCTCCCACTAGCCTTTTGGTAAACACATGGCTCTTCTTCATTCCGACGGAAGCCAAACCCTTTGACAACCTCATCAAAATGAATGTTCCAACTCCGAGATGCTTGCTTTAACCCATAAATAGATTTCTTAAGCTTGCATATTTTTCCAAAGATTATTTGGATCAACAAAACCTTCGGGCCGTATCATATACATGTCCTCCTCTAAATTTCCATTTAGAAAGGTCGTTTTAACATCCATCTCGCCAAATCTCATAATCGAAATAGGCGCTATTGCTAGAATGATCCGGATAGATTTAAGCATCGCTTACCGGAGAGAATGTCTCATCGTAGTCAATTCCTTGAACTTGCCGAAAACCCTTTGCGACAAGTCGAGCTTTATAGACGTGAACATTTCCGTCCATATCTTTCTTCTTTTTATAAATCCATTTGCACTCGATGGGTCTAACACCATCAGGCGGGTCAACCAAGTTCCAAACTTGATTATTTCCCATGGAATCTATCTCGGATCTCATGGCACTCTGCCATTGCTCGGAATCTGAGTCCATCATTGCTTCAGCGTATGTTGCTGGTTCGTCATCGTCCAACAATAACAGATCCCCACGCAACTCGCGAAGTCTCGCTGATCTTCGTGGTTGTGGAGGTGTTTCAGTGGCCACGGGCATCTCAACTTGTTCTGCTACATTAGCATCACTCGTAGAGTCCTTCTCGACTGGCTCATCTTGAACTTCTTCAAGATACACCTTTTGTCCACTCTTCTCTCTTTTGAGAAACTCTTTCTCTAAGAAAACACCGTTTCGAGCAACAAACACTTTGCCCTCTGAGCGGTTGTAGAAGTAATATCCCAAAGTTTCCTTCGGATATCCCACAAAAAAACATTTGTCCGATTTGGGTGTTAGCTTATCTGATATAAGCCATTTGACATAAACTTCACAACCCCAAATTTTTAGAAAAGACAAACTAGGACTCTTCCCAGTCCATATCTCATATGGTGTCTTAACTACGGACTTAGATGGTACTCTATTCAATGTGAAAGCGGTTTGTTTCTAGAGCGTATCCCCAAAACGATAAAGGTAGGTCCGACTGCTCATCATAGACCGAACCATGTCCAACAAAGTCCGATTACGCCGCTCGACACGCCATTTCTCGTGGCGTTCCGGGTGGCGTAAGCTGTGGAACAATTCCACAACTCTTAAGATGATTGCTAAACTCGTGACTCAAATATTCGCCTCCACGATCGATCGCAAGGCCTTAATTTTCTTGCCACGTTGGTTCTCTACTTCATTCTGAAATTCTTTGAACTTTTCAAATGTTTCGGACTTATGCTTCATTAGGTAGACATAGCCATATCTACTAAAGTCATCGGTAAAAGTTATGAAGTATTGAAAACCGCCTCTAGTCAAGTCGTGCTCATTGGTCCACATACATCACTATGTACTAGTTCCAATAAGTCGACGCTCTCTCGGAAAACCCGAGAAAGGCGTCTTGGTCATCTTGCCTAATAGGCAAGCCTCACATGTCTCGTAAGATTCAAAATCAAACGAAGTTAGAAGTCCATCATCATGGAGCCTCTTCATGCGTTTTTCACTTATATGACCCAAACAACAATGCCACATATATGTAGGACTTAACTCATTAAGTCGAGGCCTTTTAGCATTAACATTACGTATAGGTGCATCATCAAGATTTAAAATAAATAATCCATTCATAATGGATGCAAAAGCCACAAACATGTCATTCTTTGAGATAACACAACCATTGTCTTTACTCGCAAATGAATAACCATCCTTCATCAAACATGAAGGTGACACAATGTTTCGACTTAAGCTAGAAACAAAATAACAATTATTCAATTCCAATATAAATCCCGACGGGTGAAGTTGCATCGTCCCGACGTTCAACGCAAAGAACTCTTGCATTGTTGCCCACGCGGAAATCAACCTCTCCTTTCCCACGCTTCTACTTCTTATCATTCCCGCATCGTATTGCAAATATGAGCAACCGATCCGTATCAAATACCCAAGAATTGATATAAGAGTTAGCGAGGAAAATGTCCGTAACATAAACAACAAGCGTATGAGCGGGAGTACCTTTACTACCGCCGTCCTTCTCTAAGGACGCCAAGTACAGCTTGCGCTTTTTTTCCAAAGGACCATCCTTACCACAATGAAAACATTTAGCATCGGCCGGTGGTCCAGCTTTGGGGGCGGGCGGAGCCGGCTTGGAGATCACATCTTTAGCCTTGCCCTTTTTCTTCCCCCAAACCTTCTTTCTCTTAAAGTTGGGCTTGTTCGACAGCCAACACTTGGCCACCAACCCGCTTCTTAATGTCCGCCTCTCGTTGTTTTCAGCATGCCACACAACTCATTCAAGCCCCTCTCCGCACCATGCATATGGTAGTTCGCAATGAAGTTTCCATAGCCGGGCGCGAGACGCGAGAATGAAATCGTAGAGCCAACTCTTGGCCAATTGGGAAGCCTAGCTTCTCCAACCTCGAGTGTAACCAACCATCTTGATTACGTGTGGCCCAACAAATGCACCTTCGCTAGCTTGGTTTCAAGCAAGCGCCTTAGAGACATTGAACCTTTCGGTCCTAGCTTGAGTTTGCGGATCTGGTTCCATACATGCAAGCATAAGGCGCTTATCTCAAGATCGCATCACATGCTTTCTTGTAAGCATTTTTTCACAAAAGAGTAGATGCATCATCGCAGGCTCATCTGGTAAAGGGGTGTCTAGATATTACTCCTTTTCTCAGCCCTGAGAACAATTCTCAGATTGCGGATCCAATCCGCATAGTTTGTTCCATTCAACTTATCTTTCTCAAGAATTGAACGCAAAGTAAATGGTTGCTTAGAAGACGCCATTTAATCTACAACAAAAGTAATGCAAAATACTAAGACAAAGTATCCATGATAGAGTAAATAATATCAAATATAATCTACTCCCACTAAAATCAATATCCCTCAATTGAAATTTAGTGATTCAAGACCCACAACTAGCAAGTCGACTAGTGAGCTTTAGCATCACCGCTAGAAGACATGATAGATCGGTAAGCAACTCTTTGCTAATCATATCACATATGACTCTTGTTGTTGGATAGCATCTCTATGCTTGGGTTACCAACTTCTTATGCTCCAAGGTCCCTAACCGTTAGGATGACCTTGTTCAAGCAACCAAACCTTCGCAAAGTATCCGATACGAACCCTTGTCTAGTCAAGGAAAATCGATGGCACCCTAATTTCATAGACCCACCACCGATTGTACAAGACACTGACAGTGCAAGGTTTGGGGGAGCATGAACTCAAACATTACTGAGGGATCGTTCTACTTCACTACCGCATGAATGTAGACAAAAACATTATAGCATGTGAAAGTAGAACATTGTAAGAACGGCATAAACACGGATGAACTTGGTATAGCCCATAGTTCTTCTTGAGATCTCCATCTCGTCAACTGCTCATCATGGTGATCTCCATCTCCATGATCCATGTATGCCATCCTTCGTGATGAATCCACCATGACTAACTATCACTAACGCCAAAGCTAGTGAATTAAAATTACATAGTCGCGGATAGGACATCACAAAATTGGCACGCAGGCCGTTACAATAATTTTGACAAAATCTCTATGGCTCCAGCCCATATTGTCATCCTCATGACTTGCAAGCCATGAATTAATTACATACATGCATCACATACACATAAGGGCTATACCAATCATGAAATCCCGCAAAACGAGTTAACCGATTCGACTACTAAAAGTAAATCGCGAAAAACCTATTTTGCGGACCTCTTTTGACAATTCTAATCTTATCGAATCCAACAGAGTGGATTCGGTTGGATCCATCTTGAAATTGTCTACATTTTGGCGTAAGGATCGTCTCAATTCGAGTTACGGTTGAAAAGTTACGGCCATTTTACGAACAGAACTTTTTTCGGCAACTCAGCGCCCGACGGCCGATCCAATCTGCCGCCGCCGCGCATCACATGCACTCGGCACTTGACCTAGGGTTCAATTCGATCAATCTGATTGATCTCTAACTCGCCGTGATTGGATTTACATGTATCACTTAACTCGGATGGCGGAATTCCGACCGGTACGAGTAGATCGTTACAAGACCAACGCGGCAAGACCATGAACCAAGATCAGAGACACATCTAAAACCGTGCATATCACATATGCAACATCCAGAACCTATAACGATGCAGTATAGAGCTCCGATACCACTGAAGGGTTATGAGGGTGCTACGCTAGCCAGAAAACAAAACTTTTTCTACCTCATCTCCCAGGATCTACTGCTAGTTACAGTTACGGGATTACCACTAGACGCGCAGATGCGGCGGAAGACGACTCGATGTAGTCGAACGCGTCGCAGCGGTGCCGTGCGGTGTGTGGTCGTCCAGCAACTCCTCCCACCACTTGCGGTTCGTCCTCGTGCTCCAGATGCAGCACCTCCGAGGTATCACACACGTACGAGGGAGAAGCGATGCGCCTCCGGACCGCTAGGTCCGCGAAGAGCGAAGGCGAGAGCGTGGAGGGCGATGGCGGCTGCCAAAGGCATGGATTAGGTTTGGCCGCGCCCTCCCCCTCTACTTATATAGGCGTCTCTCATGTGCTCCCGAGTTGGAGGCCCATTAGAAACCCTAAGCCTTGTCTAATTCGGGTCCAACCCGAATTAGGCTTCCAAATTTCTCTTAAGCGTGCGACCCTATGGGTTCACGCACACATAGACATGGGCCGAATACTCCTATTCGCCCAATAGCCGACAATGGGCCTCTAGCAAGGTGTGACAACTCCTATGTGCACGCAAATGATCATATCGACGAACCACTACGACCATATACAAGTTACTCCCTTGCCACATGATATTTGGTTCAACTCGTGGGTTAACACTTAACCCAAGCACGGCCATGCATTTGTTGATCCAATCACTTGAGTGATCCAGTGATATCACTCTCATTAGAGAGGGGCAAGTCCCATCTTGATTGTCTATGTCTCGCAAAGATGCTTCTCGACAAACCCGAAGACATCCTTTATAACTACCCAGAACGGAGTAGCGTTTGTCGGTCCCTAAGTAAGTCGATACACATCTCGAGTACATACAACAATCTCGTGTCGAAGGACATAATGTATATGATGTGTATAGAGACAATCTCATGTCGGGTCATCCGCCTACATGTCATACATGTGCCCACATTATTAGTTCGACATCTCCATGTCCATGACTTGTGAAACATAGTCATCAACTAATAATGTGCTAGTCTAATATTCATGTGTGTCCTCACATGAACTCCGACCAGGGACAAATATAGAATAACCATACAAGTAAAAGAGTTCCACAAACAATTCACATAATTGCTAATCAATACAAGTTGTCTTTAATGGATACAATGGACACATTACATATCATGGATATATATCATCATCTCTATGATTACCTCTAGGGCATATTCCCAACACTAAGGGCCATTCGGGCGCTCGGGTGATGACAAACATTGTGGTGGTGAGGCCAGTGGCATGAAAACACCTTAACCATGGCATACGATCGTGCTTGATCTAGTGTCGAGAGCTGTAGGATACGCAGGAACCGGCTGTGCGGTAGCATAGTCGTGTGTGCAAATATGGCAGTTCTAGAGCTGTGGAGCCATGGTTAAGGGCCATTCGGGTTCTCAGGCGGCAACAAACACTATGCTGGAGAGGCCAGAGGTGTCAAAACACCTTAACCAAGGCGCATGGGCGTGCTTTGACACCTTTGGCCTCTCCAGCACAGCATTTGTTGCCGCCCGAGAACCCGAATGGCCCTTAACCATGGCTCCACAGCTCTAGAACTGCCATATTTGCACACACGACTATGCTACCGCACAACCGGTTCTTGCGTGTCCTACAGCTCTCGGCACTAGGTCAAGCATGACCATATGCCATGGTTAAGGCATTTTGACACCTCTGGCCTCACCACCACAATGTTTGTCATCACCCGAGAGCCCAAACGGCCCTTAACAATAGCTCCATGACTCCAGAACTTCCATATTTGCACACACGATTGTGCTGCCGCATGGCCGGATCCTGTGCATCCTACGGTTCTCGGACCGGTTCAAGCACGCTCGTACCCCATGGTTAGGCCATTTTGATGCCTCTCACCTCTCCACCATAGAGTTTTCCATCACCTGAGAGCCTGAAGGGCCCTTAACCATGGCTCCATGGCTCCAAAACTGCCATATTTGCACACACGACCATGCTACCGCACGGTCGGTTCCAATGCATCCTATGGCTCCCGACACTGAGTCAAGCATGCCTGTACGCCATGGTTAAGGCATTTTCACACCTCTCGCCTCTCTACCATAGCGTTTGCCACTGCTCGAGAGCCTGAACAGCCCTTAACCTCGGCTCCACGGCTCCAGAACTGCCATATTTGCACACACGACTTTGCTGCCGCACGACCGGTTCCTACGCATCCTACGGCTCCTCGCACCAAGTCAAGCACACCCATGCACCATGGTTAAGGCATTTTGACACCTCTGGCCTCTCCACCACAGCGTTTGTTACCGCCCGAGAACCCGAATGGCCCTTAACCATGGCTCCATAGCTCTAGAACTGCCATATTTGCACACACGAGAATGCTACTACACAGCCGGTTCCTGCGTGTCCTACAGCTCTCGGCACTAGATCAAGCATGACCGTATGCCATAGTTAAGGCATTTTGACGCCCCTGGCCTCACCACCACAATGTTTGTCATCACCTGAGAGCCCAAACGGCCCTTAACCACAGCTCCATTACCCCAGAACTTCCATATTTGCACACATGACTGTGCTGCCACACGGCCGGATACTGTGCATTCTATGGCTCTCGGCACCGGGTCAAGCATGCCCGTACACCATGGTTAAGCCATTTTGATGCCTCTCACCTCTCCACCATAGAGTTTTCCATCACCTGAGAGCCTGAAGGGCCCTTAACCATGGCTCCACTGCTCCAAAACTGCCATATTTGCACACACAACCATGTTGCCGCACGGTCGGTTCCAACGCATCCTATGGCTGCCGGCACTGAGTCAAGCATGCTCGTACGCCATGGTTAAGGCATTTTGACATCTTTGGCCTCTCTACCATAGCGTTTGCCATAGCTCGAGTGCCTGAACAGCCCTTAACCTCGGCTCCACGGCTCCAGAACTGCCATATTTGCACACACGACTTTGCCGCCGCACGGCCGGTTCCGCGTCCTACGGCTCCCGGCACCAAGTCAAGCACGCCCATGCGCCATGGTTAAGGCGTTTTAACACCTCTGGCCTCTCCTGCACAGCGTTTGTTGTCGCCCGAGAACCCGAATGGCCCTTAACCATGGCTCCACAGCTCTAGAACTGCCATATTTGCACACACAACTATGCTACCGCACAGCCAGTTCTTGCGTGTCCTACAGCTCTCGGCACTAGTCAAGCACGACCGTATGCCATGGTTAAGGCATTTTGACACCTCTGGCCTCACCACCACAATGTTTGTCATCACCCGAGAGCCCGAACGGCCCTTAACCATAGCTCCATGACTCCAGAACTTTCATATTTGCACACACGACTGTGCTGCCACACGGCCGGATCCCCGTGCATCCTATGGCTCTCGCACCGGTCAAGCATGCCCGTACACCATGATTAAGCCATTTTGTTGCCTCTCACCTGTCCACCATAGAGTTTTCCATCACCCGAGAGCCTGAAGGGCCCTTAACCACGGCTCCACGGCTCCAAAACTGCCATATTTGCACACACAACCATGTTGCCGCACGGTCGGTTCCAACGCATCCTATGGCTCCCGACAATGAGTCAAGCATGCCCGTACGCCATGGTTAAGGCATTTTGACATCTCTAGCCTCTCTACCATAGCGTTTGCCATAACTCAAGAGCCTGAACAGCCCTTAACCTCGGCTCCACGGCTCTAGAACTGCCATATTTGCACACACGACTTTGCTGCCGCACCGCTAGTTCCTGCGCGTCCTACGACTCCTGGCACCAAGTCAAGCATGCCCATGCACCATGGTTAAGGCATTTTGACACCTCTGGCCTCTCCAACACAGCGTTTGTTGCCGCCTGAGAACCTGAATGGCCCTTAACCATGGCTCCACAGCTCTAGAACTGTCATATTTGCACACACGACTATGCTATCGCACAGCCGGTTCCTGCGTGTCCTATAGCTCTCGGCACTAGGTCAAGCATGACTGTATGCCATAGTTAAGGCATTTTGACGCCCCTGGCCTCACCACCACAATGTTTGTCATCACCTGAGAGCCCAAACGGCCCTTAACCACAGCTCCATTACCCCAGAACTTCCATATTTGCACACATGACTGTGCTGCCACACGGCCGGATACTGTGCATTCTATGGCTCTCGGCACCGGGTCAAGCATGCCCGTACACCATGGTTAAGCCATTTTGATGCCTCTCACCTCTCCACCATAGAGTTTTCCATCACCCGAGAGCCTCGAAGGGCCCTTAACCATGGCTCCACCGCTCCAAAACTCGCCATATTTGCACACACAACCATGTTGCCGCACGGTCGGTTCCAACGCATCCTATGGCCGCTCGCAAGACGAGTCAAGCATGCTCGTACGCCATGGTTAAGGCATTTTGACATCTTTGGCCTCTCTACCATAGCGTTTGCCATAGCTCGAGTGCCCGAATGCCCTTAACCTCGGCTCCACGGCTCCGTAACCGCCATATTTGCACACATGACTTTGTTGCCGCACGGCCGGTTCCTGCGCGTCCTACGGCTCCCGGCACCAAGTCAAGCACACCCATGCGCCATGGTTAAGGCGTTTTAACACCTCCGGCCTCTCCCCGCACAGCGTTTGTTGTCGCCGAGAACCCGAATGGCCCTTAACCATGGCTCCACAGCTCTAGAACTGCCATATTTGCACACACAACTATGCTACCGCACACCGCTTCTTGCGTGTCCTACAAAATCTCGGCACTAGTCAAGCACGACCGTATGCCATGGTTAAGGCATTTTGACACCTCTGGCCTCACCACCACAATGTTTGTCATCACCCGAGAGCCCGAACGGCCCTTAACCATAGCTCCATGACTCCAGAACTTTCATATTTGCACACACGACTGTGCTGCCACACGGCCGGATCCTGTGCATCCTATGGCTCTCGGCACCGGGTCAAGCATGCCCGTACACCATGATTAAGCCATTTTGTTGCCTCTCACCTCTCCACCATAGAGTTTTCCATCACCCGAGAGCCTGAAGGGCCCTTAACCATGCCTCCACGGCTCCAAAACTGCCATATTTGCACACTCGACCATGCAGCCGCACGGTCGGTTCCAACGCATCCTATGGCTCCCGACAATGAGTCAAGCATGCCCGTACGCCATGGTTAAGGCATTTTGACATCTCTAGCCTCTCTACCATAGCGTTTGCCATAACTCGAGAGCCTGAACAGCCCTTAACCTCGGCTCCACGGCTCTAGAACTGCCATATTTGCACACACGACTTTGCTGCCGCACCGCTAGTTCCTGCGCGTCCTACGACTCCTGGCACCAAGTCAAGCATGCCCATGCGCCATGGTTAAGGCATTTTGACACCTCTGGCCTCTCCAACACAGCGTTTGTTGCCGCCTGAGAACCTGAATGGCCCTTAACCATGGCTCCACAGCTCTAGAACTGTCATATTTGCACACACGACTATGCTATCGCACAGCCGGTTCCTGCGTGTCCTATAGCTCTCGGCACTAGGTCAAGCATGACTGTATGCCATAGTTAAGGCCTTTTGATGCCTCTGGCCTCACCACCACAATGTTTGTCATCACCCGAGAGCCCGAACGTCCCTTAACCACGACTCCATGACTTTCGTAACTTCCATATTTAAGCACACGATCGTGCCGTCGACGGCCGATCCTATGCATCCTATGGCGCTCGACCGGTCAAGCATACCCGTACACCATGGTTAAGCTATTTTGATGCCTCTCACCTCTCCACCATAGAGTTTTCCATCACCCAAGAGCCTGAAGGGCCCTTAACCACGGCTCCACGGCTCCAAAACTGCCATATTTGCACACACAACCATGTTGCCGCACGGTCGGTTCCAACGCGTCCTATGGCTCCCGGCACTGAGTCAAGAATGCCCGTACGCCATGGTTAAGGCATTTTGACACCTCTGGCCTCTCTACCATAGCATTCGCCATAGCTTGAGAGCTCGAACAGCCCTTAACCTCGGCTCCACGGCTCCAGAACTGCCATATTTGCACACACGACTTTGCTGCCGCACGGCTGGTTCTTGCACGTCCTACGGCTCGGCACCAAGTAAAGCACGCCCATGCACCATGGTTAAGGCATTTTGACACCTTTGGCCTCTCCAAAGACAGCCTTTGTTGCCGCCGAGAACCCGAATGGCCCTTAACCATGGCTCCACAAATCTAGAACTACCATATTTGCACACACGACTATGCTACCGCACGCCCGGTTCTTGCGTGTCCTGCTCTTCGGCACTAGGTCAAGCTTGACCGTATGCCATGGTTAAGGCATTTTGACACCTCTGGCCTCACCACCACAATGTTTGTCATCACCCGAGAGCCCGAACGGCCCTTAACAATAGCTCCACGACTCCAGAACTTCCATATTTGCACACACGACCGTGCCGCTCGCACGGCCGGATCCCGTGCATCCTACGGTTCTTGGACCAGTTCAAGCACGCTCGTACCCCATGGTTAAGCCATTTTGATGCCTCTCACCTCTCCACCATAGAGTTTTCCATCACCCGAGAGCCTGAAGGGCCCTTAACCACGGCTCCATGGCTCCAAAACTGCCATATATGCACACACGACCATGCTACCGCACGGTCGGTTCCAATGCGTCCTATGGCTCCCGACCCTGAGTCAAGCATGCCCGTACGCCATGGTTAAGGTAGTTTGACACCTCTGGCCTCTCTACCATAGCGTTTGTCATCGCTCGAGAGCCTGAACGGCCCTTACCCTCGGCTCCACGGCTCCAGAACTGCCATATTTGCACACACGACTTTGCTGCCGCACGACCGGTTCCTACGCATCCTACGGCTCCTCGCACCAAGTCAAGCACACCCATGCGCCATGGTTAAGGCATTTTGACACCTCTGGCCTCTCCACCATAGCGTTTGTTACCGCCCAAGAACCCGAATGGCCCTTAACCATGGCTCCACAACTCTAGAACTGCCATATTTGCACACACGACTATGCTACTGCACAGCCGGTTCCTGCGTGTCCTACAGCTCTCGGTACTAGGTCAAGCATGACCGTATGCCACAGTTAAGGCATTTTGACGCCTCTGGCCTCACCACCACAATGTTTGTCATCAACTGAGAGCCCGATCGGCCCTTAACCATAGCTCCATGACTCCAGAACTTCCATATTTGCACACATGACTGTGCTGCCACACGGCCGGTTCCTGTGCATTCTATGGCTCTCGGCACCAGGTCAAGCATGCCCGTACACCATGGTTAAGCCATTTTCATGCCTCTCACCTCTCCACCATAGAGTTTTCCATCACCCAAGAGCCTGAGGGGCCCTTAACCACGGCTCCACGGCTCCAAAACTGCCATATTTGCACACACAACCATGTTGCCGCACGGTCGGTTCCAACGCATCCTATGGCTGCCGGCACTGAGTCAAGCATGCTCATACGCCATGGTTAAGGCATTTTGACATCTTTGGCCTCTCTACCATAGCGATTGCCATAGCTCGAGAGCCTGAACAGCCCTTAACCTCGGCTCCACGGCTCCAGAACTGCCATATTTGCACACACGACTTTGTTGCCGCACGGCTGGTTCCTGCGCGTCCTACGGCTCCAGGCACCAAGTCAAGCATGCCCATGCGCCAGGGTTAAGGTGTTTTGACACCTCTGGCCTCTCCACCACAGCGTTTGTTGCCACCCAAGAACCCGAATGGCCCTTAACCATGGCTCCACAGCTCTAGAACTGCCATATTTGCACACACGACTATGCTACCGCACAGCCGGTTCTTGCGTGTCCTACAACTCTCGGCACTAGGTCAAGCACGACCGTATGCCATGGTTAAGGCATTTTGATGCCTCTGGCCTCACCACCACAATGTTTGTCATCACCCGAGAGCCCGAACGGCCCTTAACCACAGCTCCATGACTCCAGAACTTCCATATTTGCACACACGACTGTGCTGCCGCACGGCCGGATCCTGTGCATCCTATGGCTCTCGGTACCGGGTCAAGCAAGCCCGTACACCATGGTTAAGCCATTTTGATGCCTCTCACCTCTCCACCATAGAGTTTTCCATCACCCGATATCCTGAAGGGCCCTTAACCACGGCTCCACGGCTCCAAAACTGCCATATTTGCACACACAACCATGTTGCCGCAAGGTCGGTTCCAACGCGTCCTATGGCTCCCGGCACAGAGTCAAGCATGCCGTACGCCATGGTTAAGGCATTTTGACATCTCTGGCCTCTCTACCATAGCGTTTGCCATAGCTCGAGAGCCGGAGCGGCCCTTAACCTCGGCTCCACGGCTCCAGAACTGCCATATTTGCACACACGACTTTGCTGCCGCACGGCCGGTTCCTGCGCGTCCTACGGCTCCTCGCACCAAGTCAAGCACGCCCATGCGCCATGGTTAAGGCATTTTGACACCTCTGGCCTCTCCACCACAGCGTTTGTTGCCACCCGAGAACCCGAATGGCCCTTAACCATGGCTCCACAGCTCTAGAACTACCATATTTGCACACACGACTATGCTACTGCACAGCCGGTTCCTGTGTGTCCTACAGGTCTCGGCACTAGGTCAAGCATGACCGTATGCCATAGTTAAGGCATTTTGACACCTCTGGCCTCACCACCACAATGTTTGTCATGACCCGAGAGCCCGAACGGCCCTTAACCACAGTTCCATGACTCCCGGAGACTTCCATATTTGCACACACGATGTTGTCGCTACACGGCCGGATCCTGTGCATCCTATGGCTCTCGGCACCGGGTCAAGCATGCCCGTACACCATGGTTAAGCCATTTTGATGCCTCTCACCTCTCCACCATAGAGTTTTCCATCACCCAAGAGCCTGAAGGGCCCTTAACCACGGCTCGATGGCTCCAAAACTGCCATATTTGCACGCACAACCATGTTGCCGCACGGTCGGTTCCAACGCATCCTATGGCTCCCGGCACTGAGTCAAGCATGCCCGTACGCCATGGTTAAGGCATTTTGACATCTCTGGCCTCTCTACCATAGCGTTTGCCATAGCTTGTGAGCCTGAACAGCCCTTAACCTCGGTTCCACGGCTCCAGAACTGCCATATTTGCACACACGACATTTCTTCTTTGCACGGCCGGTTCTGTCGTCCTACGGCTCCCCGGCACCAAGTCAAGCACGCCCATGCGCCATGGTTAAGGCGTTTTGACACCTCTGGCCTCTCGGCCACGACAGCGTTTGTTGCCGCTGAGAACCCGAATGGCCCTTAACCATGGCTCCACAGCTCTAGAACTGCCATATTTGCACACACGACTATGCTACCGCACAGCCGGTTCTTGCGTGTCCTACAGCTCTCGGCACTAGGTCAAGCACGACCGTATGCCATAGTTAAGGTGTTTTGATGCCTCTGGCCTCACCACCAGAATGTTTGTCATTACCCGAGAGCCCGAACGGCCCTTAACCACAGCTCCTTGACTCCAGAACTTCCATATTTGCACACACGACTGTGCTGCCGCACGGCCAGATCCTGTGCATCCTATGACTCTCGGCACCGGGTCAAGCATGCCCGTACACCATGGTTAAGCCATTTTGATGCCTCTAACCTCTCCACCATAGAGTTTTCCATCACCCGAGATCCTGAAGGGCCCTTAACCACGGCTCCACGGCTCTAAAACTGCCATATTTGCACACACAACCATGTTGCCTCACGGTCGGTTCCAACGCGTCCTATGGCTCCCGGCACTGAGTCAAGCATGCCGTACACCATGGTTAAGGCATTTTGACATCTCTGGCCTCTCTACCATAGCATTTGCCATATCTTGAGAGCCTGAACGGCCCTTAACCTCGGCTCCACGGCTCCAGAACTGCCATATTTGCACACACGACTTTGCTGCCGCACAGTCGGTTCCTACGCGTCCTACGGCTGCTCGCACCAAGTCAAGCACACCCATGTGCCATGGTTAAGGCATTTTGACACCTCTGGACTCTCCCCCAAAGCGTTTGTTGCCGCCTGAGAACACGAATGGCCCTTAACCATGGCTCTATAGCTCTAGAACTGCCATATTTGCACACACGACTATGCTACTGTGCAGCCGGTTCCTGCGTGTCCTACAGCTCTCGGCACTAGGTCAAGCACGACCGTATGCCATAGTTAAGGCATTTTAAGACCTCTGGCCTCACCACCACAATATTTGTCATCACCCGTGGGGTTCGAGCGTGCTTGACCCGATGCCGAGAGCCATAGGATGCACAGGATCCGGCCATGCGGCAGCACAGTTGTGTGTGCAAATATGGAAGTTCTGGAGTCGTGGAGCTGTTGTTAAGGGCCGTTCGGGCTCTCGGGTGATGACAAACATTGTGGTGGTGAGGCCAGAGGCATCAAAATGCCTTAACCATGGCACACGGTCGTGCTTGACTCAGTGCCGGGAGCTGTAGGACACGTAAGAACCGACTGTGCGTTAGCATAGTCGTGTGTGCAAATATGGTAGTTCTAGAGCTGTGGAGCCATGGTTAAGGGCCATTCGGGTTCTCGGGCGTCAACAAACGCTATGCTGGAGAGGCCAGAGGTGTCAAAATGCCTTAACCAAGGTGCAGGGGCATCCTTGACTTGGTGCTAGGAGCCGTTGGACGAGCAAGAACTAGCCGTGCGGCAACAAAGTCGTGTGTGCAAACATGGCAGTTCTGGAGCCGTGGAGCCGAGGTTAAGGGACGTTCAGGCTCTCGAGCTATGGCAAACGCTATGGTAGAGAGGCCAGAGATGTCGAAATGCCTTAACCATGGCGTACGGGAATGCTTTACTCAGTGCCAGGAGCCATAGGACGCGTAGGAACCGATAGTGCGGCAACATGGTTGTGTGTGCAAATATGGCAGTTTTGGAGCCGTGGAGCCGTGGTTAAGGGCCCTTCAGGCTCTCGGGTGATGGAAAACTCTATGGTGGAGAGGTTGGAGGCATCAAAATGGCTTAACCATGGCGTACGGGCATGCTTGACCCGGTGCCAAGAGCCATAGGATGCACAGGATCCGACCGGGCGGCAGCACAGTCGTGTGTGCAAATATGGAAGTTCTGGAGTCATGGAGCTGTGGTTAAGGGCCGTTCAGGCTCTTGGGTGATGACAAACATTGTGGTGGTGAGGCTACAGGTGTCAAAATGCCTTAACTATGGCATACGGTCGTGCTTGACCTAGTGCCGTGAGCTGTAGGACACGCAGGAACCGGCTGTGCAGTAGCATAGTCGTGTGTGCAAATATGGCAGTTCTAGAGCTGTGGAGCCATGGTTAAGGGCCATTCAGGTTCTCGGGCGGCAACAAACGCTGTGGTAGAGAGGCCAGAGGTGTCAAAATGCCTTAACCATGGCGCATGGGCGTGCTTGACTTGGTGCGAGGAGCCGTAGGACGCACAAGAACCGGCCGTGCGGCAGCAAAGCTGTGTGTGCAAATATGGCAGTTCTAAAGCCGTGGAGCCGAGGTTAAGGGCCATTTAGGCTCTCGAGCGACGGCAAACGCTATGGTAGAGGGGCCAGAGGTGTCAAAATGCGTTAACCATGGCGTACGGGCATGCTTGACTCAGTGTCGGGAGCCATAGGACGCGTTGGAACCGACCGTGCGGCAGCATGGTCGTGTGTGCAAATATGGCAGTTTTGGAGCCATGGAGCCATGGTTAAGGGCCCTTCAGGCTCTCGGGTGATGGAAAACTCTATGGTGGAGAGGTGGGAGGCATCAAAATGGCTTTACCATGGCGTACGGGCATGCTTGACCTGGTGTCAAGAGCCATAGGATGCACAGGATCCGACCGTGCGGCAACACAGTCGTGTGTGCAAATATGGAAGTTCTGGAGTCATGGAGCTGTGGTTAAGGGCCGTTCAGGCTCTCGGGTGATGACAAACATTGTGGTGGTGAGGCTACATATGTCAAAATGCCTTAACTATGGCATACGGTCGTGCTTGACCTAGTGCCGTGAGCTGTAGGACACGCAGGAACCGGCTGTGCAGTAGCATAGTCGTGTGTGCAAATATGGCAGTTCTAGAGCTGTGGAGCCATGGTTAAGGGCCATTCAGGTTCTTGGGCGGCAACAAATGCTGTGGTAGAGAGGCCAGAGGTGTCAAAACGCCTTAACCATGGCGCATGGGCGTGCTTGACTTGGTGCGAGGAGCCGTAGGACGCACAGGAACCGGCCGTGCGGCAGCAAAGATGTGTGTGCAAATATGGCAGTTCTAGAGCCGTGGAGCCGAGGTTAAGGGCCATTCAGGCTCTCGAGTGATGGCAAACGCTATGGTAGAGAGGCCAGAGGTATCAAAATTCCTTAACCATGGCGTACGGGCATGCTTGACTCAGTGTCGGGAGCCATAGGACGCGTTGGAACCGACCGTGCGGCAAAGCATGGTCGTGTGTGTGCAAATATGGCGCTTTGGAGCCGTGGAGCCGTGGGTTAAGGGCCCTTCAGGCTCTCGGGTGATGGAAAACTCTATGGTGGAGAGGTGAGAGGCATCAAAATGGCTTAACCATGGGGTACGAGTGTGCTTGACCCGGTGCCGAGAGTTGTAGGATGCACAGGATCCGGCCGTGCGGTAGCACAGTCGTGTGTGCAAATATGGAAGTTCTGGAGTCATGGAGCTGTTGTTAAGGGCCATTCGGGCTCTCGGGTGATGACAATCATTGTGGTGGTGAGGCTAGAGGCATCAAAATGCCTTAACCATGGCATACGATCGTGCTTGACCTAGTGCCGAGAGCTGTAGGACACGTAAGAACCGGCTGTGCGGTAGCATGGTCGTGTGTGCAAATATGGCAGTTCTAGAGCTACGGAGCCATGGTTAAGGGTCATTCGGGTTCTCGGGCGGCAACAAACGCTGTGCTGGAGAGGCCAGAGGTGTCAAAACACCTTAACCATGGTGCATGGGCTTGCTTGACTTGGTGCCAGGAGCCGTAGGACGCGCAGGAACCAGCCGTGCAGCAGCAAAGTCGTGTGTGCAGATATGGCAGTTCTGGAGCCATGGAGCCGAGGTTAAGGGCTGTTCAGGCTCCCAAGCTATGGCAAACGCTATGGTAGAGAGGCCAGAGATGTCAAAATGCCTTAACCATGGCGTACAAGCACGCTTGACCCGGTGCCGAGAGCCATAGGATGCACAGGATCCGGCCCTGCGGCAGCAAAGTCGTGTGTGCAAATATGGAAGTTCTGGAGTCATGGAGATATGGTTAAGGGCCGTTCGGGCTCTCGGGTGATGACAAACATTGTGGTGGTGAGGCCAGAGGCATCAAAACGCCTTAACTATGGCATACGGTCATGCTTGACCTAGTGCCAAGAGCTGTAGGACCCGCAGGAACCGGTTGTGCAGTAGCATAGTCGTGTGTGCAAATATGGCAGTTCTAGAGCTGTGGAGCCATGGTTAAGTGTCATTTGGGTTTTCGGGCAGCGACAAACGCTATGCTGGAGAGGCCAGAGGTGTCAAAATGCCTTAACCATGGTGCATAGGCGTGCTTGACTTGGTGCTAGGAGCCGTAGGACTCGCAGGAACCAGCCGTGCGGCAGCAAAGTCGCTTGTGCAAATATGGCAGTTCTGGAGCCATGGAGCCGAGGTTAAGGGCCATTCAGGCTCTCGAGCTATGGCAAACGCTATGGTAGAGAGGCCAGAGATGTCAAAATGCCTTAATCATGGCGTACGGGCATGCTTGACTCAGTGCCGGGAGCCATAGGAGGCGTTGGAACCGACCGTGCGGCAACATGGTTGTGTGTGCAAATATGGCAGTTTTGGAGCCATGGAGCTGTGGTTTAGGGCCCTTCAGGCTCTAGGGTGATGGAAAACTCTATGGTGGAGAGGTGAGAGGCATCAAAATGGCTTAACCAGGGCGTATGGGCATGCTTGACCCGTGGCCGAGAGCCATAGGATGCACAGGATCCGGCCATGCGGCAGCATAGTCGTGTGTGCAAATATGGAAGTTCTGGAGTCATGGAGATGTGGGGCATGCTTGACCCGGTGCCGAGAGCCATAGGATGCACAGGATCCGGCCATGTGGCAGCATAGTCGTCTGTGCAAATATGGAAGTTCTGGAGTCATGGAGATGTGGTTAAGGGCCGTTCAGGTGAGAGGCATCAAAATGGCTTAACCATGGGGTACGAGCATGCTTGAACTGGTGCCGAGAGCCGTAGGATGCACAGGATCCGGCCGTGCAGCAGCAGAGTCGTGTGTGCAAATATGGAAGTTCTGGAGTCGTGGAGCTATTGTTAAGGGCCGTTCAGGCTCTCGGGTGATGACAAACATTGTGGTGGTGAGGCCAGAGGCGTCAAAATGCCTTAACCAGAGGCCGATCCCATCCGATGTGGAAGCCGTAGTCGCCGAGGGGGCGGCGGAAGACGCGGAGGCTGACCCGGACCCAGCAGCCCCGAATGTGGTGGACGCACTGATGCTGCAGAATTCCAAGCTGTTAAAGCTGCTGGATGAGCACACAACCGAGAATCGAGGAGCTAAAGGCATACCGTGATCGCCTGCAAGGAGACATCGAAGCAAGAAATAGGATAACAACGACCCGTAGCGGTCGATCACGCAGAAGAAGAGAAGCGAGAAGGTTACAAATGGGAGATTCGGCACTTGGAGCAAGAACCAAAACGAGAGTGAGGTCGACATCCGGGTTCGGCCTCGTGCAAGCGGGCCCGGATATGGTTGACATGGCGTCCCCTTTGTCCCCCGAGCTGCAAAAATACCCATGGCCGCCGGGGTACAAGCCCAAAATCCCGCACTTTAATGGTAAATCCAATCCCGTAAGGTTCATATCAAGTTACGAGGCCGCAATATATTCGGCGGAGGCAACGAATCCTTATCGGCCAAGACTCGATTCGGCAATGCAAGATGTGGCACATGATTGGTACATGTCCCTACGTCCATTATCCATTCGGTCATGGAGGCGGGCGAAAGAGGAGCCTTGGCAACATTTCGGGGGCTTCAAGCCGACAAGAAAACCATTATGGATCTGCTCACTTTGTATCAACCGATGACGAGCCAATGGCCAAGTACACTGAACGCATCATCCGAGATGCGGGCACAGTCCCGAATGTCCGATGACACGGTCATCGCTTCGGCCATCGAGAGGCCTCAAAATTGGGCCGTGCGCCGAAGTGTTGACCGGGGAGGTACCCAAAACTCGTAAAGCGGTTGTTCGATGAGATGAGAAAATTCGCAATTTCGAGGAAGACTCGCGAAGCGCAAGGTATCAAGAAATAGCCTCAAACAAAACACCCCGAAGCGGGAATCGCGAGAGTGGGGACAGAATCAAGGTTATGTCAACAACCTTCGGGAGGAGTCATCCAACCCCGCACCCCGAAGCAAAACGATAGCCGCCATGAAACCCGGGAGGAGGACAGCGGGGAGAACCGGGGCCGTGCTAACGAGGCGGACGAGGTCGAGGGCGCAATGGCGGCGCCCGAAAACGCCATATTGTTGCGTGTGTGGCGAAAACAAGGGCCATTTCACCGTAGACGCAAATACACGCAGCGGCCAAAGAGCGAAGGAAAGAGATGACGCTATAGGGAAATCCGAACCCACAAAGCACGTATTCCACACGGCACCATCACAACACTACGCTTTCCCCCATCAAATGGATGCTTTCCCATCTGGGCAGCGGGGAATCCGTACCTCGCCCCACATGTTCATGCACATTGGGGGGGGTCGCCAAGCATGCAAGACCAACAATACCAAGAAATGCCGATGATTGCGCATCCGATGCCGAGATCGGGCCGTGGCTTCTTCCTCGCGCCTACCGAGAATGCATGGCAGCAAAGAACGAAGAAAGCAAGAAACTTCCAAGGAGTTGCAGATCGTACACACTGTAGCACCCGCGAATGCGATGCCATCCAACGGGCACATATACGCCATCATTGGAGGTTCCAATATAGAGCACGACAAGAAGAGAACGCGAAGAGAATATCGAGGCGCATCTTGGCGGATCATCGCCGCTCCGACGAATCGGGCCGCGTGGAAGCTTCAGCCCATCACCTTCACCGAAGAAGATAATCGTCCCGGGATTACCCGCACTATGACGCTTTCGTTGCAACTGCCGTAGCCGGGTACACCTTGCACAACATTCTAATTGACAACGGGAGTTCGGACATCTTGTTCACCAAAGCGTACGACGCATGAAACTCGACAGCGATCGCTTGATCAAAGCGGGCAATGCCCTATTCGGTTTTGGTGGAAAGAAAATAGATGCACTTGGGAAGAAGACACTCACGGTAGCGTTTAGCAAAGCGAGAAAAAGTGCGGGCGGAAGAGATATCGTTCGATGTGGTACAAATGGAATACCCATATACGGCAATCTTCGGAAGAGGAATCATAAACAAGTTTGACATCATAATCAAGCGAGCTACCTGCATGAAGCTGCCCCGCCTTTCGGGGTAATCACGGTGCATGGTGATCAAATCACGCCCGAAAGATAGATGGCAAACCTATACCGGATACGATGGTGCACGAAGTAAAAAAGCCCGCAAGAAAAGAGGACGCTAATGAAGCCGCGGAGCGGAAGGAGCGGAGAGCGAGCGACGAGGGCACGAGAAGAGTGCCTTTATCGGCGAACCGCCCGGATCGTGTGTACATATCGGGGCAAGTCTGTCGGAACAGGACGCTTCGGAGCTGCTAGCATTTCTGGCTGAGAACAAGGACGTATTCGCGTGGACCACCAAGGACCTCAAGGGGGTGGACAGGGAATTGGCACAGCACAATCTCAACGTTAGCAAAACAGCAAAGCCAAGGAAGCAAAAGTTGAGGAAGATGTCATCCGAAAGAGCAGACGCGGCAGCCGCAGAAGTGCAAAGGCTCTTGGACGCAGACGTGATCAGGCCGGTGCAGTATCCGGAATGGCTAGCCAATGTGGTAATGGTCAAGAAGAAAAGCGGCAAATGGCGCATGTGCGTGGATTTTACAGATCTAAACAAACATTGCCCTAAAGACCCATACCCGTTGCCGCGGATCGACAAGCTGGTCGATATCGCATCGGGTTGCGAGTGTTAAGTTTACTGGATTGTTTCTCGGGGTACCATCGAGATATGGCTGAATGAAGAGGATCAAGAGAAAACAAGTTTTATCACTCTCGGTGGGACCTTTTGCTACAAGCGCATGCCCGAGGGACCGCGCAATGCCGGCCCTACTTTCTCCCGAATGACGACGAGGTCTTTAGGGAGCGAGAAAAAGAGGAAAAACCTAGTCGCATACGTGGACGATATAGTGGTAAAGAGCGATAAAAAAAGCACACACATCGAGGATCTAAAGGAAACTTTTGTGAACCTTCGAGCAAGCGGCTCGAAGCTAAACCCGGAAAAATGCATATTCGGGGTTAGCAAGGGCAAGATGTTGGGATGTCAGTATCGGCGGAGGCATAGAAGCTAACCCGGACAAGATCGCCGCTATTGTAAACATGAGACCGCCCGAGACAAAGAAGCAGTGCGAAGCTCACCGGGCGGGATCGCCGCTCTAGGGAGGTTCATATCCGAGCGCGGAGCGGGACTTCCGTTTTTCCGTATCCTAAAGAATTCGAAGGTTTCGGATGGGGCCCGGGAGCAAGCGGCAAGCATTCGATGACCTAAAAGCTTACCCGTCAAAGGCCACAACATTATCAAGCCCATCGCCAGATGCGACCCTGTTACTATACGTAGCAGCATCCCACGCCGCGGTGAGCGCGGTCTTGGTGGAAGAAAAAGAGAACGAGGGGAAGTAACAGCAGTTCCCAATCTACTTCGTATCAGAAGCGTTGACATCAGCGAAGGCAAACTATTCCGAGCTGGAGAAAATCGCATATGCGGTGGTCATGGCGTCGCGGAAGCTCAAGCACTATTTTCAGGCTCATCACATTCGGGTCTTGTCTGCTCGGCCCCTAGATGCCCCGTTCGAAACGCAGGCGGTAGGGCGGATAGGCAAGTGGGCGGCCGAGCGAATGAATATGTCATTGACTTCGAGCACGATCGGCCATCAAATCGCAGGTCGTAGCGGACTTTATCGCGGATTGGACCCCATGCGGGGACAACACCACCCTCGGCTTCGAGGAACCGGGAATGGACAAGTGCACACGGATGGGGCGTGGTGCTCAGCTGGAGCAGGCATATCCGCGGTATTGACACCTCCAACTGGCCCAAAGCTGCGTTACGCCGCAAGGTTACAGTATCGCACCACCAACAACACAGCCGAATACGAGGCAGTTCTGCTGGGTCTCAGGAAACTCCGAGCGCTAGGAATCCGCAGATGCGTCATCAAGTCTGACTCGCAAGTAATTGTGGGGCACATCCGGAAGGAATACACAGCTAAGGAACCGGCCCTGGCCAGGTATCTGGAAGCCGTTCGACGAATGGAGAAATATTTCCTTGGTTTCACCCTGCAATACATTCCTAGGGCGGACAACACAGAGGCAGATGTGCTGGCAAAAGCTGCAGCCCAGAACACTCCCTTGCCCGCCGATGTTTTCTACCAAGTCTTGACAGCCGCAGTGGTGCAGCTGGAGGAGGAGCGACCGGCAGTAATTCACGCTATCGCGAGTGACGACTGGAGAGCACCGATATGGGCATTCATTTCGGGAACTTATGAGCCCGGAGATAGGAAGCAACAACAAAGGATGGAGTCCAGAACCAAGCAATACTCCATAATTGGAGAGAATCTGTACAAGGAGGGAGTTGTAGCGCCACTGCAGAAGTGCATTAGCCGGAACGAGGGGGTCCAGCTTTTGCATGATATACACTCGGGAACATGTGGCGCGCACAGAGGTCCGCATGAAATCGCTCACAGAGCAATGAGACAAGGCTTTTATTGGCCGACCGCCATCGAGGATGCCAAGCAATTGGTGAAATCGTGCCAGGGTTGCCAAAAGTTTGCAAAAAATCAGAGGGCCCCGGCGCACCCAACCTCCCCGATATGTCCAACTTGGCCGCTGCAGAGATGGGGCATCGACATAGTGGGGCCGCTTCCGCCAGCACCTGGAAATCTGAAATTCACTGCAGTGGCACTTGAATACTTCACCAAATGGGTCGAAGCAAAGGCGCTGGCGACAATATCATCTGGCACTCTAGTCAACTTTGTGTGGCAGAGAATCATCTGCAGATTCGGGGTCCCATCCTACATAACAGTGGACAACGGAAAGCAGTTCGATAGTACCAAGTTCAGGACTTTCTGTGAAGACCTGGGGATCAAACTGACATTCGCCTCAATAAACCACCCAGAATCGAATGGCGCAGTGGAACGGGCCAACGGCGACATTTTCACCGCCATATCAAAGACCCTCGAAAGCACCGAGAAGAAAGGCAGATGGGCTCAGGAGCTAACAGCTACGGTTTGGGGACACAATATATCCAAGTCGCGCGCAACTGGATTCACGCCTTTCAGACTCCTTTTCGGGGAAGAGGCCATTACCAAGGAAGAGGTGCGGCCGGGATCTTTCCGAACCGAAATCATGGCTACTACGCCCGAAACGGCGATATTCTCGGCTTTGAAGCGGTTGACTCCCTAAGGCAACAGCGGCGGAAAATCTTGACAAGTACCATCGAAAACAAAGGCTTGGAGAGATAAAAAAGTGCTCGGGCAAGTCATCAACCCCGAGATATGGTGCTCATTCGGCGCCCGACAAGCAAGGCAAACCGCTGCGATCGCCGTGGTACGGACCGTACATTGTCGCGAGAATGGTAAAAGCGGTGTCTACACGTTGGTGAAAGAGGATGGCGCCGAGTCCGACCACACATGGAACGCCGACAATCTACGCCGCTTTTACCCGTGAAATTGCCCCACAGGGGTTGTAATTTTCCTTTTTAATTCTTAAGCATACTCTTTACAATTCGGGGGGCACGCTCTTTTTCCTCACTGGGGAAGCCTTTTTGGAGGCGTGAGGTTTTTTAATGAGGCGTCCCTATGTACCTTTTTCAATGCTTTTTAAGCCGCGTTTTCCCCAAAAGTGAGAATGCGTACTACTCATTTTAAGCCGAAAAAGACAATGGCAATTATGCCATTGTCCCTATTCGGATCAGTTTTTGTCAGGTTGCAAGCAACCAAAAGCCACAAACGGCTAGTGAACGTAGCAAAACGCTGGAGTATCATGAACAAACACCTAAATTGCACGAAAAGAAAACGCTGCGGACGAACTCAGCAAAAACGCTGAAGTGTCGCGAAAACGGCAAAAAGCCGAATGCGCGCAATCAACGTTTCAGGTGAAGCGAGCTTCGGGGATAAAAACCCGAATGTAACAATGCCGACAAGCCATCAACAAGCAATTTTCATCCGCAAGCTCAAACTTCTTATTCATCATATTCTGATGCTATAATTACACCGGAAGTGCTTGTGGCGTTTAATCTCACAATCAAGAGCAACATACCCTCTATATCGAGCAATGCCTCGAGAATGTGCGCGATTAGAGCTCCTCGGACTCTCAAAAGGAGCGCTGTACTGCACCATGGTCGGGCGTACATCACCCGAATGCGTCGTACATAACAAGCAAAAGGGCCGAAAGCCTACGCCCGATATGGTTAGTGTGGGCTGGGTAGTGAATGCAGCATTTGGTCTGATGACACCGCAAATCCCAAAACCTCCCATTCCAGCACGACATAAGCAGGGTATGCGGTTGGTAAAACAAAAATCAAGGTCTTTTGCAGCCATGATAAAAACCAAGAGCTTGGACCAGATTATATAATCTAGCCACTCAGCCTCTAAGACGGGTTAAATTTATGACTCACCTAACAAACGTACGACGGTGTTATGGCATAAAAAGGTGTTTCACGGCACTATGACCCAAGCAGTATTATATATGCATAACATCCCCCATAATGCAAAGCCATGTCGGTCAAAACAAACTCATCCCGCTCCAAAACAAAGGTTAGTAGGAAGGAGAGGAGTCAGGAAAGGAGCCAGCACTCGTCCTCCCGTTTCAGTTGTGAGCGCTGACCAAATAGGCACAGCCAGTTTCAACTCGGGGGGAGTCAGGAGGGGAGTCAGTACTAGTCCTCCCGTTTTAGTTGTGAGCGTGGAGCAGTTAGGCGCAGCCAAGGTCAAATCGACTGCCTAAGCAAAAGCAGCAAGCGCGCAATAGCAGAGATGCGCAGAATCGCGCGCCTACCTATTCCCAAGAATGACTGGAAGTTCCAGCTCCTGCACGGCGACTAGTCCATATTCGGGAATCCAGCCCACAGCAAGTGTGGGGCAAACATAAGGCCTGGGATCTAGTCAACGGATGAGGTTTAGTGCTCTAACCGCCCATAAACGAGAAAGGGCACAGGCGTGCCCATTCGGGTGTTGGAAGCCGAGTCTTACCACTTCGAGATAGGACTCATCCAGTTTCAGCCAATAGGGCCATACAGAGTTCCATTCAGTGGCTGTGCAGAGCGCATATGCACTTTGCAACAACCATGACAAACTCTATGTGAAAACAAACGCTAGAGGGCTTAACTCAAAAAATTCACGAATGCGCCCTCCACCGCTCAAATTCGGGGGCGGCGCTCTAAGACTCCACGCAACGCCGGAGGGCTTAACTCAAAAAATTCACGAATGCGCCCTCCACCGCTCAAATTCGGGGGCGCGCTCTAAGACTCCATGCAACGCCGGAGGGCTTAACTCAAAAAATTCACGAATGCGCCCTCCACCGCTCAAATTCGGGGGGCGCGCTCTAAGACTCCACGCAACGCCGGAGGGCTTAACTCAAAAAATTCACGAATGCGCCCTCCACCGCTCAAATTCGGGGGGGGGGGCGCTCTAAGTCTCCACACAACACTGGAGGGCTTAGCGAGAAATTTTCCCGAATGCGCCCTCCACCGCTTAAATTCGGGGGCGGCGCTCTAAGTCTCCACGCAACGCCGGAGGGCTTAATGAGGAATTTTCCCGAATGCGCCCACCACCGCTTAAACTAAGGGGGGATGTGGTGTTTCACACAATGGTGGCGCGCTCAACAAAAATTATTCTAGGCCGTATTCGCGGATCCGGCGTTCTAAGTCTCCATAACTAGGCGGGCCTCCGAATGCGTCGCTGGAACGAAAGTGGTAACATAATCGCGCAGGAAAACGACCAGATAGTTAAATTATGACCGCATTCGGTGCTGGTGCCACAAAATATGTTCAAACAGTTCTAGGGTTCCCCGAACCCCGGCCACGTAGGGCCACAAACACGGCCACGCAGGGCCAAATACGACAAAGCTAAGTTTTTACAAATAAAAGACGGATAGATCAAGAATTGGCCGCAGTTTCGTCTGCAGGAGATTGAGGACGGGGCGCGCCAGCTTCGGTGGACGCCGCCGCGGAGGGGTTGACGGCACCCGAATGATCGCCCTGTGCAGTACCTTCGGGCGCAAGAGCCATCTCCGGGGACCGCAGCGTGTTGGAAGACGGCGTGTTGCCCGCCGCGGCCGCCTCGCGCTCGTCCCTATCCCGAATGTAGGCCATAACCCGGTCACAGATAATGGCCTCTTCCGCCTCATCTCCCTAAAAGAAAGAAACACGAAAGTGATCAACTTGGCTAAAAGATTCCTAACCAGACCCATCATAAACGACAAGCGCCATTCGGCAGCCTTTACCTCCGCCACGCTCAGTGCCGCGTGCAGCAAGCTGAGATTGTGACCGCCACAGCTCCAGAAGCCACTGAAGAACTTCACGGCGGCCTCGTGTGCGTCCCTATCCGGGACCCAGAAGCGGTCCACGTCATCGGGAGCCGGAAGCGTTGCCGCGTGCGGACAGCCCGCGTCCTTCAGCGCCTTGCACAGCGCACGGGTGGTTTCAAGGGTAGCCCAGCGGCGTCCGAGCTCCATTTGGCCCTCCAAGGCGGCAAGCCCGGTCCGGAGGAACCTGGCGAAGTCGAACACCGTGGTATCCTCCCCGATGGCGGGCACCACCACCTCGTCGCCAACTCCAGCCACCAGGCGCGCGAAGATAGTAGCGGCCTGGTTAAGTTCATCGAGCTGTTGGCGACGGGCGGACCGCTGCAGCTGGTTTTGGGTGTTCCTTTCGGTCCTGGCGGTGCGGGCGTCCGCTTCGGCCTCCTCGCGCGCAGTTTTCTCCCTATTAAGCTCGGTGCGCGCTTGCGCCAGCTCTTCCTTCAGCCTGCGCACCTCGGCCTCACTTTCGGTGAGCTTAGACTCAACGAAAGCGACCGCGGCGCAGTCCTGCTTGGCGAGCGCAGCACTTATAACAGATTGCTGCGCGAGGAGGAGGAGTGAGAATTTAAACAACCCGAATTGGAAAAGACTTTGATCATTCGGGGTCGACAACTTACAGAAATCGCGTGGAAGTTGATGGCCGAGAGGAGCTCCAGGCGATCCACCTTGGCCAAATCCCTTTCGGTGGTGGTGGCGCTAAAAGAGGTGCTGCACTGGTCCGCGAAAGCAACACCTGCCGCGCCCGGCAGCACGCCGCTTGCGCGGCAGTCCACCCCCGCGATTAAGCGAGCGTCCGAAGCCGCCCCTAGAGCATGAGCAAGTTGGTAAGTCCTTTCACGGTCTGGGCTCGTGTCTTCGGGAGATGAGCACCCCGAATACACGCGCATGTGGTCGCATTCGGTGCGAATATTGGGCCGTCCATCAACCTTCCCCACTTTCGAGTGGAAGTGGGTGCAATGGAGCTTCACGAAATGGGCAACACTTGGCTCGTGGCCCATCATCTTCGTAGCCATGGCGTATATGCTGAGTCGGGCGATCGCATTCGGGGTGAGATGATGGATCTACAGGCGGTATTTTTGCAGAACAGCTCCAAAAAACGGAACCAAGGGAAACCTCAACCCGGCGATGAAGAAGTCGCGGAACACAAGTGCCTCATTCGGTCTCGGTTTCGGGGTAACCTCGTCCCCCGGAGCTCGGCTCCTTTCGCGCTCAAATGCGCTCAGAAGGCCGCTGCGTTGGTATGAGTTAAGTCGCTCCTCGTCAACTTTAGATCGGCATATGATGCCGGTGTGCCCCTCGATTCTGACCCGCCGGCTTCTTCGGGCCGGGCCAGATTCGCCAACTTCACCCCCATCCGGTCCGGCGGACGCTGCGCTCCCCTCTGCCCCATCATATTCCGCAGATTCGGCATATTCTTCACCCGCCACTCCAGCGCTCCCTTGGCCGCTAATAGTTTCTTCAGCAGTCAAATCAACCACGGGTGCCGCCGTCGTGGGTGCTATGGCGCGAATAGGTTCAACTATCTCAGGCTCTCCCAGGCTGGCCCCAGAATCACGCGGCATTTTTTCTGATCCGGATTGGCTAAGTTGGGCCGCCAGTTCAGCGCAAAAAGCGGAGAGCCCGGATGCGGTGTCGTGGGCAGTTCCGGACGAATCCCCGGACGAGGAGCTTTCGGACATAGGCGATCGCTCCAATAGGGCGCCCAGGCTTCCGAGCTATGAAGAAAAATGAAACTGCGTTCAATAGGGCCGATAGTAACATTCGTACCTTACCTAATCCTCCTTACCCAAATTCGAAAACCTAAACAACGCAAAAGGAAACGAAAGTACAAATCCCTTACCGAATGAGGAGGAAAAGTCCGGATGCGGAGACCGGAAGCGATCCTCGAATGTGTCGGGGCGCGCGCGAGAGCTAAGTGCTCGCCCCTCACGCGTCTCTCGCCTTTTTATAGGCAGGGGCGGCCGTGGGGAGCCGACGCGCGTCGGTTCACGCGAATCGAGGCAAAAAAAAAAGTCTCCTCATCCCGGGGCGGCGGCACATTCGGCGCGGGCACATTCGGCACAACGAGATATTGTCGGCCTTGCCCGGAAGGGACCACCCTTCCGGGCAAGACCGGAGGGCTACTGTTGGGGGCAGGAGTGGAATTGGCCACCCCGTCCCCCCTGATTGTGTGCGCCTCTTGTGTTTGATGTACGCAGGCACGGCCGAAAGCGGGAGGACGCGCATTCGGCATCAACGCAGGGCGCCAGGCGGAAGCCCCGATAGCGCGGGAGGACGCGCATTCGGCATCAACGCAGGGCGCCAGGCGGAAGCCCCGATAGCGCGGGAGGACGCGCATTCGGCGTCAACGCAGGCGCGGGCGGGAAGCCCCGATAGCGCGGGAGGACGCGCATTCGGCATCAACGCAGGCGCCGGGCGGAACCCCGGATAGCGCGGGAGGACGCGCATTCGGCATCAACGCAGGCGCCGGCGGGAAGCCCCGATAGCGCCGGAGGACGCGCATTCGGCATCAACGCGGGCGCCCGGGACGGAAAACCCGATAGCGCGGGCAGGCGCACATTCGGTGCAAGCATGGACACATTTGGCAGCCAGGCAGGAAGAAGAATCCGGATGTGCGACGGTCGGTGGTTGGCCGGCAAGGGTGGGCCCTCGGGCCATTTACTTGTCTGTCCCGTGTCGGTTATTCCCGTACGTTGAAATTAGGGTTGCCAGGGGCATTCTTGTACAAAAGGCAATACGACTTCCTATAAATACACCCTTCTGGGGACGTTGTAAGGGACTTCTGGACTCCGTGCGTTTTAGCCGGAGCACAAGGAATATAAGGTTCGTGTTGTTCGTTCCGTTTTGTAGCTTTGTGTTTCTAGTATCTCCTGTTTTGGTCCCTTAGGGGGTGCAACCCCAAAGGGCCGAAACAACAAGAGCCAAAGAAAATGGTGCTGTTGACCCTGATCGGCAAGTTACCAAGGAAGAGGTGCAGCAAGTTCAGTTCAGAAATAGCCGAACAGAGAAGGGCCAGACTTCAAATGCAGCCAAAGGGAATTGCTGAATGCACATTGAGCCGAAGCGCAGAGTCACAGCACGACATTTGTTGAATAAGTGGCAGAGAGAGAGGAAGATAGAGTATGATGAGGAGCAGCAGTTCATTGAAGAAGAGCGCAGGTTCATGGCAGAACGTCGGAGATATGAAGCAGAAGTGCGCCAAAGAGAACAAGAAGAGTACAGGAGAGAGCAAGAGCAGTCTCATTGGAACTGTTCCTTCTTCAGACACTGTTGGAATGAAGGCTTGAAGTTGCCTGCTAGGAACAATTGCCCTGAATGCAGTGATCAATATTCAGAGTACAGGCAATCTCGAGTCAACCGCCGTCCCGTTCATGATAGACTTGGAATGAGAGTTCCAGAAAACGATCGGCGCTTAAAAATAAACAGTTTTGATGGACATCGGAGGAAGAGATTTGCAGACCAAGCTTCGGCTCACAGCAGTGCCCATAATGCGGAAGAGAGCTCATACAGGTGGCAAAGAGGTCAATGGTGCCCTCCTGGTTTGAGGAAAAGCCAGAAAAGAAGGGTTCAGCGTTTGAGGAACCAGGAGATGAAACAAGAATTAGCCGAAAAGAAGCCAGTGTGGCGTCCTAAGAAAAAAGATGATGGACAGGGTCCTTCGGCTGATGCTAATATGGTGTTCTTTATCCCATTGGAGTTCGAGCTCCGAAGATCAAAATGTTCAAGATGAAGTATATTCGTACTTTGATGAAACCGAATGCCGAGACCTAATGGCTCAACTTGTGTTGACTCGGCAAGCGCTTTGACAAGCCAATTAAAAATCGCCATCCGAAGCCATTATATCTAAAAGGATATGTCAACGGCAAACCTTTGACCAAGATGCTTGTGGATGGAGGGGCCGCTATCAATATTATGCCCTATGCTACTTTCGAAAGCTTGGAATGACAAGTGAAGATTTATTGCGACAGACATGATCCTTAGAGATTTTGCGGCAATGCTTCCACACTCGTGGAGCTGTACATGTGGAACTGATGATTGGATCCAAGACTTTGATCACTACTTTCTTTGTCATTGATGGCAAGGGGGCATATAGCATGCTTCTGGGAAGAGATTGGATTCATGCCAATTGCTGTGTACCCTCGACTATGCATCAGATTCTTATTCAGTGGATTGGAGATGATGTAGAAGTTGTTCAAGCTGATGATTCGAAGTGTTGCCACTTCCGAGCTCGCTTATTGGGAGTATGATGGACAAGATTGCCTTTCGGGTAAAAAATGGAAAGAAGGTCCCGTCAATGTGTTCAACGAGATCAACAAATGCGATCCAAGCGATGGCTCGATAAAGAATTTTTAATGGGCAATCCAATCGATGGCAACAAAGGCAAAAAAGCGGGTCGTGGTTTCATGTCGGCCGACAAGTTAGAAGAGATCGATGTTGGTGATAGCACAAAGTCAAGGCCGATGTATATCGATGCAAATTTAGACCCGGAATATAAGTTGAAATTAGTAGAGTTGCTTGAAAGAGTTTAAAGATTGTTTCGCTTGGGATTACACAGATGCCTGGATTGGATCGATCAATTGTTGAGCATATATTGCCTATCAAACCTGGGTTTCGTCCTTTCAAACAACCTCCACGAAAGATTTATAAAGAAGAGGTATTGGCCGATGTAAAGAAAGAAGTTGAAAGACCGATTGAAGCAAACTTTATTCGGCCATGCAGGTATGCGAGTGGATTTCAAACATAGTACTGTCTACAAAAAGAATGGAAAGATGAGAGTATGCATAGACTTCGGAGATCTCAACAAGGCTACTCCTATGGACGGTTATCCAATGCCGGTTGCCGATTTGCAGGTTGACGCAAGACGAGGCTATGAGGTTATCGGTTTATGGATGGCAATGCGGCTATAATCAGATTTTCATGGCGATTGAGGATGTTGCAAAAACTGCATTCGGATGCCCTGGTCATATTGGATTATTTGAATGGATAGTTATGACATTCGGATTGAAAAATGCTTTGGTGCAACTTATCGAGAGCCATGAATTATATTTTTCATGAGTTGATCGGCAAAATTGTAGAAATTTACATTGATGATGTGGTGGTCAAATCCGTAAATCATGAAGGACATTTAGCCGATTTGAGAAAGACTTTGGAGTGCACAAGAAGACATGGTTTGAAAATGAACCCAAATAAATGTGCCTTTGGAGTCTCGTCTGGTGAGTTCTTGGGGTTTTTGATCCACAAAGGAGGAATAGAAGTTGGGAAGAAAAGCATGGAAGCAATAGACAAAATTGTGCCCCCAACTAACCTCACGAGTTGCAATCATTGTTGGGCAAGATCAATTTCGTGAGAAGATTCATATCCAATTTATCAGAAAGAGTATTGCCTTTCTCTCCATTGTTGAAACTCAAGAAGGATCAGAAATTTGTTTGGGGTGACATACAGCAAAAGGCTTTTGATGAGATCAAGCAATATATGAAGGCACCACCGGTGTTGGTACCTCCACAACTTGAGAAGCCTTTCAAGGGTATGTGGCGGCCGATAGCCTAACAATAGGATCGGCCCTTATGCAAGAGTTTGATGGAAAAGAGAGGGTGATAGCTTACCTTAGCCGAAAACTCGCTAGATCCCGAAACAAGATATTCGGCTATAGAAAAACTCGCTTGTGTGTTTATTACTCATGCACCAAATTTCGGCACTATTTGTTAAATGCCGAATGTGTGGTGGTATCTAATTTTGATGTAATTAAGCACATGTTATCAATGCCGATTTTAAATGGAAGGATCAAGAAATGGGTATTAGCACCGTCGAGTTTAATCGAGATATGAGTCGGCAAAAGCAGTGAAGGGACAGATAATTGCCGATTTTATTACTCAAAGATCGTGATTTATCTCGTTGATATGGTTAACATTGCCCCATGGGCATTATTTTTTGATGGATCATCATGTGACAAAGGTGGTGGTGCTGGAATTCTTTTGATATCCCCACGTGGAAAGACATTTGAGTTTTCTTTTTCAATTGAATATCCCGTCACTAATAATCAAGCAGTATGAAGCTTTGCTTAGAGGGCTTCATTTGTTAATAGAGATGAGAGTCTGTTCTTGTCGAGGTATTCGGTGATTCTCGAATTGGTGATCAATCAGTTAACAGGACAATATGAATGCAAAAATGATGTACTGCAAGGGTACCATGAACAATGTCGGGAACTTCTAAGAAGCTTTTCAGTGGTTACTTTGCATCATATACCCAGAGAGCACAATGGAGAAGCAAATAAATTAGCTCAAGCAGCCTTTGGATATCGAGAGAATCATGAAGTTTTTATAATAGAAGAAGGTGCTTTCAATACTGATCAAGTGGATAATGATTGGAGAAGTGATATTATCAGTTATCTGAAAGATCCATCTCAAAAAGTTTCCCGAAGGCTCAGGTATAAGGCCCTTAAATTTGTACTTCTTGATGATCAATTGTACCACAAGTCTATAGATGGAGTGTTGCTCAAGTGCTTGAGTCAAGAAGAGGCTAAGAAGATTATGTTTGAGGTTCATGAAGGGGCTTGTGGTGCACATCGAGTCGGCTTACCGAATGAAGTGGATAATCGGGAGAACGGGGTACTTTTGGTGACTATGTTGGAGGATTGCTTTGAATATTACAAAGGGTGTTGAGATTGTCGAGATATTCGGTAATGTTCGAGAGCACACTTTGCATCTGATTACAACCCGATAATCAAACCATGGCCGTTCGGAGGATGGGGCATAGATTTAATTGGACAAATTAATCCTCCATCCAGCAAAGGACACAAGTTTGTGTTATTAGCTACTGATTATTTTACTAAGTGGGTTGAGGCTATCCCTTTGAAAAAAGTTACATCAGAGAATATGGTCAGCTTTGTCAAGGAGCATATAATTCATAGGTTTGGGATCCCACAGACCATTACAACCAATCAGGGAACTCAGTTCACTTCTTTAGAGTTTTGTGACTTTGCCGAAAGCATGGGAATAAGGTTATATAATTCTTCCCCTTATTATGCACAAGCTAATGGCCAAGCAGAGGCATCAAATAAGATCATGATCAAGATCATCCAAAAGAAGATCGATGAGAAGCCAAGGAAATGGCACTTGGTCCTTAATGAGGCATTATGGGCTTACCGAATGACTTGCCATGGGTCCACACAAGCATCTCCATATGAGTTAGTTTATGGACATAATGCTGTGATGCCTTGGGGGTTGCAATCGGGATCAAGGAGAGTTGAATTGCAAAAGGACTTGATAGATAAAGATTATAAGGATTTGATGATGGATGAATTGGTGGATTTGCATTTGATTCATCTTAAAGCTTTGGAGAACATTGAGAAGAATAAAATGCGTGTTGCCAAGTACTACAACAAGAAAGTTAAAGTTAAACAATTTGCGAAGGAGACTTGGTTTGCAAAACGATATTGCCGATTGGTACAAAAGATAAAACATTCGGCAAGTGGTCTCCAAACCGGGAAGGACCTTTTCGAGTGGTTAGTTGTGCACTGGCAACGCATACATATTAAAAACATTATTTGGAGAAGAATTTACAAGGGCTATCAATGGCGAGATACCTTAAGAAGTTTTATCCAAGTGTTGAAGTTGGATCTTAATTGCAACCGTGACTCGAATGCAATATAGCCGATTGAATGAAAAATCGCCTTCGAGTAAAGGAGAGAAGTTGGAGAAAGCGGCCGATATTATTGTATTGCCTCTAGCGCAAAATAGCGATATCGTGTATATCGTCTTTAGAACAGAAATAGCCGATGCAGTTGTATCATCTTTAGCCAATTTTTAAAGTATAAATGAACAGTTTTGTCTCTCAGCCGGTAGGTTTATCGGGAGAAGATAAAGAGAATTGAAGTGCTATGCTTCAAACCATCAAGTCGTAGAGCAGGACCGAGATCTAATCGGCTAAGGTGACGTCACGTGTTCGGGAAGATTTCGTTCGGCAAGAATGTTGCAGTCGAGTTCTAACTAAAGGGATGATAATTCAAGCAAATGCAACAAATAAATATCATCACAGATAAGCAAGAACAGGGAGAAGACCAACATTCTTCATTAAAAGTTTTTATTACAACCCGCGCCAGTCCTAATACAAGCTACTCCTCTTCCTCGGTGAAGAGCTTGTTGAGGACGGACTCGTACGCCGCCAGGAGACCCTCGATGCCGTCAACCTCGTGGGGGAGACCACCCCGGAAGCCGACCGGCATGGGAGTGTAGTCGTCTCCAGTCCAGGACGATATCCCCGCCAATCCAAGAGCAGTGCCGAGGCGCACCCCATGGAGGGCTGCCCGATCAATCTGATCAGGCACCGCCTCTAGATGATCCACCACGGTTGGCCCCCTGGCGTTCACCTGGTTGGCCACCGCCGTTGCCGCCAACTTCAGGCGGTCTAGCTCCGCGTGAGGTCTGCAAAGAAACATAAGATAGACCAATGAACAGATGAATCAGGAAGAACGGGGATCGAAGCAATTGTTGAAGAGCAAATACTGGTGATGGCCTCGCTCAGCTGCCGGCAGTTGTCCTCCAACTCCAGCTTGGCGACCCCGAACTTCTTGGTTTCTTCACCAAGAAGCTCCCGTGCCTCGTCCCTCTCGCGGCGGTATGCGGCGGCGTCATAGCGGGTGTACGCCGGGATCTCCTCGTCGTTCCTATCCCATATAGGACGGTACGAGCTGGAGGAGGAGGACCCCGACGAGGATGAGGCAGAAACCGGCGCCCAGCGGAGCGAGGCCGGAGCGAGGCGGGAACAGGGAACGAGCCTTGCGGGCTGCCGCGCGGCCGCGCCCGAGCGCCATTGGCCGGTGCTTGATCCTCGCCGTCCTACAAGCAAGGTGCAATCAAGATCGGCTATATATACAAAAGAAACGCAGACGTGGAGAGGTTATTTTATTACTGCAGACGGCGGCCACCACGGTTACTTCCCTCCGCCACATCCACCGCAAGAGCGGGAACAGCAGGAGGAGGAGGAGTTTGAGTGCCGGCCGGGTGACCTGCCTCCGGAAGTTGGCGGCGTAGTCGCCGGCAACCCCGGTGCCCCTGAAACAAGATCAAGGAGGTGAACAACCGCAAGGGGGCAAGGCCCAGATCGGGTGAAATGAAGCAAGATCTGTGGCAACTCGACTCGAAGAGATGAAGATTTCTCACCGCCGACGCCGGGCATTGCTTCCCTCCGCCTTGTCCTCGGCCAAGCGCTTGCCGCGATCGCCGCCGCTCGCCATTGGTGGTGATGGGGTTTTTTGGCTTGAAGGTGGAGAGGAAGTGGAAGAGATTGGAGATGGCAACTGATTGGCGTGGTGATGATGGGAGCCGAGTGGCCCTATTTATAAATGTTGGAGCCGTGGCGGAACCTGCGGGAAAACCAATCGACAGATTAGGGTTTTCACACTTCTGTGGGCCGGTATTGAGTTGGACCAAGCCCATTACTGTGGTCGATTCAGTTACCAGCATGCGGTCGGCTAAATAGCTGAATGAGAACCATTCGGCTAAAAGCGTGTACTTGAGTCTACAGCGGTTGTGTTCGGCTGATTTGCACAGGTGTGAGTATAGTCATACTCAGGAACAGCCGAATGATAACAGAAGCAGAGAAGAAAGAAGAAAATGAAAATTTCCCATGATTCGGGGAAAGGAGATTGTTCTCGGGTATAACAGGCCGGACCTAAATATTTACACCTTCAAAATACAAGCCAAATATCTATGCGTTCAGAAAAGAGTTAATGACATCAAAAGCATCAGCCTTGATTCGGTTAACTTCATCAAGAGCTTTTTGATCCTCTTCTTCAGAGTCTTGGATCTTTGATAATTTGCTCTTGATCTGCCGCGTCTCCTTGATGACTGACTGAATTTTGGACTTAGCCAAGTCAAGAGGTGGCAGGTTGGCAAGCTTGGCTTCATGAGACTGAATATTGGCATTTAATTGAGCTAGCTGAGCTTCAAGCTTGGTTCTTTCATCTCTCATAATTTGCAGTTCTGGTCCCAAGGTGCTCAAGAGGTGCTCGGTTGACTTGATGTTGGAGTAAAGCTCCTTGACCTGCTGTTCTTTAGCCACTTTATCTCTCTCCAAGTCAGCCTTGGTGGATATATTCTTATGTGCGCTCTTGATAGCAGCAAAGTGATCATCGAGGTGGGATAAGGCATCTATAGCAGCTTTAAGATTGGAAGGAAGCTCTTGATCAATGAGCTCTGCTATTTCCCTTATCTTGTCCGAATCTTGGGTCAAAGCAACAACATCCTTTTTCGAAATAAAATTGTATCCTTCAGCTTGGCTTGATTCTCGATGATAACTGCTGATTAGAAGAAACTTCATCATCCCCAGCAAATTCTTCAGCAATAAGGGAAAAGCTGGCTTGTGGGTGAGCAGTATCCTGTTGATGAAACATAAAAAAGTAGTTTAATCAAGTGATTCGGTCTAAGTGAAAAATAGCCGAATGGAGTAAGAGTGACACCTCTTCAGCAAAAACTTGATCAATTACATCCATAGTGGAATCAATATCCTGAGTGATTAACATAGTGGATGCCTCAGAATTAACATGGCTTGTTGAGGCAACCTGTATAGCCGGAATTGAGGGAACTGTCGCCTGATGAGGAGTGAGTGCTCCTGTTGCTTTTCCTTACTCATCTAAACCATGAAACACATGATGAATACCAGTACATTATTTAGAAGAGAGAGAGGCATAAAATGCAAGGATATACCAGGATTGCCAACAGGCTCATCGGCATCTGCCTGACCAGTGGATGCATCAGGAGAATCCTCCAAAGTCACTATTTTCTCAAAGCTCTGAAGATTGGCTTGTACCTGTAAAGGGAATGATAAATATGGGCATCTTAACAAGTAGAGACAGAAAGACTGGGGGCATTCATACCTGAGGAGTTGGTTTAGCTTTCTTTGACCTCATCTTTTTGGGAACAGCAGTGTCTTTGGGAGAGGAAGGAGTCTTCCTTTTCAGGTCCTTCAAGAGCACTATCTCATCGGCAGGGGTCCTGTTGAAGACTGCTAAAGTTGGAGCATCATGTCCTAATGCAATCGGACTAGGTTTCCGTATTGAACTTACGGGGGCTTGGAGGAGCATTGTCCCTGTTCAAAGAAGCAATTAGAATAAGGGTAAAAGCTCGGAACGGGAGAAGTTCGAGAAAGAGAAATACCTCATCATCGAAGTAAATTGAGGCATGAGGACTTGGCATAGAAGGTGGGCTTGAGTGCTGAAAATGTGAGAACGCCATTCTTGCCACCGGATTTGAATAAAGGATGGGCAACCTCGGTTGTTACCAAAGGATCGGAGTCCATATAATGGAAATTTACATCCCAAGTTGAAAACTTTGTTGGTCTCGTGATGTTTGGACAGGAACCTCCTAGGTTTTATGATGCTTGAAAAATATAACCTCGGAGGCAATTGACCAAATCTAGTTGCACTGGCAACCATATTGGGATTATAAAATTCATAAGTTGGGATTACCGGCCTGCCATGATGGAATTCTACGGCAAAGCACAAGGCCTGATGAAACAGGTTGAAAATCTCCTTGGATTCATCATCTATGCGGATTGATAGCTGAATTTGCAAGGCGAGTCGGGTTTTCATTTCCTCCGTAGGGGAACCAGATTATTTGGTCAAAACCCTTATAAAACAGCTTGAAGAGATGGCCAATATCTATATCAATAACAACGAAGATGCGGCTTCACCATATGTCCGACGGGCCTTTTGTCGTGGATTCTCACCTTCAAGATAGTTGACGGATGGAAAGCCCGTAGTGTGGAGGTCGATTGATACAATCCGATGCATGTACAATTGCAACCACATCTGAACCAGCCACCAAGGGCCATTGACGCAAGAAATTTCACCTTGATTCCTGATCTGAACGGTGATCGATGCATCATATGGTAAACGCGCCTAGGAGGTATTTGCCCAAGGGGATCAATTGACTGCGGCTAAGTCTTCAGCCATCACTATATGGTTCAGAGTGGGCTCATTGGACTTGCTGCAGAAGATGAATCTGCATAACCACATATTCATGAAAGCCCTGTATTCCTTGTTAGATACAGCACCAGTTGATGCATAAGACTGAATATGCTTGACCCATCCACCTCCTGACTTAATAGATTTCTGAGTACTAGTGCCCTTGTACTTAGTCGGGTATGCCGGTTTGGTGATATTCAATCCAATCATCATGAAGACATCTGCCAGTGTGATTGACATTGGGCTATGGCCGAAGATGAATGCATTGACAGCATCAGACCAAAAGTGAGAAGCAGCAATCAGCAAGGAATCATTTTACGGGCATTTCGGCTAATGACAGTTCCAAGCAGTGTTGGATGTCCTGTGCCTCCCAAAGATCACTGTTCTTGGCTTGCATCCTACGGTACCAATCACGCCGACCGCAATTGAGGGAAGAGGCCATGTTTTGAAGGTGTTCGGCCACTTTGTTTGGGGGCAATCCTGGATTTGAATGGGATCCTCAAAGTTTCCTTTTCAATAAAATCCCTCGGATTGGGGTCTCCCATCGGACCAAGGAAAAATGACCCAGGATGAGCAAGATTGGGAATCAAAATCTCGTTCTTCATTTCCTTTAGAAGAGGTGAGAGCGAGTAAATCAAGAACACATCTGAGAACTAATTCAGGAGAATTGCCGAAAGGGTAATACGAGTAGGGTTACCTCTAGAAGCTCCTCTTGAGTTCCTGTTGCCATGATGGAGGCTGGTTGAAGTCTCCGTCGCCATTGAAGACATGTAGCAAGCACGAGATCTCAAGCGGCGGGCTGCGGGCGTCGGCGGTCTTGACCTAGGCAAAGGGGCGGCGATAGTCAATTTCGAAATAAAACCCTTTTATCTCAAAATTGAGGGGCATGTGTTAACACCGGATTTTGGTCGGGGATATGACAGGTGGGCCGCGAGCGCGGATAGAGCAATTCGGCAAGCACGTGTGTGGTCGGCTAACTTTCTATATATTCGGCAAGCACGTGTGCGGTCGGCTATCTTTCTATATGTTCGGCAAAATGGTCAAGCGGTCGGTTGAGCAATGGCTTCATGAAAAAGGGAAGAGGAAGGGCGCGAGAAAGGGAAGGAGTCGTAATAGTCAAGGACTCCGATTATGGTTAGAGTTGGCATATTTGTATCTTTCCAATTTTGTTTAGATAATTCGTAAACACTTAGGATTCATGTTTTGTCCGGGTATAAATATAAGCCCTCGACCATTGTAATAAGGGTTCACAACCAAATCAATACAACCGGCTACGTGCCACCCTTCGAGTCCTTTTAGTCGTGTCGTCGAGTTCTTTGAGAGGGCCAATCGATCCGTCGACCTCCGTAAGTCCCGGCAACCTTGTTATCATGTCTAGTATCATGCGGTGGATTTAGATGTGATGCAAGTAGTCTTGTTTGTCTCGACGGGATGGCCGTGCGGCGGCGTCGCTTGACAATAGGAAGTCTTTGCTTGTGCTTTGCTTATCTCGACTAGATGGCCGTGCGCGGCGAAAGCGTCCGCTTGATAGCTTAGTATAAGCGAGATAGTTATCGGCTCTTTTAGATTTGGCAAGATCTAATAGATTCATTAAGTTACCAAGTGTTGCACGTTTTATTTAATGTTTATTTATTTGCAACACTCCTTTTGCCCAATCTAGATTGATGCTCTTTTCGGCTCTCGATCATCCTTTTATGTTCATTCAATGTAGAGTAGATCGAGTTCATATAGCGAATTAGATCAATCAAGATTGTTACATGTTGTGGGTTCATGCAAGCTAGTGCGTCTAGGTCTTTGTTAAAGGCTTTGGGTATCGTGCGGCGAGATGTAGGCTTTTGCTTTGCTCTAGATCGTAATAGTTCTGTTTGTTCCTTCTTCATGGACCCGATTCGGCAATCTTGCCGATACGGTTATGCTTACACGTGTAATGAGTATTTATAGATCTACTTAGTCAATTACGTGCTTTTAGCTCTTTATTGTTAGATTGTATCATGCGGTGGATTGATCTAGTAGTAAGGAGTGGTGTAAATTCATAGTAAGTGGTATCATGCGGTGGATTAGCTTGCTTGAGTTTATGCTCGATGGGTTTATGAAGGCTAGACGTGCGCGAGACTAGTTGGAGTAGCCTATGCATGTGTTGTTTAGTAGATCTATATTTATAAGTTACTTATCCTTAATTATTAGTGCTTGATGATGCTTTAAACACGAGATATAGTTTGATATGCTTTGATGATTAATTCTTGTTCAAACATGTCTTCGTTTATACTTATTCGGCAGTTCAGTTCTATTCATATTATTTATACATCATTAGCCGAATGAATTACAAACATGTTGGCAGATAGCTTCTATAGCTATATGTCGTCGTAAGTGGCTTCGGGGCCGTAAAGATGGAACTGCTGCGGTCTCATCCGCATGTTCCGTTTTGATCTTACCGTTTTATCCCTTGTCGATTTTCGGGGTCAAATCGACGGCACGCTTCCGGATTCAACGCCGGGCACCCGATTGAAGCTAGGCTTTCCCGGCTTTCTGCACATGTGTGAGCCGCGGTGCGTCACTTTTTGTGTCAACAGTATGCCATGGTTAAGGCATTTTGACGCCTCGGCCTCACCACCACAACGTTTGTCATCACCCGAGAGCCCGAAAGGCCCTTAACAACAGCTCCATGACTCCAGAACTTCCATATTTGCACACACGACCGTTGTCTTTGCCGCACGGCCGTATCCTGTGCATCCTACGGCTCTCCGCACCGGGTCAAGCACGCTCGTACCCTGTAACACCCTAAAAATTGTTTTACAATTTAGTGATTAAATTGAGCATTTATATATTTGTCTATGCATTTTAACATAGGAGAAATAATAATTTTTGGTTAAATAAAATTAACTATAAGGCTTAGAAACATGTATGATGCATTCATGCCGAAGCATATTGTTTTTGCTTGAGTGCAGGGCTAGGTTGTTTGTGGTTGAATTCAAATTTCATTTGAATTTGGCCAGATTTCAATCTCTGAAAAATATAAAAGAGTTTTCTTCTAAAACTTTCTTTTCTTCCTTTGTAGCCCAACCACGAAGCTTGCCCAGTTTCTTTTCTTTTTCCTGCATCTGAAATCTGGCCTTGGGCCATTAGAGGTCAGCACGGTGGCCTTCTCTTTTCTTTTCTCCCGTGCACACACGAGCCCAGCTCCTTGGCCTGCTCGACTGCAGAGTGGAGCAGCCCATCCATCGATACCCTTCTCTCCTTTCTCGCTGTGCAGCACCAGGTCAACGCCACCCTCGCTCCTGGAATCCAGGCGCCATCATTCATCGCGTTCTTCACTCCTCCCCTTGAATCCGATTGATGGAGGCCATGAAGGAGGCGCCTTCAAGCTCTGCAGTGACGGCGGGCGAATTACGCCGCAGCCGTTTCCGTTTCTTTCGCCCTCGTCGCCCTATAAATCCCATGGCCGAGCTCTCACTCCCTCCCTTCCGTTCTTGGTCCCAAAGCACCCACACACTGCCACTTTCGATTCGTCTTCCCAGAGCTCTACAGACTCCGGGGTTGTGCCTTGGAGTTTCGTCAGGTAATGACGCGACCGTAGGTACTCTCAGCTCTCAATTTCATCTTGATTATTGCCCAAGTTCGTGCTCACCGGCGGCCGTTCCTCTTTCTCCAGTTCGCCGCCGTTCGTTGCACGTGATCTTGGAGTCTTCCTGATCGCGTGAACACTTTCGTCGGACTCACGGTATACTCCTTTTGCTTTCGGTCCAATCAGCTTCGTGTTCTAATACACTGGAACGCCGTATCGGCGAGCTCCAGATCACACAGGCCATGACACTGCCTGCATCTTTTCCTGTACCGATGGCACTTCCAGTTCCTAGCACGATGGTCAAATTAAGCACACCAACGCTAACTGCACTCTCTCTGCACTGATGCACGCACGGGCAAGTTCACTGAACAGCCACACCAATGCCAGAACACCTTGCTTGCTTGCTTGCTGTCCTTCTGTAGCTATTTAGCCTGTTGATATCATCAGTGCGTCACACAAGTATGTGGTCGTTTTCCTGTAGAAAAGTATTTTCACAAATACAATGCAAATACTAAGGATCCAGGATCTGCTTAGAACACGTTAGAATTCAGGTTTTAAATCAAAATTCGAGTTCAGTTTTCAGCAATGCCTTTGAATCTTGTTTTATGCATAACTTTGACGTTTTAAATCCGATTAGAGTGATTCTTGCGCTCATGTGTTCGTAGCAGTACATAGATCAGTTTTATAACCTTTTTAGCCTTTGTTTATATTGATTGGTGTATTGTTCTAAAAGAAATATGTTTCTTTGCATGTAATGATTGGAATGGATGCTTGATTGGTGATGTGGATTGCGTTTAGAAGGTGATCAGTTTGAGTTCGTTGAGGAACCAGTGGGTGACCAGCAGCAGTACCAGGAGGAAGTTTTTGAGGAAGGCAAGTGTAATAATGGGTTTCCTTGCACCTATACAATTTTATAATTCATTCATGAGTCTAACTTGAAAAGCCCTTAAGGTCTGTACCTTGTTTACTGTTGATCTATATATCCTTGTTACCTTTGGGTTTGGGTGCATGGTTGGTTAGTTGCTGCTGCGCATAACCAAATTAATTAATAATCTTGACTAATGGTTTATGCAATCTGATAAAATGATGCTTTTTAGCAACTTCCAGGGGCTAGAGTACATGGTTTTGTTGCTCTAGTGCCTTTCCATAAGGACTCAATCCTGAAGCGGCCACCCAGGATAACCGTACAACCCCGAGTGTCAAATGGCTCTGACTTTAATCGTATAACTAGTATGTCTCTAGCTTGTTAGTGGTTACCGAAAGGCGCAAAAGGGGGGTGCCGAGTCGGGTATGGCTCTTGTCCTGCCGAGGTGTGTGCTGGGCTGCGGTCACAGATGTGCCACTCTCGGAGGAGAGCATCCATATCTGCTTGGTCAATCTGAAACCTAGCGGCTACTAACTTATTAGAGTGTCTAGTGAAAGGTTATGTAGTGAGACCCTTTCGCGCTTCCTTGGTAGAGGCGATGTGGGCTTTGCAAACCCCGACATCTGGGAATCACGGCTCGGTGGGTAAAGTTGTACAATTTCTGCAGAAATCAATTAACATGTTATAACACCGTGCTCACGGATAAGAGCGACCTGGATCCTTCTTGATTAGTGGTTACTTTGGTTCTTGGATGGTTTGGGAGATGATAATAATCTTGATTAATACTTATTCAATTGGGTTGGTTTATTCACTAAAGTAGTGTTACAAGTTTAATAAAATTTGTCCAACTAAAATTGCTAACTGCAGTCAACCGTGTCAAGCCTTTGAGCCTCATAACCCCTTTGTTATACTTGCTAAGCATGGTGCGCTTACACTTGTTTTATATACAATGAAAACCCCGGATGGGTAACAGATGCTTTTGAGGAGTTTCCTGAAGATGTCCAGGAGTTCTAGCTAGCTGATGTTCACCAGTTGGAGTCCCTGTGGCAGCTTGGGCTAGTTTCCGCTTTGTAATAATATTGCCTGTGAGCAAACCTTTGTGATAATTATGAGATGCTTATCGATGTAATAAAGTACTTTACTTTGATACATATACAATTTGATATGTATGTGAGTTTGGACATCCTGGGCGCACATATATGAGTACTTGGTTTTGCCTTGCAAAATTGGGTACTACAAATTGGTATCAAAGCCTTAGCTGACTGTAGGACGATCAGCCTAGATAGAATGGACGTTTCTAGGATCTTACCTTCATTATTTTACTATATTTAATTTATTACAAAATTATTGCTTATATTCTGACCTTTATCTATTGCAAAATTATTTTGGTTCTAAGACTCAACTCTTCAATCTTATAGATGGCTCGTACCCGCATGCACCCCTTGCAAGCGTGTCATCCGGGCTTCAACGTACAGAATGAGGTTCACCCTGGGCAAACGTCTTCCCCCGCACCTAGTGGAGGCGCTGAGGAATGAGGAGGAGGAACCCCAGGAGGTGCAGCAGTAGGAGGTACAGCCTGTGGCGGTGCCTATGGAGGAGCCTCTAGAGGATGAAATTGAAGATGAACCCATGGAAGAAGAACCTGATGAGGAGCTAATTATGATAGAAGATTCTGATGAGGAGCCTATGGAGGAAGAACCTGTGGAGGAAGAATAGCAGGGTTGTCAAGTGGCTGCAGGAGATCCTGATGATGGGGATGGTTCTGATAGTTCAGATTCTGATGAAGAAAGTGATCATGGTTCCCATGATGGTGAGGGTGCTGATGAAGATGGTGAGGTTGGTGGTGATGGTGCCGCTGGAGGAGGTGGTGGAGGTGATGATGGTGATGACATCTATGCCAAACTCCTTGCTGATGGTTGGTCAGTGGAGTATGACATCGATGTGCAAAGTGACAGCTATTTTCATCGGAAACTTGTTTCTCTTGTTCGCCGCTATCATCCCAACAGCACAGTTCAGTACAAGACGGATGCTTGGACTCACCCTAACTACACTGGTTTCTTTGAGACCATGGTGTATATCCGGGAGGGCAGCAGGGTGTGCTACATCCATCGTGCTATCACTGCAAGGCTGACAAAGGCAGCCGCCATCCAGGATGCTGCAAGGCAAGCTCTCCTTGTGAACCGCGACCGTCACTTTCATGATATTCAGTGGGAGGAGGACCGCTATCTTCCTCGCCGACGGAGTGGGGAGTCCAATTGCAAGATTGCTGCTACATATGGTGAGGTGAATTTCAGACTTCGCCCCGCTCTGGAGCACATGGCGCAGCTCAACACAGGTCTGGACCAGACCTTGGATGAGCTGAATGCCTTGGGAGAGGCGTACATAAAGCTCTGCCATGAACATGCTGTGTTGAAACGTCAACTTGTTGGGCCTGAACCAGAAATGCCTCAGCTTGCTGTATCACCACTGAGGATCAGAGGCGGCCATGGAGACCCCAACACCAGCACCAATATTGACCCCTAGGATGATTCCCCATATGTAATAAACACGCGTAGTTCCTATGCGAGAGTGTGTTTAGTTTTACCTTCAAATGATTGAACTTTTGTCACTTAATGATTGAATGCTTGTGCTGATGCCAAATGAATGATTTGGATCTTTGTTTTGATTCTGATGGTTGTGGGCATGTCCACAATCATTTAGTTAGGGTTAAGGCTTAAGGTTATATGTTCAATAAATAGTTGGGTTCTCTTTTATCTCATTGTTCAGTTCTGTCATTCTGGAGCAGTCAGTCTTCCTCAGTTCATATCTCAGTTTCTGTTCATCCAAAAATCTTGAAATTTTTATGGAAGCTTGTAGACTTCTTTAGATTTCTTTTGGTTCCGGAATCACTTCAAAATCTGTTACGGTTTGTGAGATACACCTGTTATAATTCAGTGTCTCTGTCCTGTCAGAAAACTGCTGTCTGAAAGCTGGAGCAGTACTGTTTCAGGTCTGATTTCGCCTGAGTAAACTTCAGAATCTGAGAATGTGTTCTGAACGAAAATTTTAGAGAATTTTGTAAGCTTTCCAGATATGTAAATTTAGCATTCAGATGATATTCAGAGAGGAAGTTATGCCCATTTTACTGAACTGCTGATTGTCCAACTTGTCAGAAAAATTCAGAATTGTCTATGGTTTCTTATCTCATATATATATATATATATATATATATATATATATATATATATATATATATATATATATATATATATATATATATATATATATATATATATATATATATATATATATATCTCTCTCTCTTTGCCATTAGTTTTGAATCATCTACCAATATCATTCTATCATTTCTCATATATCTTACATATTTTGGACACTTGGAACTCATACATGATGTATGTGCTACAGATGGTGAACACTAGGAGCCAGGGTGGTAATAACCCGCCACCGCCACCACCTGTGAACATGGAGCAATTGATGATGATGCAAACACAGTTGCTACAGCAGATGGCTCAGAATATGCAGAACATGCAAAACAATCAGAATACCAATGGAAATGGGCCTCCTCATGTGAGGGACAAAAGAGGAGAATTTCTGAAAGGACATCCACCTGTTTTTGAGCACTCATCTGATCCTCTCCAAGCTGATGATTGGTTGCGGGCAACTGAAAGGCAACTGGAGATTGCACAATGTGATGACACGGAGAAGGTTTTGTATGCATCTGGGTAGCTGCAAGGTGCAGCTCTTGACTGGTGGGAGTCATTCCGTTTTGGCCGTGCCGAAGCTAATCCAATAACTTGGGAAGAGTTTCGCACTGGTTTCCGTACTCACCATGTGCCTGCTGGTTTAATGAAGCTGAAGAAGAAAGAATTCCTAGCTCTCAAACAGGGAAGTATGTTAGTTGCTGAATACCGTGACAAGTTCATACAACTATCGCGGTATGCACCTGATGATGTGAATGATGATGCCAAGAGGCAAGAACTTTTTATGGAGGGACTGAATGATGGACTGCAATATCAACTACTGTATCACAGCTTTGCAAATTTTCAGCAACTTGTTGACAAGGCTCTAGTTATTGAAAATAAACGCCGTCAGATGGAGGATAAGAAGAGAAAGTTTCAGGGACAGCAGTCTGGGAGCAACTCACGCTTTCGTAACACTCCACAGCAAGCCTACCCACAGCAGCGCTATCAGGGGCAGTCAGGCTTGATCAATCGCAACCAGCAGCCCCAGCGTGCCAATCAGCAGCAGCAGTACAGAGCACCAGTGCAGCGTCAACAACAAGCTAATAATGCTCCAGTGAAGAATACTAATCCCAATGGTCCTAAGGCACCTGGAAACAATCAGTGTTTCGCTTGTGGTGAGATAGGGCACTACTCCTTCAATTGCCCAAAGAAGATAAACCAGGGTGCCCGGGTACAGAACCAGCGTCCTCAGCAGAATGGTGGACAGAACCAGAACAACCGAGGGCAGCAGAATTATGTTCGTGGAAATGTCAACCATGTGACAACTGAGTCAGCACAGGAGGCACCAGACGTGATGATGGGTATGTTCCTAGTGCACTCAAATCTTGCTTCAGTATTGTTCGATTCTGGTGCATCACATTCCTTTATAAGCACTTATTTTGTGAAGAAGCATAGTATGTTAATGCAACCTATGAAGAAAGAAATGGTAGTTAACTCACCTGGAGGGGAATTGAAAGCAACCTTAGTCTGTCCTAGAGTCAACCTAAAAATGAGGGGGGTAGACTTTGAAGCAAGTCTTATAGTGCTTAATTCATTGGGAATTGATGTGATACTTGGCATGGATTGGATGAGACCTCATAAAGCAGTTATCCAAAGTGTGAGAATAAGTCTGTGAATCGATGGCCCCAACAGGGGAGCAAATTGAAGTAGGAATCTCTATGTCGGTTGAACGGCTTTGCATGGTCAATCGGTTGGAGGGTACATCTATAGAAAATATGCGGATAGTAAATGAGTATCCCGATGTCTTCCCGGATGAGTTAACGGGTATGCCACCTGAACGAGATGTTGAGTTTATAATTGAACTTTTACCTGGAACTGCACCTATAGCTAAGAGACCATATAGAATGGGAGTGAATGAGTTAGCTGAACTTAAGAAACAAATAAGAGAACTGCTAGACAAGGGCTATGTTAGGCCTAGTTCTTCACCTTGGGGAGCGCCAATGTTGTTTGTAGAGAAGAAAGATGGTACACAGAGAATGTGCATAGATTACAGATCTCTCAATGAGGTGACAATTAAGAACAAGTACCCACTTCCTAGAATTGATGATTTGTTTGACCAATTGAAAGGCGCTTGTGTCTTTTCCAAGATCGATCTCCGATCTGGATACCATCAGTTGAGAATAAGGAAATCTAACATTCCCAAAACTGCTTTTGTGACCCGATATGGATTATATGAGTTTACAGTAATGTCTTTTGGTCTGACAAATGCACCTGCCTACTTTATGTATCTGATGAACAAAGTATTCATGGAGTATCTTGATAAGTTTGTAGTTGTGTTTATAGATGATATTCTAGTCTTCTCTAAGAATGAGGAAGAGCATGAGCAGCATTTGAGGCTAGTTTTGCAAAAGCTTAGAGAGCATCAACTCTATGCTAAACGAGCAAGTGTGAGTTTTGGCTTAAAGAAGTAGCTTTCCTTGGTCATGTTGTCTCTAATGGAGGAGTAGCGGTAGATCCTAAGAAGGTTAAGGATGTATTGAGTTGGAATCCGCCTAAGGATGTGAGTGAGATCCAAAGTTTCCTTGGAATGGTGGTTACTACGGGAGGTTTATTGAAGGATTCTCCAAATTAGCAAAACCTATGACTGCTCTTTCATTAGAAAAGAATGCTAAATTCATATGGTCCAAAGAGTGTCGAGCTAGTTTTGAAGAGTTGAAAAAGAGATTGACCTCGGCCCGGTGCTTACCTTACCGATCTTTCTAAAAGCTTCTCTATCTATTGTGATGCCTCACGACAAGGCCTCGGTTGTGTTCTTATGCAAGAAGGCAGAGTTGTTTCCTATGCATCCAGACAGCTGAGAAAACATGAGGTGAACTATCCAACCCATGATCTAGAGTTAGCAGCCGTGGTACATGCTCTTAAGATATGGAGGCATTATTTGATTGGTCATAAGTGTGAAATTTATACAGATCATAAGAGTTTGAAGTATATATTCACTCGATCGAGATCTGAACATGAGGCAACAGAGATGGCTAGAATTAATGAAGGACTATGACCTAGAAGTACACTATTATCCTGGTAAGGCTAATGTAGTAGCGAGACGCTACGACGAAGGAGTTATGTCAACATGGCCCATGTAACTCAATTGCCTAGAGAGTTGTGTGAAGAATTCGAATATTTAAATTTGGGCATTGTGGCTAATACTATGGAATTAGAGGTGGAACCTACCTTAGAACGAGAGATCAGAAGGACACGGCTTGATGATGAGAAAATCAAGGATATTGTTGAGCGTATAGTAATTGGCAAAGCACCGGGATTCCATATGGATGATCAGGGGACAGTATGGTTTGGTAAAAGAATTTGTGTGCCAGATGTGAAATCTATTAGGGTTTCTATCTTGAGGGAAGCTCATGATTCAGCCTATTCTATACACCCTGGAAGTACTAAAATGTATCTTGATCTTAAAGAGAGATATTGGTGGTATGGTTTGAAAAGAGATGTAGCTGAACATGTGGCTGTTTTTGATACATGTCAAAGAGTAAAGGCAGAACATCAGAGGCCAGCAGGATTGCTTCAACCTATGAAAATACCTGAGTGGAAATGGGAAGAAGTTGGTATGGACTTTATAGTGGGTTTACCCCGTACACAAAGAGGACATGATTCTATTTGGGTAATTGTGGATCGATTGACCAAAGTGGCACATTTCATACCTGTCAAGACTACATATTCGGGTGCAAAGTTAGCAGAGCTATATATGGAGAGGATTGTATGTTTACATGGAGTGCCAAAGAAAATTGTTTCGACAGAGGTACACAATTTACATCCAATTTTTGGCAGAAATTACATGAGTCCATGGATACGAAGTTGAACTTTAGCTCAGCTTATCATCCTCGACAGATGGGCGGCGAGAGAACAAATCGAGATCTTAGAGGATATGTTAAGAGCTTGTGCTCTACAATATGGAACAAGTTGGGATAAGAGTTTGCCATATGCTGAATTCTCTTATAACAACGGCTACCGAAAAGTCTCCGGATGGCACCGTTTGAAGTCTTGTATGGAAGAAAGTGCGGGACACCATTGTTTTGGAATCAAACGGGGAAAGTCAAGTTTTGGGCCGAGAAATCCTGAAAGAGGCGAGAGAAGCTAGTACATACGGTAAGGCGAGATCTGAAAGTTGCACGGTCTCATCAAAAGAGTTATGCTGATACTAGAAGAAGGGATTTGTCATTTCAGATTGGTGATTCTGTTTATCTCAAAGTTTCATCGATGAAAGGGATTAAGAGATTTCATACTAAACGGGGACTAGCTGTGGAGGTATAAACTCCATATACCCTCACGGCCTAGTTTGGGCCGACACGCTACCACCAGGCCGGCCCATCAAGCTCCAAGACCGATCGGCTCAGGCTGGTCGGACAGCCTAAAACGGGCAATAATATCGAAGACCGACAAGGAGGACAAGACCTAGGCGAGATAGGAAAGTTTAGACTTGTAAAGTATGTAAACTTAGTACCGGATAGGCTAGTTCGACTTGTAACCTTGCTCCCCGCGATATATAAGGAGAGCAAGGACCCCCATGCCGAAGGACGGAATGCGGCATAACGCACGAACTCATACATCCACATCATAATCGAAACGAGAGCGGGACGTAGGGTGTTATGCTTCATAGCGGCCGAACACAGGTAAACCTTGTGTGATTGCTCCTGTTTACATCTTGCTCGCAACCTCGGTGCGCCTTCCGCCAATCCATTACCGGTCGGGGCATACCCACAGTCGGACTATCGCCGATATTTCGTCGACAAAACTCACCACCACAATGTTTGTCATCACCCGAGAGCCCGAACGGCCCTTAACAACGCTCCATGACTCCGAACTTCCATATTTGCACACACGACCGTCTTTGCCGCACGGCCGGATCCCCGTGCATCCTACGGCTCTCGGCACCGGGTCGAGCACGCTCGCACCCCATGGTTAAGCCATTTTGATGCCTCTCACCTCTCCACCATAGAGTTTTCCATCACCCGAGAGCCTGAAGGGCCCTTAACCACGGCTCCACGACTCTAAAACTGCCATATTTGCACACTCGACCATGCTGCCGCACGGTCGGTTCCAACGCGTCCTATGGCTCCCGACACTGAGTCAAGCATGCCCGTACGCCATGGTTAAGGCATTTTGACACCTCTGGCCTCTCTACCATAGCATTTGCCATCGCTCGAGAGCCTGAATGGCCCTTAACCTCGGCTCCACGGCCCTAGAACTGCCATATTTGCACACACGACTTGCTGCCGCACGGCCGGTTCCTGAGCGTCCTACGGCTCCTCGCACCAAGTCAAGCACGCCCATGCGCCATGGTTAAGGCGTTTTGACACCTCTGGCCTCTCCACCACAGTGTTTGTTGCCGCTCGAGAACCCGAATGGCCCTTAACCATGGCTCCACAGCTCTATAACTGCCATATTTGCACACACGACTATGCTACTGCACAGCCGGTTCCTGCGGGTCCTACAGCTCTCGGCACTAGGTCAAGCATGACCGTATGCCAAAGTTAAGGCATTTTGATGCCTCTAGCCTCACCACCACAATGTTTGTCATCACCCGAGAGCCCGAACGGCCCTTAATCATATCTCCATGACTCCAGAACTTCCATATTTGCACGCACGACATTGCTGCCGCACGGCCGGATCCTGTGCATCCTATGGCTCTCGGCACCGGGTCAAGCGTGGCCGTACGCCATGGTTAAGGCATTTTGACATCTCTGGCCTCTCTACCATAGCGTTTGCCATAGCTTGAGAGCCTGAACAGCACTTAACCTCGGTTCCATGGCTCCAGAACTGCCATATTTGCACACACGACTGTGCTGCCGCACGGCCAGATCCTGTGCATCCTACGGCTCTCCGCACCGGGTCAAGCACGCTCGTACCCCATGGTTAAGCCATTTTGATGCCTCTCACCTCTCCACCATAGAGTTTTCCATCACCCGAGAGCCTGAAGGGCCCTTAACCATGGCTCCACGGCTCCAAAACTGCCATATTTGAACACACGACTTTGCTGCCGCACGGCCGGTCCTGCGCGTCCTACGGCTCCTCACACCAAGTCAAGCACGCCCATGCGCCATGGTTAAGGCATTTTGACACCTCTAGCCTCTCCACCACAGCATTTGTTGCCACCTGAGAACCCGAATGGTCCTTAACCATGGCTCCACGGCTCTAGAACTGCCATATTTGCACACACGACTATGCTACTACACAGCCGGTTCCTGCGTGTCCTACAGCTCTCGGCACTAGGTCAAGCACGACCGTATGCCATAGTTAAGGCATTTTGATGCCTCTGGCCTCACCATCACAATGTTTGTCATCACCCGAGAGCCCGAACGACCCATAACCATATCTCCATGACTCCAGAACTTCTATATTTGCACACAGGACTATGCTGCCGCATGGCCGGATCCTGTGCATCCTATGGCTCTCGGCACCGGGTCAAGCATGCCCGCGCGCCATGGTGAAGCCATTTTGATGCCTCTCACCTCTCCACCATAGAGTTTTCCATCACCCGAGAGCCTGAAGGGCCCTTAACCACGGCTCCATGGCTCCAAAACTGCCATATTTGCACACACAACCATGTTGCCGCACGGTCAGTTCCAACGCCTCCTATGGCTCCCGACACTAAGTCAAGCATGCCCGTACACCATGGTTAAGGCATTTTGACATCTCTGGCCTCTCTACCATAGCGTTTGCCATAGCTCGAGAGCCCAATGTGCCCTTAACCTTTGCTCCACAGCTCCAGAATTGCCATATTTGCACACACGACTTTGCTGCCGCACGGCTGGTTCCTGCGCATCCTACGGCTCCTAGAACCAAGTCAAGCACGCCTATGCACCATGGTTAAGGCATTTTGACACCTTTGGCCTCTCTAGCACAGCGTTTGTTGCCGCCCGAGAACCCGAATGACCGTTAACCATGGCTCCATAGCTCTAGAACTGCCATATTTGCACACACGACTATGCTACCGCACAGCAGGTTCTTGCGTGTCCTACAGCTCTCAGCACTAGGTCAAGCACGACTGTATACCATGGTTAAGGCATTTTGATGCCTCTGGCCTCACCACCACAATGTTTGTCATCACCCGGGAGCCCGAACGGCCCTTAACAACAGCTCCACGACTCCAGAACTTCCATATTTGCACACACAACTGTGCTGCCACACGGCTGGATCCTGTGCATCCTACGGTTCTCGGCACCGGGTCAAGCACGCTCATACTGTTGGTATTTCTTAACGTATGCGGAGAATCCGCAAGCGTACGAAAGTACCGTTGTAGCCTTCACCGGAAGTATTCGGGGTATCGTAATTTCCACGGGGAACGGAGGTATTTCTCCTAGCTAATTCGTCAAGGAACAACCCAAGGGTAGAGATAGAAAGGTAGGTAGAGATGGATTCCTATAGCTTTTAGGGTCCTAAGCATAGTGATACAATACTTCCACCGGCTCACTTCGGGCCGGATCGCACCCAGGACTCCCGGGTGATGCCGGCTGTAGCTCTACGCCGCACCGACATGGGGATTACAAGGGACGGACGGGCCGTCACCACCTGCCGCCTACTACCTCAACCGTGGAGTGCGAGGCAAACGAAGGCGGCCTCTAGCCTAGACACCACGTCTATGCCGGCGACTACTACTCTAGCGTCGTACGGGGATCCGTCTCTATCGGGGCCCTCTACTAGAGCATCCGCCACAAGGACGGACGACGATCCCGTGAACAAGCATGGTAAAGCTCAACTACACAAAAGACAGAAAAGACTATAAGAAACACGAATACTCACTTAGCCAAGATCCCGTTAGGGAGCCGAGTAGAATATCCGCAGAGGTACAAGGTCGGGGAGACGCCGAAAAGCCCGGCGCTTCCCCGCTCTCTTCCCTCACATCTCTCTCTCTAACTCTATAGCTATTAGGGCATAGCCCTTTCGAATGAGGCTCTAGTGTGGTGCTCTTCTCCTTTGAATGGTTGATTGTGAATGAAGAGAAAAGAGCCCCTTTTATATGTGGAGAGGAGGGGGCTATTTGCAAATGTGACATCCCCACTTGGAAGGTGGAAACCAACCTCCCAACATCGGTTTGAGGTACAATGCACCTGGACACACCCCAGAACCGACCTCCCGGCGAGTTAATGCACCGACCTGTAAAAGTGGGTCCGGGTTGGCAGCCGCCGGGGCGCGAGCGCGCCCCTGGCGCGAGCGCACCAGGTCCTGGGCCGAATGGGCTGAAACTTGGGGAGTGGATGGGCCTCGTCGCCAGCTTCGCAACGCATATTTGTTTGCCTCAATCGGAGTCCGTATGAGTGAGATATGGCCCGTTTACTGAGACCCACTCATCCAGCCCGAGATGGAGTTGGACCGGATTTTGGTCTTCCATCTTTTGGGCTTATGTTTGGCATTTTGGCCCATGTATGAGACTCACAATTGTCAGGCAAATGGGCCACTCTCTTATTCATGGTTTTCTTGTGTGCTTTGGCCCATTTGTGTGCATTTCCGGAGTTGTCTTCCTGCAGCGACAATCACCGAAACTCGTGGAATATGTTAGCGTAAAGTCCTATTTGCTAAGTTTGGGATAGATTTTATATTCTTATTGGTGGTCTAAAATGTGCGATAAGGACCGCCAACAAGATCCCCACACTTACTCTTTACTCGTCCTCGAGTAAAGCTTTAGGACTAAGAAGGCTCATCTCTTTGATGTATAACCCGCATACAAGTTATTCCAAGCTTCACCCGCACTTGTGAACTTTTGAATTGTCTACCACATTATCTTGGGTAATTGAATAATGGAACAACATGGATTCAAATCCCCTTGCATCGGTCATATCGAAACTTGGGTTTTTTGAATGGTTTTATAAAAAGAAAAGATAGCTTTGCTCCTCATATGATTCACTCAATCGCTCAATGTGTATAATACCTCACCAAAGGCATTTTGAATTTTTGCCTTCTTCCTACCACTAAAAAGCTGAGAGTGGAGTTTTGGGTGGGTATGTAAAGTGGGCATACTTGTATCACATATATTGTAAGGTCAAGGATCGAACCATACGGAGATTAAGCCATACACCTTGATTGAGACGTGCAAGTGTGTAGGATAAATGGTGGTTCCTAATCTTTGTGGTATTTTTGGCTACTCCATGCATCATGATTCTCTCTTTATTGAGGAATGGAATTTTTTTTTGGGAGAGTATGGGCTACGAGAGGTATGCTAAAAATCTATGCTCTCTTTTTGTTTCTTCTTTTCTTTCTCTCTTTTTTTTTTTTTTTCTTTCTCTTTTTTTTATTATTATTTTTTCTTTCTCCCTTTTTTTTTTGAAAAATCATGGGACCTTCATGTGTCCCCTTCTTTTTTTTTTCTTAAGTCTTGGGACCTTCATGTGTCCCAATGTTTTTTTTTTAATTAGCATAGCCCATAACTCTTTATGAAGAATTTTGGAAAGGAGAGAGGTATCATGATGGAACGTGGGGAGTAGATTTTTGGTAGCTAAGGAATGCGCAACCCTGAGGGTGAGAGTCGACATTTTTATTTGGTGGACTGGTGCGCAACTCTCAGTGTAAGAGTTGGCATTTTTGGTGGATGGGGTGCATGTTTGTGCGCAACTCTTAGTGTAAGAGTTGACACTTTATTTGGTGGGTGCAAGTGGATCTCAATCGTGGGTGTAAGGTCATAATCTCACGTCGGTAATAATGATCCGACCGAACTCAATGTACGAACAAGCAGCGTATGAAGGGTTTGTTCTATAGATAAATCATATGGCTCTGGTGGGTATTTCATAATCATTGAGGAGCATGCTATTGAATTTTTCTTTTATAAAAATAAATCCCAAGTTCTTCACAAACAGAGCAAGGTTCAAATCATCTAGCTATATCACACACTCCAATTACTTAGATAACATGGGGTCCCTATGATAACTTGTTCACAAGGCATAGGCATATTAGCAAGGAATAAAGAGTATGCAAATCTTATCAAAGGATGGCACGAGAAAAGTTTTGTCTTTTTAATTTTAACAAATCTTAAACTTTAAAACTTTAGAGATGTGAGGGTAGAGTTGCACAAACCATCACCGAAGATGAGGAGTGAATCAAAGAGTAGTTCGGTTGAACAAGAAGGTCAACCATTCTTCTCTTGAATCTTTTTCTTTTGTCCTCTTGTCTGGTTGATGTTGTGCGTTGTGTTGGGGAGATCTCGAATGCATGTGTTAGTATTGTTCAAGAGATCTCCCCACACTTATTCTTGTACTGTTTTTTCAAAAAGAAAACAAAAAGAAACAAACAAGGGCCCTACGGTTGGAAAACCAGGGAGCCGAAATTTTATTGATCATAATAAACTTTTTTTTAATTTTTTAAACCTTTCTTTTTCATTTGCTCAACCAACTCGTAACTCAAACAAGGTCAAGATTAAGTTGCATAGTAAAACGAGACCTTGATTTATCTCCATAACATATTACTACTCATTGTTTACGGCAACAACTCAAGTTCATTAACCAAATTTCAACACCAAGCCGAAATTTGATTAATGAAGGTCATTTTAACCAAAGCACCACGCTTAATTTAAAACGATCTATGGATGCACTCATGAATACACCCAAACTTAGAGTGTATGACATAAACAAAGAAGCATGAATTCGTATGGTCATATGGAGACAAGCATGAGTAAACAAGTTAGTGAACATTTCCTTTGCTTTACTGAGCGTACTCATCGATAGCGTAAGGCGGTCGACATTCAGTCCTGTTATCATTGTGCCACGGATTTACGCTCGGGTGAACCACAAGGCCGGCCACACACTCATGGCTAGTGTGTATGGACCATGGGCCTTGATAGTAGCAAAGGTCCGAGAGAAGGAGAGAACCCTTGCTCTTTCTCTTCTTCTCGTCTCTCTTTTTTTTTAGCGAGGTGAAGCCGACATCAACTTGAATTCACCTATTATTTTTTTTTCTATTTTTTTCGGTGTCTCTTAGTGCGTGTGGAACATGGGCTTCTCACTTCCCTCCCCCCACACTTGGACTTTTGTGTAAAAGCCAAGTGTAGTGTCAGGATCCCCTTGTAGTGTCAGGCAAATGGGCCACTCTCTTATTCATGGTTTTCTTGTGTGCTTTGGCCCATTTGTGTGCATTTCCGGAGTTGTCTTCCTGCAAGCGACAATCACCGAAACTCGTGGAATATGTTAGCGTAAAGTCCTACTTGCTAAGTTTGGGATAGATTTTATATTCTTATTGGTGGTCTAAAATGTGCGATAAGGACCGCCAACAGTACCCCATGGTTAAGCCATTTTGATGCCTCTCACCTCTCCACCATAGAGTTTTCCATCACCCGAGAGCACCGAAGGGCCCTTAACCACGGCTCCACGGCTCCAAAACTGCCACCCGCACACACGACCATCCGCTGTACGGTCGGTTCCAACGCATCCTATGGCTCCCGGCCTTTGAGTCAAGCATGCCCGTACGCCATGGTTATGGCATTTTGACACCTCTGGCCTCTCTACCATAGCGTTTGCCATCGCTCGAGAGCCTGAATGGCCCTTAACCTCGGCTCCACGGCTCCAGAACTGCCATATTTGCACACATGACTTTGCTGCCGCACGGCCGTTCCTGCGCGTCCTACGGCTCCTCGCACCAAGTCAAGCACGCCCATGCGCCATGGTTAAGGCATTTTGACACCTCTGGCCTCTCCAGCACAGCGTTTGTTGCCGCCCGAGAACTTGAATGGCCCTTAACCATGGCTCCACAGCTCTAGAACTGCCATATTTGCACACATGACTATGCTACCGCACAGCCGGTTCTTGCGTGTCCTATAGCTCTCGGTACTAGGTCAAGCACAACCGTATGCCATGGTTAAGGCATTTTGACGCCTCTGGCCTCACCACCACAATGTTTGTCATCACCTGAGAGCCCGAACGGCCGTTAACAATAGCTCCACGACTCCAGAACTTCCATATTTGCACACACGATTGTGCTGCCGCACGGCCGGATCCTGTGCATCCTATGGCTCTCGGCACCGGGTCAAGCATGCTCGTACCCCATGGTTAAGCCATTTTGATGCCTCTCACCTCTCCACCATAGAGTTTTCCATCACCCGAGAGCTTGAAGGGCCCTTAACCACGGCTCCACGGCTCCAAAACTGCCATATTTGCACACACGACCATGCTGCCGCACGGTCGGTTCCAACGCGTCCTATGGCTCCTGGCACTGAGTCAAGCATGCCTGTACGCCATGGTTAAGGCATTTTGACACCTCTAGCCTCTATACCATAGCATTTGCCATCGCTCGAGAGCCTGAACGGTGCTTAACCTCGGCTCCACGGCTCCAGAACTGCCATATTTGCACACGCGATTTTGCTGCTGCACGGCCGGTTTCTGCACGTCCTACGGCTCCTCGCACCAAGTCAAGCACGCCTATGCGCCATGGTTAACACATTTTGACACCTCTGGCCTCTCCAGCACAGCATTTGTTGCCGCCCGAGAACCCGAATGGCCCTTAACCATGGCTCCACAGCTCTAGAACTGCCATATTTGCACACATGACTATGCTACCGCACAGCCAGTTCCTGCGTGTCCTACAGCTCTCGGCACTAGGTCAAGCACGACCGTATGCCATAGTTAAGGCGTTTTGGTGCCTATAGCCTCACCACCACAATATTTGTCATCACCCGAGAGCCTGAACGGCCCTTAACCACAGCTCCATGACTCCAGAACTTCCATATTTGCACACACGACTGTGCTGCTGCCCGGCCGGATCCTGTGCATCCTATGGCTCTCGGCACCGGGTCAAGCATGCCCGTACGCCATGGTTAATCCATTTTTGTGCCTCCCACCTCTCCACCATAGAGTTTTCCATCACCCGAGAGCCTGAAGGGCCCTTAACCACGGCTCCACGGCTCCAAAACTGCCATATTTGCACACACAACCATGTTGCCGCACTATCGGTTCCAACGCGTCCTATGGCTCCCGGCACTGAGTCAAGCATGCCCGTACGCCATGGTTAAGGCATTTTGACATCTCTGGCGTCTCTACCATAGCATTTTCCATAGCTCGAGAGCCTGAACGTCCCTTAACCTCGGCTCCACGGCTCCAGAACTGCCATATTTGCACAAACGACTTTGCTGCCGCACGGCTGGTTCCTGCTCGTCCTACGGCTCCTAGCACCAAGTCAAGCATGCCCATGCACCATGGTTAAGGCATCTTGACACCTCTGACCTCTCCAGCACAGCATTTGTTGCCGCCCGAGAACCTGAATGGCCCTTAACCATGGCTCCACAGCTCTAGAACTGCCATATTTGCACACACGACTATGCTAACGCACAGCCGGTTCTTACGTGTCCTACAGCTCTCGGCACTAGGTCAAGCACGACCGTATGCCATGGTTAAGGCATTTTGATGCCTCTGGCCTCACCACCACAATGTTTGTCATCACCCGAGAGCCCGAACGGCCCTTAACAACAGCTCCACGACTCCAAAACTTCCATATTTGCACACACGACTGTGCTGCCGCACGGCTGGATCCTGTGCATCCTACGGCTCTCGGGTCCCCACGGGTGATGACAAACATTGTGGTGGTGAGGCCAGAGGTCTTAAAACGCCTTAACTATGGCATACGGTCGTGCTTGACCTAGTGCCGAGAGCTGTAGGACACGCAAGAATCGGCTGCACAGTAGCATAGTCGTGTGTGCAAATATGGCAGTTCTAGAGCTGTAGAGCCATCGTTAAGGGCCATTCGTGTTTTCAGGCGACAACAAATGCTTTGGGGGAGAGTCCAGAGGTGTCAAAATGCCTTAACCATGGCACATGGGTGTGCTTGACTTGGTGCGAGCAGCCGTAGGACGCGTAGGAACCGGCCGGGCGGCAGCAAAGTCGTGTGTGCAAATATGGCACTTCTGGAGCCGTGAAGCCGAGGTTAAGGGCCGTTCAGGCTCTCGAGCTATGGCAAACGCTATGGTAGAGAGGCCAGAGATGTCAAAATGCCTTAACCATGGTGTACGACATGCTTGACTCAGTGTCGGGAGCCATAGGACGCGTTGGAACCGACCGTGCGGCAACATGGTTGTGTGTGCAAATATGGCAGTTTCAGAGCCGTGGAGCCGTGGTTAAGGGCCCTTCAGGCTCTCGGGTGATGAAAAACTCTATGGTGGAGAGGTGAAAGGCATCAAAATAGCTTAACCATGGCATACGGGCATGCTTGACCCGGTGCCGAGAGCCATAGGATGCACAGGATCCGGCCTTGCGGCAGCACAGTTGTGTGTGCAAATATGGAAGTTCTGGAGTCATGGAGCTGTGGTTAAGGGACATTCGGGCTCTCGGGTGATGACAAACAATGTGGTGGTGAGGCCAGAGGTGTCAAAAGGCCTGAACTATGGCATACGGCCGTGCTTGACCTAGTGCCGAGAGCTATAGGACACGCGAGGCAGGGCGTGCGGTAGCATAGTCGTGTGTGCAAATATGGCGGTTCTAGAGCCGTGGAGCCATGGTTAGGGCCATTCGGGTTCTCGGGCGGTAACAAACGCCGTGTCTTGGAGAGGCCGAGGGTGTCAAAACACCTTAACCATGGCGCATGGGCGTGCTTGACTTGGTGCCGGGGACCGTAGGACGCACGGGAACGGCCGTCGCGCGGCAAAGAAGTCGTGTGTGCAAATATGGCAAGCTGAGCCGTGGAACCGAGGTTAAGGCTGTTCAGCTCTCGAGCTATGGCAAACGCTATGGTAGAGGCGGGAGATGTCAAAATGCCTTAACCATGGCGTACGGGCATGCTTGACTCGATCTTAGGAGCCATAGAATGCGTTGGAACCGACCATGCGGCAACATGGTTGTGTGTGCAAATATGGCGGTTTTGGAGCCGTGGAGCCGTGGTTAAGGGCCCTTCGACTCTTGGGTGATGGAAAACTCTATGGTGGAGAGGTGAGGTAGGCATCAAAATGGCTTAACCATGGTGTACGGGCATGCTTGACCGGTCTTGGAGCCATAGGATGCACGGATCCGGCTGTAGCGGCAACGATCGTGTGTGCAAATATGGAAGTTACGAGTCATGGAGGCGTGGTTAAGGGCCGTTCGGGCTCTCGGGTGATGACAAACACCGTGGTGGTGAGGCCGGGCGTCAAAACACCTTAACTATGGCATACGGTCATGCTTGACCTAGTGCCGAGACACCGTAGGACATGCGAACCGGTGTGCGGTGAGCATAGTCGTGTGTGCAAATATGGTAGTTCTAGAGTGGAGCCATGGTTAAGGGCCATTCGGGTTCTCGGGTGGCAACAAACACTGTGGTGGAGAGGCCGAGGTGTCAAAAATGCCTTAACCATGGCGCATGGGCGTGCTTGACTTGGTGCGAGGAGCCGTAGGACGCGCGGAGAGCCGTATTGCGGCGGCAAGTCTTGTGTGCAAATATGGCGGTTACGGAGCTATGGAGGCGAGGTTAAGGGCCATTCGGGCTCTCGAGCTATGGCAAACGCTATGGTAGAGGGCCGGAAGATGTCAAAATGCCTTAACCATGGCGTACGACATGCTTGACTCGGTCTTGGGAGCCATAGGACGCGTGGGAACCGACCTTGCGGCAACATGGTTGTGTGTGCAAATATGGCGGTTTTGGAGCCGTGGAGCCGTGGTTAAGGGCCCTTCAGGATCTCGGGTGATGGAAAACTCTATGGTGGAGGGTGAGGCATCAAAATGGCTTAACCATGGCGTACGGGCATGCTTGACCCGGTGCGAGAGCCATAGGATGCACGGGATCCGCCGTGCGACGAGCGAGTGTGTGCAAATATGGAAGTTAAAGGTCATGGAGGCCGTGGTTAAGGGCCGTTCGGGCTCTCGGGTGATCACAAACATTGTGGTGGTGAGGCCGGAGGCATCAAAATGCCTTAACTATGGCATACGGTCGTGCTTGACCTAGTGCCGAGAGGCATGGACACGGGCAACCTACCGTGCGATAGCATAGTCGTGTGTGCAAATATGGCAGTTCTAGAGCTGTGGAGCCAAGGTTAAGGGCCATTCGGGTTCTCGGGCGGCAACAAACGCTTTGTTGGAGAGGCCAGAGGTGTCAAAACACCTTAACCATGGCACATGGGCGTGCTTGACTTGGTGCGAGCAACCGTAGGACGCGTAGGAACTGGCCGTGCGGCAGCAAAGTCGTGTGTGCAAATATGGCAGTTCTGGAGCCGTGGAGCCGAGGTTAAGGGCCATTCAGGCTCTCGAGCGACAGCAAACGCTATCATAGAGAAGCCAGAGGTGTCAAAATTCCTTAACCATGGCGTACGGGCATGCTTGACTTAGTGCCGGGAGCCATAGAACGCGTTGGAACCGACCGTGCGGCAGCATGGTCGTGTGTGCAAATATGGCAGTTTTGGAGCCGTGGAGCCGTGGTTAAGGGCCCTTCAGGCTCTCGGGTGATGGAAAACTCTATGGTAGAGAGATGAAAGGCATCAAAATGGCTTAACCATGGGGTACGAGCGTGCTTGACCCGGTGCCGAGAGCCATAGGATGCACAAGATTCGGCCGTGCGGCAGCATAGTCGTGTGTGCAAATATGGAAGTTCTGGAGTTGTGGAGCTATTGTTAAGGGTCGTTCGGGCTCTCAGGTGATGACAAACATTGTGGTGGTGAGGCCAGAGGTGTCAAAATGCCTTAACCATGGCATACGGTCGTGCTTGACCTAGTGCCAAGAGCTGTAGGACACGCAAGAACCGGCTGTGCGGTAGCATAGTCGTGTGTGCAAATATGGCAGTTCTAGAGCTGTGGAGCCATGGTTAAGGGCCATTCGGGTTCTCGGGCGGCAATAAACGCTATGCTGGAGAGGCTAGAGGTGTCAAAACACCTTAACCAAGGCGCATGGGCGTGCTTGACTTGGTGCCAGGAGCCGTAGGACGCGAACGGCCGTGCGACGGCAAAGTCGTGTGTGCAAATATGGCAGTTCCGGAGGCCGTGGAGCCGGGTTAAAGGGCATTCGGGCTCTTGAGCAACGGCATACACTTTGCGGTAAGAGAGGCCAGAGGTGTCAAAATGCCTTAACCATGGCGTACGGGCATGCTTGACTCAGTGTCGGGAGCCATAGGACGCGTTGGAACCGACCATGCGGCAGCATGGTCATGTGTGCAAATATGGCAGTTTTGGAGCCGTGGAGCCATGGTTAAGGGCCCTTCAGGCTGTCGGGTGATGGAGAACTCTATGGTGGAGAGGTGAGAGGCATCAAAATGGCTTAACCATGGGGTATGAGCGTGCTTGAACCGGTCCGAGAGCCGTTGGATGCACAGGATCCGGCCATGCGGCAGCACAGTCGTGTGTGCAAATATGGAAGTTTTGGAGTCGTGGAGCTGCTGTTAAGGGCCGTTCAGGCTCTTGGGTGGTGACAAACATTGTGGTGGTGAGGCTAGAGGCATCAAAATGCCTTAACCATGGCATACGGTCGTGCTTGACCTAGTGCCGAGAGCTGTAGGACACACAAGAACCGGCTGTGCGGGCTCATAGTCGCGTGTGCAAATATGGCAGTTCTAGAGCTGTGAAGCCATGGTTAAGGGCCATTCGGGTTCTCGGGTGGCAACAAATGCTGTGCTGGAGAGGCTAGAGGTGTCAAAATGCCTTAACCATGGCGCATGGGCGTGCTTGACTTGGTGCCCGGAGCCGTAGGACGCGCAGGAACTAGCCGTGCGGCAGCAAAGTCATGTGTGCAAATATGGCAGTTCTGGAGCCGTGGAGCCAAGGTTAAGGGCTGTTCAGGCTCTCTAGCTATGGCAAACGCTATGGTAGAGAGACCAGAGACGTCAAAATGCCTTAACCATGGCGTACGAGCATGCTTGACTCAGTGCCGGGAGCCATAGGATGCGTTGGAATCGACCGTGCGGCAACATGGTTGTGTGTGCAAATATGGCAGTTCTGGAGCCGTGGAGCCATAGTTAAGGGCCCTTCAGGCTCTCGGGTGATGGAAAACTCTATGGTGGAGAGGTGAGGGGCATCAAAATGGCTTAACCATGGTGTACGGGCATGCTTGACCCGGTGCCGAGAGCCATAGAATGCACAGGATCCGGCCGTGTGGCAGCACAGTCATGTGTGCAAATATGGAAGTTCTGGAGTCATGGAGCTGTGGTTAAGGGCCGTTTGGGCTCTCGGGTGATGACAAACATTGTGGTGGAGAGGCCAGAGGCATCAAAATGCCTTAACCATTGGGTGTAGGACACGCAGGAACTGTACCATGCCGGTTCCTGCGTGTCCTACAGCTCTCGGCACTAGGTCAAGCATGACCGTATGCCATTGTTAAGGCATTTTGACGCCCCTGGCCTCACCACCACAATGTTTGTCATCACGCGAGAGCGCGAACAGCCCTTAACCACAGCTCCATGACTCCAGAACTTCCATATTTGCACACATGACTGTGCTGCCACACGGCCGGATCCTGTGCATTCTATGGCTCTCGGCACCGGGTCAAGCATGCCCGTACACCATGGTTAAGCCATTTTGATGCCTCTCACCTCTCCACCATAGAGTTTTCCATCACCCGAGAGCCTGAAGGGCCCATAACCACGGCTCCACGGCTCCAAAACTGCCATATTTGCACACACAACCATGTTGCCGCACGGTCGGTTCCAACGCATCCTATGGCTGCCGGCACTGAGTCAAGCATTCTCGTACGCCATGGTTATGGCATTTTGACATCTCTGGCCTGTCTACCATAGCGTTTGCCATAGCTCGAGTGCCAGAACAGCCCTTAACCTCGGCTCCACGGCTCCAGAACTGCCATATTTGCACACACGACTTTGCTGCCGCACGGCTGGTTCCTGCGCGTCCTACGGCTCCTGGCACCAAGTCAAGCACGCCCATGCGCCATGGTTAAGGTGTTTTGACACCTCTAGCCTCTCCTGCACAGTGTTTGTTGTCACCCGAGAACCCGAATGGCCCCTAACCATGGCTCCACAGCTCTAGAACTGCCATATTTGCACACACGACTATGCTACCGCACAGCCAGTTCTTGCGTGTCCTACAGCTCTCGGCACTAGTCAAGCACGACCATATGCCATGGTTAAGGCATTTTGACGCCTCTGGCCTCACCACCACAATGTTTGTCATCACCCGAGAGCCCGAACGGCCCTTAACCACATCTCCATGACTCCAGAACTTCCATATTTGCACACACGACTGTGCTGCCACACGGCCGGATCCTGTGCATCCTATCGCTCTCGGCACCGGGTCAAGCATGCCCGTACACCATGATTAAGCCATTTTGATGCCTCTCACCTCTCCATCATAGAGTTTTCCATCACCCGAGAGCCTGAAGGGCCCTTAACCACGGCTCCACGGCTCCAAAACTGCCATATTTGCACACACGACCATGCTACCGCACGGTCGGTTCCAATGCGTCCTATGGCTCCCGACACTGAGTCAAGCATGCCCGTACGCCATGGTTAAGGCATTTTGACACCTCTGGCCTCTCTACCATAGCATTTGCCGTCGCTCAAGAGCCTGAACGGCCCTTAACCTCGGCTCCATGGCTCCAGAACTGCCATATTTGCACACACGACTTTGCTGCCGCACGACCGGTTCCTACACATCCTACGGCTCCTCGCACCAAGTCAAGCACACCCATGCGCCATGGTTAAGGCATTTTGACACCTCTGGCCTCTCCACCATAGTGTTTGTTACCGCCCGAGAACCCGAATGTCCCTTAACCATGGCTCCACAGCTCTAGAACTGCCATATTTGCACACACGACTATGCTACTGCACAGCCGGTTCCTGCGTGTCCTACAGCTCTCGGCACTAGGTCAAGCATGACCGTATGCCATAGTTAAGGCATTTTGATGCCTCTGGCCTCACCACCACAATGTTTGTCATCACCCGAGAGCCCGAACGGCCCTTAACCACAGCTCCAGGACTCCAGAACTTCCATATTTGCACACATGACTGTGCTGCCACACGGCCGGATCCTGTGCATTCTATGGCTCTCGGCACCGGGTCAAGCATGCCCGTACACCATGGTTAAGCCATTTTGATGCCTCTCACCTCTCCACCATAGAGTTTTCCATCACCCGAGAGCCTGAGGGGCCCTTAACCACGGCTCCACGGCTCCAAAACTGCCATATTTGCACACACGACCATGCTACCGCACGGTCGGTTCCAATGCGTCCTATGGCTCCCTTCCAAGACCGAGTCAAGCATGCCCGTACGCCATGGTTAAGGCATTTTGACATCTCTAGCCTCTCTACCATAGCGTTTGCCATAGCTCGAGAGCCCGAACAGCCCTTAACCTCGGCCGCACGGCTCCCGCCATATTTGCACACACGACTTTGCCGCGCACGGCCGGTTCCTGCGCGTCCTACGGCTCCTCGCACCAAGTCAAGCACGCCCATGTGCCATGGTTAAGGCGTTTTGACACCTCTGGCCTCTCCAGCACAGCGTTTGTTGCCGCCCGAGAACCCGAATGGCCCTTAACCATGGCTTCACAGCTCTAGAACTGCCATATTTGCACACACGACTATGCTACCGCACAGCCGGTTCTTGCGTGTCCTACAGCTCTCGGCACTAGGTCAAGCATGACCGTATGCCATGGTTAAGGCATTTTGATGCTTCTGGCCTCACCACCACAATGTTCATCATCACCCGAGAGCCCGAACGGCCCTTAACAAAGCGAGCTCCACGACTCCGAACTTCCATATTTGCACACACGACCGTGCTGCCACACGGCCGGATCCCGTGCATCCAACGGCTCTCGGACCGGTTCAAGCACGCTCGTACCCCATGGTTAAGCCATTTTGATGCCTCTCACCTCTCCACCATAGAGTTTTCCATCACCCGAGAGCCTGAAGGGCCCTTAACCACGGCTCCACGGCTCCAAAACTGCCATATTTGCACACACGACCATGCTGCCGCACGGTCGGTTCCAACGCGTCATATGGCTCCCGACACTGAGTCAAGCATGCCCGTACACCATGGTTAAGGCATTTTGATACCTCTGGCCTCTCTACCATAGCGTTTAACATTGCTCAAGAGCCTGAACGGCCCTTAACCTCGGCTCCACGGCTCTAGAACTGCCATATTTGCACACACGACTTTGCTTTCGCACGGCTGGTTCCTTCACGTCCTACGGCTCCTGGCACCAAGTCAAGCACGCCCATGCGCCATGGTTAAGGCGTTTTGACACCTCTGGCCTCTCCAGCACAGCGTTTATTGCCGCCTGAGAACCCGAATGGCCCTTAACCATGGCTCCACAGCTCTAGAACTGCCATATTTGCACACACGACTATGCTACCGCACAGCCGGTTCTTGCGTGTCCTACAGCTCTCGGCACTAGGTCAAGCACGACCGTATGCCATGGTTAAGGCATTTTGACACCTCTGGCCTCACCACCACAATGTTTGTCATCACCTGAGAGCCCGAACGACCCTTAACAATAGCTCCACAACTCCAGAACTTCCATATTTGCAAACATGACTATGCTGCCGCACGGCCGGATCCTGTGCATCCTACGGCTCTCGGCACCGGGTCAAGCACGCTCGTACCCCATGGTTAAGCCATTTTGATGCCTCTCACCTCTCCACCATAGAGTTTTCCATCACCCGAGAGCCTGAAGGGCCCTTAACCACGGCTCCACGGCTCCAAAACTGCCATATTTGCACACACAACCATGTTGCCGCAAGGTCGGTTCCAACGCGTCCTATGGCTCCCGGCACTGAGTCAAGCATGCCGTACGCCATGGTTAAGGCATTTTGACATCTCTGGCCTCTCTACCATAGCGTTTGCCATAGCTCGAGAGCCTGAATGGCCCTTAACCTCGGCTCCACAGCTCCAGAACTGCCATATTTGCACACATGACTTTGCTGCCGCACGGCCGGTTCCTGCGCGTCCTACGGCTCCTCGCACCAAGTCAAGCACGCCCATGCGCCATGGTTAAGGCATTTTGACTCCTCTGGCCTCTGCACCACAGCATTTGTTGCCGCCCGAGAACCTGAATGGCCCTTAACCATGGCTCCACAGCTCTGGAACTGCCATATTTGCACACACGACTATGCTACTGCACAGCCGGTTCCTGCATGTCCTACAGCTATCGGCACTAGGTCGAGCACGACCGTATGCCATTGTTAAGGTGTTTTGACGCCTCTGGCCTCACCACCACAATGTTTGTCGTCACCCGAGAGCCCGAACGGCCCTTAACCACAGCTCCATGACTCCTGAACTTCCATATTTGCACACACGACTGTGCTGCCACACAGCCGGATCCTGTGCATCCTATGGCTCTCGGCACCGGGTCAAGCATGCCCGTACACCATGCTTAAGCCATTTTGATGCCTCTCACCTCTCCACCATAGAGTTTTCCATCACCCGAGATCCTGAAGGGCCCTTAACCATGGCTCCACTGCTCCAAAACTGCCATATTTGCACACACAATCATGCTGCCGCACGGTCGGTTCCAACGCGTCCTATGGCTCCCGGCACTGAGTCAAGCATGCCGTATGCCATGGTTAAGGCATTTTGACATCTCTGGCCTCTCTACCATAGCATTTGCCATAGCTCGAGAGCCTGAACGGCCCTTAACCTCGGCTCCACGGCTCCAGAACTGCCATATTTGCACACACGACTTTGCTGCCGCACGGCCGGTTCCTGCGCGTCCTACGGCTCCTCGCACCAAGTCAAGCATGCCCATGCGCCATGGTTAAGGCGTTTTGACACCTCCGCCTCTCCACCACAGGCGTTTGTTGCCGCCCGAGAACCCGAATGGCCCTTAACCATGGCTCCACAGCTCTAGAACTACCATATTTGCACACACGACTATGCTACCGCACGCCGGTTCCCCGTGTCCTGTGGTCTCGGCACTAGGTCAAGCATGACCGTATGCCATCGTTAAGGCATTTTGATGCCTCGGCCTTACCACCACAATGTTTGTCATCACCCGAGAGCCCGAACGGCCCTTAACCACGGCTCCATGACTCCGTAACTTCCATATTTGCACACACGATCGTGCCGCTACACGGATCCCTGTGCATCCTATGGCTCTCGCACCGGTCAAGCATGACCGTATGCCATGGTTAAGGCATTTTGATGCCTCTGGCCTCACCACCATAGAGTTTTCCATCACCCAAGAGCCCGAAGGGCCCTTAACCACGGCTCCACGGCTCCAAAACTGCCATATTTGCACACACAACCATGTTGCCGCACGGTCGGTTCCAACGCATCCTATGGCTCCCGGCACTGAGTCAAGCATGCCCGTACGAAATGGTTAAGACATTTTGACATCTCTGGCCTCTCTACCATAGCGTTTGCCATAGCTCGAGAACCTGAACAGACCTTAACCTCGGTTCCACGGCTCCAGAACTGCCATATTTGCACACACGACTTCGCTGCCGCACGACTGGTTCCTGTGCGTCCTACGGCTCCTGGCACCAAGTCAAGCACGCCCATGCGCCATGGTTAAGGTGTTTTGACACCTCTGGCCTCTCCAGCACAGCGTTTGTTACTGCCTGAGAACCCGAATGGCCCTTAACCATGGCTCCATAGCTCTAGAACTGCCATATTTGCACACACGACTATGCTACCGCACTGCCGGTTCCTACGTGTCCTATAGCTCTCGGCACTAGGTCAAGCATGACCGTATGCCATAGTTCAGGCCTTTTGACGCCTCTGGCCTCACCACCACAATGTTTGCAATCACCCGAGAGCCCGAACGTCCGTTAACCACAGCTCCATGACTCCAGAACTTCCATATTTGCACACACGACTGTGCTGCCGCAAGGCCGGATCCTGTGCATCCTATGGCTCTCGGCACCGGGTCAAGCATGCTCGTATGCCATGGTTAAGCTATTTTGATGCCTTTCACCAGTCCACCATAGAGTTTTCCATCACCCGAGAGCCTGAAGGGCCCTTAACCACGGCTCCACGGCTCCGAAACTGCCATATTTGCACACACATCCATGTTGCCGCACGGTCGGTTCCAACGCGTCCTATAGCTCCCGGCACTGAGTCAAGAATGCCCGTACGCCATGGTTAAGGCATTTTGACACCTCTGGCCTCTCTACCATAGCGTTTGCCATAGCTCGAGAGCCTAAACGGCCCTTAACCTCGGCTCCACGGCTCCAGAACTGCCATATTTGCACACATGACTTTGCTGCCGCACGGCCGATTCCTGCGCGTCCTACGGCTCCTCGCACCAAGTCAAGCACGCCCATGCGCCATGGTTAAGGGGTTTTGACACCTCTGGCCTCTCCACCACAGCGTTTGTTGCCGTCCGAGAACCCGAATGGCCCTTAACCATGGCTCCACAAACTCTAGAACTGCCATATTTGCACACACGACTATGCTCCGCACAAAGACCTCGGTTCCTGCGTGTCCATGCCAGGCTCGGCACTAGGTCAAGCACGACCGTATGCCATAGTTAAGGTGTTTTGACGCCTCTGGCCTCACCACCACAATGTTTGTCGTCGCCCGAGAGCCCGAACGACCCTTAACCACAGCTCCATGACTCCTGAACTTCCATATTTGCACACACGACTGTGCTGCCACACGGCCGGATCCTGTGCATCCTATGGCTCTCGGCACCGGGTCAAGCATGCCCGTACACCATGGTTAAGACATTTTGATGCCTCTCACCTCTCCACCATAGAGTTTTCCATCACCCGAGATCCTGAAGGGCCCTTAACCACGGCTCCACGGCTCCAAACTGCCATATTTGCACACACAATCATGTTGCCGCACGGTCGGTTCCAACGCGTCCTATGGCTCCCAAGACGAGTCAAGCATGCCGTACGCCATGGTTAAGGCATTTTGACATCTCCGGCCTCTCTACCATAGCGTTTGCCATAGCTCGAGAGCCTAACGGCCCTTAACCTCGGCTCCACGGCTCCGAACCGCCATATTTGCACACACGACTTTGCCGCCGCACGGCCAGGTTCCTGCGCGTCCTACGGCTCCTCGCACCAAGTCAAGCATGCCCATGCGCCACGGTTAAGGCGTTTTGACACCTCTGGCCTCTCCACCACAGCGTTTGTTGCCGCCCGAGAACCCGAATGGCCCTTAACCATGGCTCCACAGCTCTAGAACTACCATATTTGCACACACGACTATGCTACTGCACAGCAGGTTCCTGCGTGTCCTACAGGTCTCGGCACTAGGTCAAGCATGACCGTATGCCATAGTTAAGGCATTTTGACGCCTCTGGCCTTACCACCACAATGTTTATCATCACCCGAGAGCCCGAACGGCCCTTAACCACAGCTCCATGACTCCAGAACTTCCATATTTGCACACACGACGGTGCTGCTACACGGCCGGATCCTGTGCGTCCTATGGCTCTCGGCACCGGGTCAAGCATGCTCGTACACCATGGTTAAGCCATTTTGATGCCTCTCACCTCTCCACCATAGCATTTTCCATCACCCAAGAGCCTGAAGGGCCCTTAACCACGGCTCCACGGCTCCAAAACTGCCATATTTGCACACACAACCATGTTGCCGCACGGTCGGTTCCAACGCATCCTATGGCTCCCAAGACCTTTGAGTCAAGCATGCCCGTACGCCATGGTTAAGGCATTTTGACATCTCCGGCCTCTCTACCATAGCGTTTGCCATAGCTCGAGAGCCCGAACGGCCTTAACCTCGGCCCCACGGCTCCGAACCGCCATATTTGCACACACGACTTTGCCGCCGCACGACGGTTCCTTCGTCGTCCCTACGGCTCCCCGGCACCAAGTCAAGCACGCCCATGCGCCATGGTTAAGGTGTTTTGACACCTCTGGCCTCTCCAGCACAGCGTTTGTTACCGCCTAAGAACCCGAATGGCCCTTAACCATGGCTCCATAGCTCTAGAACTGCCATATTTGCACACACGACTATGCTACCGCACTGCCGGTTCCTACGTGTCCTATAGCTCTCGGCACTAGGTCAAGCATGACCGTATGCCATAGTTCAGGCCTTTTGACGCCTCTGGCCTCACCACCACAATGTTTGCAATCACCCGAGAGCCCGAACGTCCCTTAACCACAGCTCCATGACTCCAGAACTTCCATATTTGCACACACGACGTGCCGCCGCAAGGGCGGATCCCGTGCATCCTATGGCTCTCAAGACCGGGTCAAGCATGCCCGTATGCCATGGTTAAGCTATTTTGATGCCTTTCACCTCTCCACCATAGAGTTTTCCATCACCCGAGAGCCTGAAGGGCCCTTAACCACGGCTCCACGGCTCCGAAACTGCCATATTTGCACACAACCATGTTGCCGCACGGTCGGTTCCAACGCGTCCTATAGCTCCCCCAGACCGAGTCAAGAATGCTCGTACACCATGGTTAAGGCATTTTGACACCTCTGGCCTCTCTACCATAGCGTTTGCCATAGCTCGAGAGCCTAAACGGCCCTTAACCTCGGCTCCACGGCTCCAGAACTGCCATATTTGCACACACGACTTTGCTGCCGCACGGCCGGTTCCTGCGCGTCCTACGGCTCCTCGTACCAAGTCAAGCACGCCCATGCGCCATGGTTAAGGCGTTCTGACACCTCTGGCCTTTCCACCACAGCATTTGTTGCCGCCCGAGAACCCGAATGGCCCTTAACCATGGCTCCATAGCTCTAGAACTGCCATATTTGCACACACGACTATGCTACTGCACAGCCGGTTCCTGCGTGTCCTACAGCTCTCGGCACTAGGTCAAGCACGACCGTATGCCATAGTTAAGGTGTTTTGACGCCTCTGGCCTCACCACCACAATGTTTGTCGTCACCCGAGAGCCCGAACGACCCTTAACCACGCTCCCATGACTCCCTGAACTTCCATATTTGCACACACGACCGTGTTTGCCACACGGCCGGATCCGTGCATCCTATGGCTCTCGGACCGGGTCAAGCATGCCCGTACACCATGGTTAAGCCATTTTGATGCCTCTCACCTCTCCACCATAGAGTTTTCCATCACCCGAGATCCCGAAGGGCCCTTAACCACGGCTCCACACGGCTCCAAAACCGCCATATTTGCACACACAATCATGTTGCCGCACGGTCGGTTCCAACGCGTCCTATGGCTCCCGGCACTGAGTCAAGCATGCCGTACGCCATGGTTAAGGCATTTTGACATCTCTGGCCTCTACCATAGCGTTTGCCATAGCTCGAGAGCCTGAACGGCCCTTAACCTCGGCTCCACGGCTCCAGAACTGCCATATTTGCACACACGACTTTGCTGCCGCACGGCCGGTTCCTGCGCGTCCTACGGCTCCTCGCACCAAGTCAAGCATGCCCATGCGCCATGGTTAAGGCGCTTTGACACCTCTGGCCTCTCCACCACAGCATTTGTTGCCGCCCGAGAACCCGAATGGCCCTTAACCATGGCTCCACAGCTCTAGAACTACCATATTTGCACACACGACTATGCTACTGCACAGCCGGTTCCTGCGTGTCCTACAGGTCTCGGCACTAGGTCAAGCATGACCGTATGCCATAGTTAAGGCATTTTGATGCCTCTGGCCTTACCACCACAATGTTTATCATCACCCGAGAGCCCGAACGGCCCTTAACCACAGCTCCATGACTCCAGAACTTCCATATTTGCACACACGACTGTGCTGCTACACGGCCGAATCCTGTGCGTCCTATGGCTCTCGGCACCGGGTCAAGCATGCTCGTACACCATGGTTAAGCCATTTTGATGCCTCTCATCTCTCCACCATAGCGTTTTCCATCACCCAAGAGCCTGAAGGGCCCTTAACCATGGCTCCACGGCTCCAAAACTGCCATATTTGCACACACAACCATGTTGCCGCACGGTCGGTTCCAACGCATCCTATGGCTCCCGGCACTGAGTCAAGCATGCCCGTACGCCATGGTTAAGGCATTTTGACATCTCTGGCCTCTCTACCATAGCGTTTGCCATAGCTCGGGAGCCTGAACAGACCTTAACCTCGGTTCCACGGCTCCAGAACTGCCATATTTGCACACACGACTTTGCTGCCGCACGACTGGTTCCTGTGCGTCCTACGGCTCCTGGCAACAGGTCAAGCACGCCCATGCGCCATGGTTAAGGTGTTTTGACACCTCTGGCCTCTCCAGCACAGCGTTTGTTACCGCCTAAGAACCCGAATGGCCCTTAACCATGGCTCCATAGCTCTAGAACTGCCATATTTGCACACACGACTATGCTACCGCACTGCCGGTTCCTACGTGTCCTATAGCTCTCGGCACTAGGTCAAGCATGACCGTATGCCATAGTTCAACTTTGACGCCTCGGCCTCACCACCACAATGTTTGCAATCACCCGAGAGCCCGAACGTCCCTTAACCACGGCTCCATGACTCCGTAACTTCCATATTTGCACACACGACCGTGTCTTGCGCAAGGCCGGATCCCGTGCATCCTATGGCTCTCGCACGGGTCAAGCATGCCGTATGCCATGGTTAAGCTATTTTGATGCCTTTCACCTCTCCACCATAGAGTTTTCCATCACCCGAGAGCCCGAAGGGCCCTTAACCACGGCTCCACGGGGCTCCGAAACCGCCATATTTGCACACACAACCATGTTGCCGCACGGTCGGTTCCAACGCGTCCTATAGCTCCCGGCACTGAGTCAAGAATGCTCGTACGCCATGGTTAAGGCATTTTGACACCTCTGGCCTCTCTACCATAGCGTTTGCCATAGCTCGAGAGCCTAAACGGCCCTTAACCTCGGCTCCACGGCTCCGGCGCCATATTTGCACACACGACTTTCTTTGCCGCACGGCCGGTTCTGCGCGTCCTACGGCTCCTCGCACCAAGTCAAGCACGCCCATGCACCATGGTTAAGGCGTTCGACACCTCCGGGCCTTTCCACCACGGCGTTTGTTGCCGCCCGAGAACCCGAATGGCCCTTAACCATGGCTCCACAGCTCTAGAACCGCCATATTTGCACACACGACTATGCTCTTGCACGGCCCGGTTCCCGCGTGTCCTACGGCTCTCGGCACTAGGTCAAGCACGGCCGTATGCCATAGTTAAGGTGTTTTGACGCCTCCGGCCTCACCACCACAATGTTTGTCGTCACCCGAGAGCCCGAACGACCCTTAACCATGCTCCATGACTCCCGAACTTCCATATTTGCACACACGACGTGCCGCCACACGGCCGGATCCCATGTGCATCCTATGGCTCTCGGCAGACGGTCAAGCATGCCCGTACACCATGGTTAAGCCATTTTGATGCCTCTCACCTCTCCACCATAGAGTTTTCCATCACCCGAGATCCCGAAGGGCCCTTAACCACGGCTCCACGGCTCCAAAACCGCCATATTTGCACACAATCATGTTGCCGCACGGTCGGTTCCAACGCGTCCTATGGCTCCCGGCCGAGTCAAGCATGCCGTACGCCATGGTTAAGGCATTTTGACATCTCGGCCTCTACCATAGCGTTTGCCATAGCTCGAGAGCCCGAACGGCCCTAACCCTCGGCTCCACGGCTCCGGAGACCGCCATATTTGCACACACGACTTTGCCGCCGCATCTACGTTCTTGCGCGTCCCTACGGCTCCTCGCACCAAGTCAAGCATGCCCATGCGCCATGGTTAAGGCGCTTTGACACCTCGGCCTCTCCACCACGGCGTTTGTTGCTGCCCGAGAACCCGAATGGCCCTTAACCATGGCTCCACAGCTCTAGAACTACCATATTTGCACACACGACTATGCTACTGCACAGCCGGTTCCTGCGTGTCCTACGGGTCTCGGCACTAGGTCAAGCATGACCGTATGCCATAGTTAAGGCATTTTGATGCCTCTGGCCTTACCACCACAATGTTTATCATCACCCGAGAGCCTTAAGGGCCCTTAACCACGCGCTCCATGACTCCCCGAAACTTCCATATTTGCACACACGACCGTGCCGCTACACGGGATCCCGTGCGTCCTATGGCTCTCGGCACCGGGTCAAGCATGCTCGTACACCATGGTTAAGCCATTTTGATGCCTCTCATCTCTCCACCATAGCGTTTTCCATCACCCAAGAGCCTGAAGGGCCCTTAACCACGCCTCCACGGCTCCAAACTGCCATATTTGCACACACAACCATGTTGCCGCACGGTCGGTTCCAACGCATCCTATGGCTCCGACCGAGTCAAGCATGCCCGTACGCCATGGTTAAGGCATTTTGACATCT
>JAENPR010001648.1:0-129200 GCA_018135685.1 Themeda triandra | reverse complement strand
TCACGTTAAACTCACCATTAATTGCTATGTGCCTCCATGACTGGGCTGCCTTGAGAGTGAACAATCTCAAGAAACCAAAGGTGAGGAGAGGCACATTGACATAGATGGAACTACAAATTTGATCTCTCAACCAAAATCACAGCATAATCACAGCAAAACCGGAATCACGGACTAAGTAGGTTCTATATGTTGTTAAATGCTTTGTTCATAAAGCTCAGTACAGCCCATATATCTCATTCCAATGTAGGACCCCAAGTAGGTTCTCCCTGAATCAGGGACTTGGAGTGATCTACATGTAATTCAGTGGGCAATTCATCATTGCCTAGTTAAAGATTTTCATATCAATACAATAGACTTACCAATACAACAAAGGAAATTGAAACTGATGCTAATCAATTTATCATAACAACAATCATCAAATATTAAACAGGCTGAGGACAAGCAACAGTTTGTTAATTTAGTGAGAGATTTTAGAAGCAATACCACGAGAAGAAACGGTACGCTTCCGTTAAACTCACCATTAATTGCTATGTGCCTCCATGACTGGGCTGCCTTGAGAGTGAACATTCTCAAGAAACCAAAGGTGAGGAGAGGCACATCGATATGCATGAAACTACAAATTTGATCCCTCAACGAAAATCACAGCGAAACCAACATCACAGACTAATCACGGCAAACTGACGGTGAGTCGGTGGCAAGCAAAGCTAACATCAAGAGCTTAAGGAAAATCTTACCCTCCGTCAAGTGTTGGCCTTCTTATCCGGCGAAGACTGAGGGAGGAGAACCCGCCGCAGGCGCGTCGTGGGAGCAGCAGCCACCGGGGCCGTGGTGGTGGTGGTGGTGGTGATGGTGGTGCTTCTTGGGCTGCGGCTGGCGGAGCGGCTTGCGCATGTCGAAGGCGTCCTCCCCGTCGGCGTAGTACTTGGCCTCGATGTCGTGGATCTGGTAGCCGAGGGTGGTCTTGTAGAGGTTGAAGGCTGCGCGGTTGGACCGTCGGACGTGGAGGGAGACGTACTCGGCGCCGAAGACCTGGTCCATGGCGGCCTGCGCGGCGGACATGAGCTTGGTGGCGAGGCCGAGCTTGCGGTGGGAGCGGAGGACGGCGAGGGAGGTGATGTGGCCGTGGCAGGGCTCCGAGGGGTCCTCCTCCATCTTGGCCAGCACGTAGCCGACGATGCGGCCGCCGTAGTCCTCGGCGACGAAGAGCAGCTGCGGCCACGACAGCATGTGGTAGAGGTAGTACTTCATCTGGTAGTTCTCCGGCAGGCACATCAGGTTGCACGCCTGCATCGCCAGCAGGTCGTCGATGGTCGCCTGCCGGATGCACACCATCTTTGTCGCCGGCCGGATTCTAGCCTCTACCCTCTCCGATGCGGAGGATTCGGTGGCTCTCCGGCGATGGATTTCGGTGGTGATGGTGATGCGGACGGCGGCGGCCGCCTGGCCTCTATTAATATACACGGAGTCTTGGGGAGGCCTTGACCTAACCCTAGAGGGGAAACGGGCCGAAACTGGACTGTGGGCCTTGTGATTTGTTGATTATGAGCTTTAGCCTTGTTGGGCCAGCATATTAGCAAAAACTTCATGGAAGCTATCTCCAATATTTTTTCTTTTACATCGGTCGCCAAGATGCCGACGATCGGGTGGACGACGAGAGGAAGCATCCCGATTGAGGAATATAGTCGAGGTGGTCAGTTGTGTCGAAGTTGATCGCAGCCTTGGACCACTGGGAAGGGCCTATCCAAGAGAGATGGTGGTCGATGAAGTCCTCGAGGACTTGGGACTTTCGCCGTCCTCGTAGCGTACGTGGAAATTAAGGCTATTTATCAGTTCTCACATTTATTGTGTTTTCTTTGATGTGGCGGTATATTTATTGAAGAGAGAGATTAAAAAGCCAAGACTCACGTCTTATTTAGACAAGTACCCACATGTTCGAGGTAAATATCTGTGGCATCGAAAAATACGATAAATTGGAGGGTAATAAATAGTGTTGGGCTTACAATGTAGAGTTTTGCGTGGGACCGTACAAGTGATGTGGCAAGCCATGAGCTCGATTCCCACTTAGCCACGCAGTGACGGAGGCGTCGCGACTACAGATAACTTCCTTGAGCAGGACTGACACAACAACCACGATGGGGTGGCCTTCCAAATAATGCGACGTCTTGCGCTTGGAAATGAGAATTGTGTGTATTAATTTTTGGATTTGTGGTTAGCACACCTTGGCGACATGTCATACGCCACATAGAAGGGAAAATCCTATGCGGTCAACTTTGGATGGCAACTATAACTTAAATAAGGTTTATGGACCTAGACGAGTGAAAAGAAAGTCTATGGACCCAAGTAGGAAGTGAGAAAAGTTTAAGGACCAAGTAGGAAGTGAGAAAAGTTTAAGGACCCATAGTGCAATTCATTCTTTTATATTCCAGCTATGAGCACTAATCAAAGGGGTAACTTAGTGCAATTCAATTCATTATTATCAGTAAATTTCAATTGGATTGTTGGGCTTCTTCTCGCAGGGAGAAAGAAGCCTCAAAATAAGCGTATGCTGCTGCTACGGGGGCCACAGGCACTCTTTAGATGGGCTGACAAAAAAACTTATTGCTCGGCTCAAAGTCGGGAGAAAAGAACCCTCTCAAAAATAATTATCTTTTAAATGTATTGATCCAACACTTCTATTGTACTCCTCCGTTACGTTTTACGTGCAAGCCCCGTATTAGAGATACCAAGAATTGCATAGGGCCATCGACGCCTATTAACCAGCGCCACCGGCCAAAGTCCTTATTAATAGCGCATAGTTTCGGTTAGGAAACAAGCTTATGTTTCCTGGTCAATTCGTAAAAACGAAATTTGGGTGCATGCAGAAACGTCGTTTTATTTGCCAGGAATAGTAAATGACGCTACCTCGGCATTGTGGTCGTTTTGAAAAACCGTTGCGCGCCAGGTAAAAGGGAATGGAGGGGAGTAAGTGTTAAACCCTACTCATGTACAGCTCATATTTAAATTTTTAGACAAATTTTTCATAATTTAATTGCAAAGCCTAAATTATATTACATTTTAGATGAATTTTTCTTTATTTATTTGTTGGACTTCCTCTAGAGTATAGAGGAACCCAAATTAAATTTTCCTTTAGGCTACTACTGTAAAAGCCAACACTAAAAAAGCCGATTGAATAATAATGTTACTTTTGAGAGAGAATGTAATGTAGTAAGCTGGGAAAGTATGTTGTACGAACAGGTAATCTGTACGAACAGCCTTGTTCCCGGCCGACTTTAATTACATTTCCTCTCAACCAACAATGTGACTCCACAGCTCGGTGCTTCTTCGACAACGGTGCTGGCCATCCTAAATAGCAGCGCTCACTAGTCCCACTGGCGTCTGGAAGCAGTTTGGGACTAAAAATGCAACCGCCGGCCGTGCGGCGTGCCGCGGTGAGCACTGCGCGTCCACGGCGCGCTGTCTACACTAACGGGCCAAATGGCCGAACTGCGAATCAATGGGGCGTGGCTTCCATGGATTTCCCTTCACTGTGCAGCCCGCCTCCCCAATTTCACGCGCTGATTTTTATATCGGTTTGTGGTGACTGCTGAAAGCCTGAAATTGATCGGTCGTGGGCTAATGAAAAATATTAAAAATAGAGAATAATTGCATTATCTGAACAAAAAATCTATCAGATTTACTCTAAACTCTGGACATATATGCAAACGCTACACGTACGAATTTCAGTGCAGAAAACGATAAAGACATGAGAAAGGTGTTATCTGCCGCGATTGACAGGTTCCCGTGCTGTTACTTCATGTGTCACGATTACAAGTTTGTGCATAACACATTCAGAGGCGGTGCCTACGGCTAAGGCTGGACGAAAAACTCGAAACTCGCTAGCTCGCTCGACTCGCTCGTTAATGGCTCGGCTCGAGCTCGACTCGTTTTATAATGAGCCAGCTCTTTTTATCACAAGCCAGCTCATTTTATAATGAGCCAGCTCGAGTTGGCTCGCGAGCTGCTCGTTAGCTCGTACGAGCCGGTCAATTCACAAGCCAACAAACTCAAATTAGTTTGGCGCATATGGCCATACGTCCCATTGTCCCCTCGGTGGCCTCGGTCCAGCCATTTATTTTGCTTCGTTCTTAAATTATGTATGGATGATGTGTAAAGCTTTATGTGTATTTAATTACGTGTACTCATAATTATAGTCATGGTGGCTATCCGGATAAAAATTAAAGAACTATGGATCAATCGATGGAATTGTGCTTACAAGTATATATTCTCCTTTTTAAATTTACAAGTACCTTAAGAAATTGTGTTTTTATGGGCTGGCTCGAGCTGGTTAACGAGCCGAGCCGAGCTGGTCTTCTAGCTCGTTAGTATAACGAGCCGAGCCTACCTACGGCTGACGTCCCCAGATCTCTAGCGTTTAAAACACTAGCTACGTATTTGGCAGGGTGGGATTGTTGCGGCACACCTTAACTCTGTCACCGGCGAAACACCGGCCAGAGTTCGCCACATTTAAGCGTGGCAATGAATCAAAGAGACCCTACGCTGAACCGAGAGCATCTTCATTTTTTAAACTCACTCTCTAAATCATTATTACTAGCACCGTGCCTGCAAGTGCGTTCTTTATGAATAAAAAACTTTTATAAAAAACACATGGATCGCATGGTAAGATAACACGGTGAAATTAAATAACAATCTATGTTTTATTTGTGATTATTAGTTGGATCCTACATTGCAACATGAGAAAATGAGGGAAGTTGATGGACTTATGATTTTGAGAACATACATGTGTTATAGTTATGAATGAATGGTTATGAAACAAAGTATTATGAAACGAACACTCGTATAGTCATTTTTATTTATAACTACCGAACACATGAAAGAGGAAAAGGTTCACTGAAACTCAAAGTGATACAAGGGTTCACTGAATCATTAACAACAGGTACACCATGCCCAGGTAATGTTAATTAGCCTGTAGGACGAATAACAACATTGAAGAAAAAGCAAGCTGGTGAAGGCAGTAAGACCAAGATGTCACCCTATTAGGTGATCAGCTACAACCACTCACGGAGTTAAGTGCCCTGTTATTATAGAAAAATCATATCAATAATCTTACATGCAAATAAAAGCAAGAATGCATAAGTAATATGGTAGCATCATCTGATCAGCTGTGTTGCAAACCTGAACCTATGAACTCATAACATCACAGTTCATTGGAAGAAACTGCACATTGCTTAGGACTCTTTAGTCTTTACTATGATCAAAATTGCTCATAAACCTGAAACTATGAACACATAACCTGAATCTGAACTATCTCTTTATTTTTGTGATTCGGAGTCATGGTTTCCAGTGTTTTTTGACCAAGCAAAAGAAAGATCCAAAAGAAGGAGGTACAATGCACTGATACAAACACAAATCTCTGACCATGGTTGCATACCAGTTGCAATCATGCACATTGGAGAGAATGAAGTGATCTGCAAATATGACCACAAAAAGGTTGAATACAGGTAGCAGTAGCATCTAATTTGAATTGTACTACAGAAAAATACAGAGATAGCAGTAGCATATATTTTCAGTATTGCTTGATAACAAGTAGCATCTGCTTTTATTTTTTGCTATTGTCAGATTGCTACAGTTATATATGTTTTCTATGGTTTTAGTACTTTAGCTATTGAACAAGTGCAGGTTTTAGAGTTTCTAGATTCCTTTTTTTACAGATTAGTAGTAGGTTCTGTCTTGTGCTAACCTTTATTTTTAGAAATTACAGGCCTTGTGGTATTGTCGATACATGTTGCCCAACGTCGCCTTAGCTAGTGATGTGGGAGCATGCAGGAGGGGGTTGGATGGTCAGACGAAAACCAAGCATATGAGAAGAAAAGGGCTGCTAAAACTACATACCAAGGCCAATATTATATAATACCTAAAATCCTATTAACAGCGACAATAAAATTACCTGTAACAACATCTCCTGTTCTGAATCTTGCATCTTTGTTCCTGTGCTATTTTTTTACCTGAAATTTGGAGAAACCCAGACTTGTAATTGGTAACCAGTCATACCATTAAATGATTTTGAATATGAAAAGCAATTGGCAGACCATGAACATTCCCAAGAGTGAAAACAATTTGTATTGATCTATGCAACCAAATTTAGTGTTTGGATATTCCATGAAAACCGACTTGATCTACACCATATATTCATCTTCTGCCTTTATCCCTCTGAAAACTGACTTGATCTACACTGCATACTAATTAATTACTGAAACAAAATTCTGAAACAGCCCTGAACATGCATAAAATTCAGAACTGGCATCTTCTCCCACATCTATATGAAACAGCCCAAATCAAATAGTGATGCCACCATATTTGAAAGGTTGCTTTATTCTCACTTAATGATAGCAGATCACAAAATTATTATATAACTTTACAATGGCATTCTCAGATGATCATACAATAATTCTCAGATAATGGCACAAGAAACGCATTGGATCAGAAGACCTTCATATCACAAGAATCGTCACTATCATTAATGGCCCCGGGTTTAGGGTTTTGGGGTAGGCCGAGGGTGTCGGCGAGGGCCGGCTGTGGCATGGCCGGCACCGGCGGCGTCAGCTGGTTCCCGCGATCCTAGGGAAACTAAGGCACGCACGCGCAACCAACAAATTTACCCATCGTTGGATCACAAGACATACCTGGTGCTGGGACGTTGTGGTTAAAACGAAAACTTTTGTTTGCTCGATCGAGATCGTTGTAGTGCTTCAAGGGGACCCGACGCTTGCGGCAACAAGCGACGGAGGCCCCTCCGGATCTTTCCCGCCCGCGATCGAGGTCGTTGTGCTTCAAGTGGCGGCAACATGCTGCCGCACCTAGCGATGGCACGAGATCGAGGTGAGGAAAATCGGCGTATACGTCGATGATGGAGCTGGCCCGTGATTCCACGATGTTGGCGCCCGAGGTGCAGCACTCCAAGTGGGGAATCACAAAGGGAGAGAGGAGCGACGAGTCGCGGGGGCGGGGTGTCGCTCCTGCACAATCACGGAGGAGACTAATGTCGCATGAGGAAGGGAAGCAGGACCGCGGGATCAACGCTTTGGCAGGCAGGTTGGGTTTCCTTCTAGAGGAGGGACGGCAGACACGGGATTAGGCAGACCGAAGGAGCCTTCGTCACACAGGAGGCAGACAGATTCCTTTTGATTGTGATTATCGCATGATTAGGAAGTCATGCGAGGCCCTTCCAAATTTGAAATGCATGGCGATGATTGTGGGGCGAGGACCGTGATTGCGGAGTTTCCAAAAGGGAGTTTCCAAAAGGGCGAGGACCATTCCAAATTCGGAACGCATGCGTGAGTGGAGGAGTGGGATGGGATTGGGGTCGCATGGGCGGCAGACGGAGGCAGACTGAAAAACCAAATGACGCATGAAACGGTAATCTTACTTTCTTACTTTTTATTTGTAGGGAGATTTTAAGTCGCCTGGGTAAAAATCACATGCTATATATCTTTGTCCTCCAGCACCTTTCTATATCTTGAATACACTATATTTTGCATACATTTTAGAGTCAATCCCGTTCTTCATCTTTGACCGGCGAGGAATCGAAATAGAGGATAATAGTATCTAGATCAACTCCAAGAGACTCTATATCCTTCCTAATTATTAGGAATATACAGATTTCTATGGAAAAAATAGCCTCCAAAAGTAATCTTCTATTCTAGATTTATCGCTAGCCAAAGATAGGCAGCGAAAATGACTTCCTATAGCTAACAACCATACGCAAGATGTAAGAAAAGTTGTTAGTGTAAAAAGATATAGAATGCAATTATTATGCAGATGACTCTCAAATGACGATTTAAAGAGTGAGTTTTATAAAGACTCTTAAAGATGCTCTTAGAGCTACAGAATTTGGAATAGAATAGCAATGTTTGGAACTGCTAGATGACATTTTCACTAAAATTTAATTATTTATCCATAAAGGGGGGTTTTGGAGTTGCTCTAAGAGAATTATAATAAAAAACAAAATGCAGAAAAGTAAGACGTATCAATTTGCTGATGAGGCGCTACCGTTTCACAACAAAAAATTGCAGCGAACGGTCCCAAACCAGGTGCATGACGGAGATCTTTTGTCCCTCAGTTCTAAATAAGAAACACAGCTGCGTACAATACAATAGAACTTCGTGGTATCAGAAAAGAGTAAAGAAATCCGAAGTACTCAGCAGCAGAACGTTAGCAACCATAGGGTCGTTGTTTTAAGTGGCACAGTGAAGATTACAGCGTTCATCACTAAGATACAACTAATACACGAGAATGGAGTTCTTTTTCCACTGGGACATATTGCTCTGATGGTGCTTTGAGAGTACGGTTCTAAATAATCGACCAAGTGCAAGCTTATGCTCCCTCAGCAAGGAAAGGGTTGGCAATCTCATCAGTTCCATCGGGTCGGTGAGACCAGCATGACTGCAGTGCCTCTGCACACCTGCAATAACCAGAACAGGATGATGATGTTCAGATCTGCAATTGTAAATCCCATGAAAAAGGGACATCATCACGTATACAAAAAAAAAAAGTAATTTATTTATCAGCGTGCAGGCAATTATGTAGTTTCTTACTTTTCTTCAGTAATGCCTGATTCTACTCTGTAACTATTATTAAAAATCATTCATCACTAACAAACTTAGTACAGACTTGAGAATATAACTGTACACTTCAACATCGGCATTACATAGAGCATCATCAGTTCTCCACGCGCATCACTCAAATATCACAGGAATGACTTGAGTACAAAGCTAAAATCAACTGTCTGAAAGGAATACTTACAATGAGGCCAAGCTGTCTGGTTTTCCCTGATAACTTCAATGGATCATCTTGCTCTACAAAAGAAAATGACAAGATTATGGATCATTCCATTCAGCACGGTAAACAGAAAATTTAACACTGGTCCATCTGCAATTGAAGCAGAGCTTCAGGGCACTTCTTTTTTTTTCTAAAAAAAAAGACAGATATGAGGCACTATGACCCTGTTATTTGCAGAATATATCTCCACTCAGTCTTTAACACTTAGTTCAGTGCTAGTAAACAGCTATTTTATCCCCAAAACCAAATTTTAATTGAACAATTAGCTTGCAAATGCTAACTACCAAAATAATTGATGCAAAATGTGGTTTTAAATTGTTTCATAAGTCTTAACCCTAGCCAAGTTCAATGAGCAAACTGTGTTACACAATAGAGCCAAAGGAATCAGAAAGTACCTCTTTCAGACTCAACTGCTTCATCTAGCACTAAGTTGAGTAGTTGGTCATACCCCTTTAGAGTTCCTGTCACTGGACACATGAATACAGTGGCAGGTCAGCACAGAACAAAAACCAGAAAAGCTACAAGAAGTTGCATGACTTTAAATTACTAAAGGAGCTTGCACATTCTTCAGCAAACTAGCCCAAGGGACAATGGCCTGTTTGGATCAAACTAAAGACTGCTTAGAGCTAGAGGTTAGGAGTTAGCTTGAAACTGGCCCAAACTCTGGTAAAGAGGTGTTTGGATCCAAGGGCTAATTTGACAATAAATGCACTTTTCTAATCATTTGTCTCTTTCCCTAATCCTATGGGCCCACTTGTCACTTTGCTATCTAAACATATCCATGTGAGATCTTATTTTGAAGGGTTTATTGAAATAAAATTAATGATGTAATCGGAATTTAATTTGATATTTTGGTTTGTGAGTTATAACGTTTTTTTAGTCACTTAAAAGTGTGGGGGAGGTGGGCCGTCAAAAACTAAGAATAAAGCGCCTCTTTTTGGCGGGCTAGTTTTTTTTGGAGTGTCTTAGTTCCAAAACTAGCTCTAGCACTCATTTGGATGTTTTGTCTTCAGATTCCTCAAACTAGCACTAGCACTGGATCCAAACAAGCCAATATGCCTAAGATGGATAGATGAACAATTCCAACACAAAAGTTAGTTGCAAGCCAAGAGAATGACTGCGTGAACAATCGACATCGTAGAACAAAAATGGTGACAACATTACTAGTTTATTTTGATTTTCCAATCTTTATATCCCTTTAGTGTTCTATAAAGACAAGCACGCAAACACATACCCAGTCAGAGAACAAGCACACATTATGTTCTAGAGTAAATTTCACAAAACCTAGGCTTATAACCCAAGTGTCACAAAACCCTAGGTTTTGGCATGTACTACTAATCCCAAGTTTTGTGGTTCACAAATGTATCGTCAGACAACAAGGACTCATATGACTCTTGTGTATCGTCAGACAACAAGGACTTATATGACTCTTGGTATAACCAAGCACTGGGATTTGTAGTGGGTTTTGTGAACTTCACTCGATTATTCATTATCCAAAACGAGTACACAGCAGCACAGGTTCAAACAAATAAGTGCATAAACAAGGCATTTATATCTCCGATTCACATCACCAGCTGGATAGAGACTATCGTAGGACTCCACTTAACAGCAATCGATAACTAAACTCTGCTCAAGTAGAACGTGCAGATTCGAAGCACCAAACTGTTCTGAAAGTCATACAAGGAGGAAGGAAAGAGGTCGGGAGATGTGAAATCAACCTTGGCGGCCGCCGGTGAGCTTCACCTGGACGCCCTTGTCGACGAACTTCGCCAGGTCGAGCGCGGTCTCCTTGCGCCCAGCCTGGCCACGAAACAAGCAGCACCACCGCTCAACCTCGCATCACGCGCCCACCACACACGAATCTAAACAAGCGCAGTGTTCCGCGCACGCGGAAAAGGGGCGTCGACGCTTACCATCTCGACGCGACACGAGGACGCAGCCGAATCCTTCCCGCGGATCGCCTGAGCGCCGGAAATCGCCGGGAGAGTCGAGCGGATTTTCGCCCTAGCAGTCGATGCGGCCGCCGCAGCTCGGGAGGAGAAGACGAGGAGAGGAGGTGGACTGGTGGAGGTGGGGAAAAACTCGCGGAGAAGAAAAGCGAGAAAGCAGCTCCCCTCCTTTTTGGGCCGGAATTTGTTCTTGGGCCGTGATTTGGTTGAGCCACTTCTGCCTGACTGAGGCCAGATGGGCTGGCCCACTAGCCGTTGTCTCCCACGTGGACCAAAGCAGCATCCATCCGGGCCTGAAAAGCCCGCTCCAAGCCCAGTCAAATTTCCACATGACCTTGACCAAAGTTCCCCTCTGCGTCTTCTTCCCGTTTGTTCACCCTGTGTGTCTCTCTCGTGGCGACGACTGGGGGAGACCCCTGGCCTCTTCCGCCCTAAACCCTAAACCTTTCCCTTGCTGCACCTGCCAGGTATGCCCGCCCCGTCTCGTCCCTTGCTGCTGTGCGAAATCGAGCGCCCAAACCCTAACTTATAAGCTATCTGGGCCTACTTGTATTCGGAACTGATCCAATCGCAAGTTGTATATATGCACCCTAATTATTATGCCTACTAATAACTTTGTTTGATTTTGGGGAATAAATATCGGGTATGGCTCCGCCCCTGTTATTTTAACTTGTGAAATGGTTGGTTTTGCAGTTTTAGATTTTACAGCAACGGATTGATTTGGTCAAAACTTTGAGTTCGGGGTCCAATGTCTGAACCAGCACAACCTAGGTGAGTTATCCTGTTCATCGCATCAGTAGACCGTGGTTTCTGGTTGTGCAGAGTGCAGAGGACTACCGCTGTCTTGGGGTTGTTCAAATTGCTTATACTTTGTGAAATGGACTAAATAGCTGCATGAAGCGATCAGTATGGTTGCCTCTTGTTTGATGCTGGGTCCAGGGTTCTTACTATGTTAACTGTCAAATTGTAATGCAGGGTAGGGGAAGCCGATAGCAACACGCTCCGAATACTTGTAGCAACCGACTGTCATCTAGGCTACATGGAGAAAGATGAGATACGCAGGTTTGATTCCTTTCAAGCATTTGAGGAGATTTGCGCATTGGCGGATCAGAACAAGGTTTGTAAGAGTCGTATTTCTGTTGACATCACTTGTTTTCCCCAGCTCTGGCGAGCTCATTCGTTGTTTCATATGTGAGAATGCATTGCAGGTAGATCTTATTCTCCTTGGCGGTGATCTATTCCATGAGAACAAGCCGTCGCGCTCAACCCTGGTAAAAACGATCGAGATTCTGCGGCGATACTGCCTGAACGATCAACCAATAAAGTTCCAGGTTGTCAGTGATCAGACAGTCAACTTCCCAAACAGGTTTCATGCTTTGGTGATCAATCTACATTAAAGACAACTACACCTTAGAAGCTCTTGTAGCGATGTTGTTCACTTCTGAAATTCATTTGTTTCACATAGCATTTGAGGGCTTCTGAAATATGTTGAAATGTGTGTGTGTTTCTCATTTTCATACAAAAATTTCTTATTGCATTTTCAGATTTGGTAAGGTAAATTATGAAGATCCCAACTTCAATGTTGGTCTGCCTGTGTTCACCATCCATGGAAATCACGATGACCCTGCTGGAGTGGTATGGACATTGTTTCTTACCATCTGAATTTTGTTTATTACACTGAAATTGTGTTTATGATCATTGACAGCTTCCTTTCATGAATTTATGTTTCTGACTGTAGGATAATCTCTCTGCCATCGATATTCTTTCGGCTTGCAATCTTGTAAATTATTTTGGAAAGATGGACCTTGGTGGCTCTGGAGTTGGTCAGATAGCAGTTTATCCTGTGCTCGTAAAAAAGGTGCAGCACTTTAGCTACAGGCAATATCTTAATGTTTTATGCGCTGATTCATTGCTTTCCTATCATTTCAGGGCATGACTTCGGTTGCACTATATGGTCTTGGTAACATTAGAGATGAACGACTAAATAGAATGTTTCAGGTGCCTTTCCATCTTTTTTCTTCACGTCTTTGAAATAATTTATTGACGCCAGAACAAGAAACTGCTTAGATAATTCAAATATTACATGCCGGCTTCTTCTTACTATTCTTCTTACTATTGATATCATATTTTGTATTGCAATACTTCAGACACCTCATTCAGTACAGTGGATGCGACCTGGAACTCAAGATGGGGAATCAGTGTCTGAGTGGTTCAATATATTGGTACTTCATCAGAACAGGTGGCGTAGAAAATTAAACAACAAAAGAAAATAGCTTGTTCAATTTTTGTTGGTCCTTCATTTTGTTTAATGAAAGCAATCTACAACTGAACTCTTGCAGGATAAAGACAAACCCTAAAAGTGCCATCAATGAGCATTTTTTACCACGTTTTCTGGATTTTGTTGTATGGGGCCATGAGCACGAATGCCTCATTGATCCTCAGGTAACAGCTTGAGAATTTTATGTTATTGTGTACTAAAAGGCTCTGTTGAGTTGTTGTATGTTTTAAGGGAAAAACTGGCCATGCACTCATTGTATATAAACTATTTACAGGAGGTCCCTGGAATGGGTTTCCACATCACTCAACCAGGCTCCTCAGTTGCGACGTCTCGATTGATGGTGAAGCAAAACCAAAGCATGTTCTTTTGTTAGAAATCAAGGTTTTCTTTCGAGACAACTCTCATTCTTTCTTCTTAATATAATGATACACAGCTCTCCTGTGTGTTCGAGAAAAACAAAACTCACTCATGGTTAATGTGCTTGTTGTATATTTTCTGAATCCTTATATGTTTCGTAAACAGGGAAATCAGTACAGGCCAACCAAAATACCTCTGAGATCTGTCAGACCTTTTGAGTATGCTGAGGCATGTCACTTTCATATTTTATGCTTCATATATTAGTTAGTGAATCTCACAATTGATATTTGTAGGTTGTCTTGAAAGATGAAGCAGATGTTGACCCAAATGATCAGGCCTACGTGCTTGAACATTTGGATAAAATTGTGAGTTCGCGTTTTTGTATTCTGCTGGATCTTTATCCATGTTATTGAGAAACATTCAAGAATAGTTTGTTTGTTAATTTCTCTAGTCTAGCAAGATTTTGTTGATAAATGTTAGTTTAAGTTAAAAAGATGTAACTGGCTTTTCATGGGTGTTGTATTACTGAATTGCTTCAGGTACGAAATCTGATCGAGAAGAGTAGCCAACCAACTGCCAGCAGATCGGAGCCCAAACTTCCGTTAGTTAGAATCAAGGTAATAATACTCAATATATAACTGGGTCTGGGTGCAAGGTCACCAACAAAAGAAAGAACAGGTGATATTGCTTATTTTGTTCTGCAGGTAGATTACTCTGGGTTTTCAACAATAAACCCACAACGTTTTGGCCAGAAGTATGTAGGAAAGGTACTGTGGTACTACTGAAGCATGATGTCCCAATCTTACTTCAATGCTTACTTGCATGGACTTATATTCGATAATTTTGTAAGGTCGCAAACCCTCAAGATATTCTCATTTTCTCAAAATCAGCAAAGAAACGCCAGACTACAGGAGGTATTTCTTTTTTCTCAAAATCTGATATTTGCTTATTGAGTGCAAGCTAGAAATAACTCGTTCATTTTCTTAATGATGAGATGGCGTGTCTTTTAACTATGCCTATCTTGTAGACCACATTGATGATTCTGAGAAACTTCGTCCTGAGGAACTAAACCAACAAACAATCGAAGCTCTGGTTGCAGAGAGTAATTTGGTACTTTTTGAACTGCATATACTGTATCCATTTGCTCTCTGTTTGAGATAGAATAAATGTTGTCATCCATTCTATTCTTACTGGCTGCTTCTAATTGTGCGAACTAAGCAAAGATATAATATTATGCATATTTCTCTCTTAGTTACTTAGTTTAGCATACCAATTTGCTTCATTTTGTATATTAATTTAATTCCCATAAAGATGTCTGGGTAGAGTTTCGTTTCTAGGCATCACATAAACTATTAATTTAATTCCCATAAAGATGTCTGGGTAGAGGTTCATTTCTAGGCATTGCATAAATTCCTAGTCCAATCAGGCCCTCTCAGTGCATCACATGGTCTGGATATGAGCATGATGTGCTGTGAGGATTATTTCATTTTCAATCCCTTTTCTCTGAAGTCGTTGTGTACTTAAAATGTAAGCTTTACAACAGTACGTATTCCTTCCTTTGGTTTCAGAAAATGGAGATTCTTCCGGTTGATGATTTGGACATTGCATTGCATGATTTTGTTAACAAGGATGACAAGATGGCATTTTATTCATGTTTGCAGCGAAACCTTGAAGAAACCAGGGTATCATTCCCCACCATTTTCTATTGTTAGCTTTAGCTGTGCAGTTGGGCATATGATGCCAGAGAACAATCATAACATCTTAATTCCAAAGCTTGATAATTTTTGCAGAATAAGTTGAGTTCTGAAGCAGACAAATCCAAAATTGAGGAAGAAGACATAATAGTCAAAGTTAATGAGTGCATGCAGGTGTCGAAGCCTTCTACTTTTCTACTATAATTATATAATGTCCTGGATCAAATAGGTTAACTATTCCACATCTTCTACCCTCTAGGAACGTGTTAAGGAAAGGTCCCTACGCTCCAAGGATGGCACACGCTTCACATCAAGCTCTCAGAACTTGGTGCTTAATTATCTTTGAGCCTCAATATCCTTTTTTTTTTTCTTTCTGTATTTTCCCACCGGGCTGGATACTGGACAGTTAATAACTCTTATGACATTTAAGTAGGATACTGGAGGTAGATCTTTTGCAGCTCAAAGCAGCCTGAACTCATTCAGTGATGACGAAGACACCAGGGATACACTTGGTGCAAAATCATCTGGATTTACTAGACCCTCCAAAGATACTGCTGATGTTGCTAAACGTGGTACTTCCAAAAGAGGCAGAGGAAGAGGCACCAGCTCACTGAAGCAGAGCACTCTTAGTTTCAGCCAGTCGAGGTTGTTAATTCAAATCCTTATCATCTTTCCATCTTTGAAGTTTGAACACTTTGAATTTCAATAGAGTTCTTTTGTTGCCATGGAGAAAAGTAGCTATGCAGCCATGTCCAATTGGAATAGCCACGGCAAGCCTAATTTTGCACTCAAATGCACTTTATGGAAGTTGCTGAATTTTTGCTCCCCTGCTTTCAAGCTTCAGTAAAGCTATAAAATGCTCTTCTTTTGGGGAAAACTCACTTCTATGCTAATTTACTAGTCAACATTTGCAGGTCAACTGCTGTTATCCGTAGTGAAGATGTCTCCTCAGAGGAGGAAGCAGATGCAAATGAAGTTGTTGAAAATTCAGTATGTCTATTTCCACAATTTTTATTGGTGCAGGTCTACGAAATAAACTGGGATGCCTTGTATACCTGCCAAATCATCTCATGATCTGTTTTTATTCTCAAATGCTCACAGGAAGAGGAGAGTGCACCAGTTGGGCGTAAAAGAGCAGCTCCAAGAGGTAGAGGCAGAGGCAGAGGTTCCACTGCGAAGAGGGGAAAAAAACAGATATTGCTTCCATCCAAAGTATGATGAGCAAAGACGACGATGATTCAGAAGATGAGCCGCAAAGAAAGCTGCTCCTCGGGTCAGAGAATATCACCTCAGTATTCTTAGCTCACTTATTGTAGCCAAATTTTGTGCTGCACTACATCAGAAAACAAACGTATTGTGTAAAATGTGTTTGTTTATTAAGACTTTTTTGGTCTTTCGCAGGTCACAAGGAACTATGGTGCTGTCAGGAGGAGATGACCCTTTAGGAAGTTCTTGCTCATGAGAGTTTAGGCTAAGGTATCTGTCTTAGAAGAACCGGCGTGTTTTCAACCTGGACGTCGACAACAGTTTGTGTTGCCGTGAACTGACTGAACCTTGTACACGCCAGTGTTAACGGATTTATACATACCTGCTGCTGCTAAATTCCAGCGGTTGCATTGTACATATTTTGCATGCCAAATGAATTGAGAAATCATGGTGTTCGTCAAAGCTGAATTGCAAGACCCAGGTTAGCGTATCTTGCCATGCAAAGTTGTCGATACATGACAATTGCAAAACCCAGGTTAGCTTATTTTATCATGCGAACGAAGCTGTCGATACATGGCAATTGCACAACCCAGGTTAGCGTATCTTATCATGCGAAGTTGTCGATACATGGCAATTGCACAACCCAGATTAGCAATTGCACAACCCAGTTTAGCGGGAGTAAATTGGGTAGGGTCCATCCGTACCCAGTTTAGCGTATCATGCAAAGTTCTAGATACATGACTCCGATAACATTTCACAAGCAACGAAATAACCACATTTCTGAGCTCCGAAATATTGCGAGTCAACTATTCATGAATCTACCTTCTCTATTAGAATTCAGAGCAATAATGCAAAGTGACATCAAAATGAAAAGTTTTGAACAAGATAATCCAAAAACGTGCTGCTAAAGGCGTTGCTTAGCACTGTACATAATAGAAGCACGAAGGTTCCCTAGAACCTCAACCCTGTGATTTAATGTATCCCGTGTTATCTAGCTGCCAGAAAAGCTAGTTCTACCAAGGGCCCCGCCATTGATTCATGATGTTAGGTGCAGAACCGTAAGGATGGCTCGGAGCGGGCGCCAAAGCAGCATTCGGTGGTCGGTGCACATCTGCCATCAGTTGGAGAAAATGTGCGTTAGCAGAATATTACTTCATACTCAACACTCAACAGGATAGTACTAAAAGCACGATCCGATAAGGGTGCATCAATGAATAAATTCAGGCAAAACCAAGTGACATGCAACCTGAATAGTGAATAGCAAGTAAGCTAAAACATATTAGCCTACAAAGATGATAACTAATGTACTGAAGGAATGGTAACTGTTGGTTCTTATGGAAAAATGCACATGGTTTTCAAGAATGATTGGTAAAATGTAGAAACTGGACTAATAGACTGCAAGATGATCACTTACCATGAGATTGTTGTCCATAGTAGGGCCTGTAACTGTCAGAATTCACCCACTGAGAAGCTGGTTGTTGACCATGTGCTGGAAGAGTTGATGGTGATGACACCTGATGTGGCTTCCCAATCAGATTTGCAGCTGCATAGCCAGGTGCCCTATAGGCTTCTGCTGACCCAGGTGCCTGGTAGAGATTCCTGCTACTCATGGGAGCCTGATTACTTTGGTGCATCTCGGTATTGTAAGGATTAGGATTGTATGGGCTTGGGTTCCTATGGGAACCATATGTACTCTGTCCATATCCAGGAAGTGGTGTACTTTGGTAGCTTGCACGGACTTCATATTGGTTTGGGTTACTCAGGTAGCTTGAGGGGCATCTGATATTGGTTTGGAGCACTTGGATAGCCTGAATAGATTTCATGTTGGTTTCCTGTTGGACTCTGGAAACTTTGAACACTGCATGGTGCCTGTCCATGTGTTGTGTTGCCTGCAGTATGCACACCTGCGTGAAAGTAGCAGCGCTGCTGGGTAGGGTACCAACTCCATATGAATTGGCCATTGGTGGGTAAAAGCCTGGCATTGATGACACTGCACTAGGATCAAGTGGAGCAGCAGTCCCAGCATATATTGAACTAGCCTGTAACCACCAGAACATCAGAACATTGCTGTATTGCTTTGCATATTGATACTAATACAAGGTACTACTTCAAAAATAACAATAAGGCAGCATTACATGATTTTGGTTGCTGGAATTTCCATAGCTTGGGGTCACAATTTTCGGCAACGCACGCTGCATTTCATCTAGGAATAACTGAGCCTCATCCCTAGAAAGCTCTGTGAAGATTACCTGAAAAATGTTTTTAAAGCTCAGTGAGCTAAGTAATCATTTGAGGTAGTCAGAAGATGCTGTACAATTAGTGTATCAAAATTCGAGTATACCTCGTCAAAAGGCTCCTTTGAATGAGGCATGTCCTTTGAGAGTGGTAGGACAAAATTGGCTGAAAAAGGTAATTTAAGGTAACTGGTAATTAATGGATGTAGATAGAGATATTGAAAAAAGAGTTGGGGACAGCCAACATGTTACTTGAGAGTAAAATAATAATGTGTGTATGTCCAGGTACCTGTCATTTCGTTAACTGCTTCAGCTGGTACTTCCTTTCCCATCTCATCGAATCGCTTTGCTGCCCTGGATTTCAGTTCACTTGTAGTGGGGAACACAACCACAGCAGTCTGTTGCATAAGTGAGTATGTGACATTAGACACATTATGAACCAATCAAGCGCTACCATACAGAAAACCTAACATTTCGGTTTTTCTCTTTTGCAGCTTACCTTGTGGTAGTTAGCAAATGGCCTCAGCTTGCGAATACGTACTCTTGTAAACATTTGTTTGATCGATAATGAAGTTGCGAGGTGTTTGCAGCCCTAGTCAGCAATTTGTTGAAAATCCATGTAGCACAATCCATCAGTCGATCAAAGCGCTCGCCATAGTTATTCTTACGCAACAATCCTGGCACCTGCAATGATCAGTGCTGTCATATATATTCAAAAGGCAGGACGATTAAAAGAACAGCATACTATTGCCACCAGAAGGAAAACTAACCTTCATTTGCTCCAATACAAGGTTAGTTCCAAGCAGGATAAAACGTTTCTCCTGATGCTCCTTGACCCACTTCTCTGCCCATGTTGACTTGCCTGAGGCCGGAAGACCAACCATCATCATGACCTCACATCCGTTTGCTCAAACTTAGGGCCAAATACTGAATTCCCATGAGTAACAGCCGAGGCCCAGGGTTCATAACCATCAACAGGCAGCAGCCCATCCTCCCTGCTGAACTGCATCTCCACGACAACATTCTTCAGCAGGACATGTGGAAAGAGCGCGGATCCCCACCGCATCGGCCTCAGAGGAGCGTCAACCAGGCCAAGCCCCCTTCTGACCCGCATCAAAATGCCTCGCGATACCAAGCCACTCGCCGTTCTCGCGAACCCGATCGACGCCATGGGCTTGGAATCGAGGTCCACGGCGCAGACGACCGTGTCCCGACCCCGAACTCGGCGCCGTAGTTGACGAACCTGCGCTGGTGGGAGAACTTCCCACGTGCCCCCGAACCCGAAGCTGTGCTGGGACTCCCCGAGCGCCCCTACGGGATCGTCCCCTCTCGAGACCCCAATGCGGCAGAGGTGGCGCTCCTCGGGGTCGTGAGGTCCATCTCCACGGGCTGCTCGGCGACGATTCGGCACCCGAAGCAGTACCGCCCGCCGCCCCTGGCGCCCGCCGTCGCGCGCGCGCCCGACCAGCAGTAGGCGAACCCGCCCTCGTGCAGCGCGCTCCCCCGGAGACCGCCCCCGCCGACATCGAAGTCTGCACGGACGGACGCCGCCGCGGCGGCGCCGGGAAACACACGATTAGAGACGCGCGTAACGGAACGGAAACAGAAGCGCGGAGAAGACGTGAGAGGGTTGTCGAGTGCGTACCGAGATCGCAGTCCGCCGGGTTGAGCACCACGCGCGGCGATGGCTCCGCGGCGTCCGCCTCTGCCTCGGCACCTCGCCGGGGCCGCTTCGACGGTGGCTGCGCGGACGCGTCGGCGGGCGACCGCGACGCCATTGGGTTTGCGATTGCGAGGGCACGGACGGAGGAATCGCTGAACGGTTGCTGCTTTACCTCGTCGACACGGAGGGGACGAGAGCGATGTGTTGGGCCGTGAAACGGGCCCGTGTGTAAATTCGCCTTTTACTTGCCCCGGCCTTGTCTCCTTAAGTCGGTTGGTCCTGATATGGGAATTTTCCTTGCAAACCTGGTTTTACTTAGTGATGATTTTAACATGGTATATAATGTAGGCGACGGATCTTATCTGTGCGGCAGGTGATGTGACAATTATAAGCATGTGAAGTCCAGATTCATAAATAAACAAATTTTTATAATAGATTGTCTTTCAATATGGCACTAAATTTTATACTCGTACATATTCAATCAAATAAAGTACTGGTTGAGGCAGTGTTGTGTACTTCTAAAAATCAACCCAAATCACAAAAGAGATCCAAATATTATTGGGACCAACCGGTCAAGCATTTTTAACTTGTTTAGTCACCACTTTGACTTCTTAGTCCCTAAAACAACACAACACCAACTGAGTTTTTTATAATGTCAGATGATATGTCAAGCTCCATTATGAAAACGTATTCACCATGAGAAAAATGCATGTCTTAAGCTCTGTTTAGATTTGATATCTACTAGTAGTCGGTAGGAATGATAGTTCGTATATTATATTAGCCGGCTACCTAGCTAGAAAGTGTTTGGAATCTTGGATACACAACTAGTAAAAAATGCTACTAAGATAACTATTAGTTGTAATTATCTAATTTAGTCGACTAGCAAGATGGTTATTATCCAGAGATCTACCTAACGATTAGCTATTTTATTAGCTGTACTATTTGGATCAAAGATAATGTTGTTAATTGATAATTTCTACAATATTATCTAAATGCATTTAGAATATAATGCTTATATCTGAAAACACAACTTATTGTGACATTGTAGTTGGCACACTGACAACATAGTGTATGACCATAGGTGGCTTATTAATGCCACAACCACGCACTACCATCTCATGCGATGCGATAAAGTCAATCTTCAAATCTAAAGCACACATATCCTCGTCATGTGTATTTTGTTCTTGACTTATTTCATGAGTTTGTTGAAATAAAATAAGATTATGGGTAGGACAAATTCTTCTATGGTTTCAATGATAGCTTCATTAAACCTAAAAGTTAAATATAATAAGATGACGGTTGAAGAAACATATCATGAATACTCTTGTTTTCTTAGAATTCTATTCTATGCCACACCTACTTATGTTATATAGTGCTAGAAAGCTCTTATCAAGAGCAAAGGTGTATCATATATAAGCATGATAATAAGCCGGTAAAATTTCTATGCATAGCATTGTGCAATGAAATGGTTCAAAGAAGACACTGTCATGTGGCCCTTCTTACGAACTTCGATCTGCCTAGCACAGAAAAAAAAAAAAACAAAATAGAAAAAAAGAAATTTCGTTGCTTCGTTCGCACGGTGAAGAGAGCATCGACGAAGCGGTAAGGTTTCCGTTTGGATCTGAACAGAACAGTGTGTGAGGCGGGCAGGGGCGATCAACAAGTCGCAGCGCAGTCAAGCAAGGCACGTCGGTCCAAGAGCACGAGCCGAGGGGCGCGACGCTGCCGGCGCGGGAGCCCCGAGATCTGAAGGCGCGCGGGGCGAGAGGATCCAGCAGCCCGCGACGCGAGCGCGCGCGCGCGCGGCAGTTAGCGCGTCCCAGATCCCGGCACGCGGCGCGGCGCCTCCCGGCCCTGCCGGCGAGGCAGCGTCCGATGAGGCGGCGGCCGTTCCTGGACCAGCGCGCCATCGTTCAAGCGCCGGTGGCAGCAGCGCCCGTGGTGGGTGCGCCTCGCGCTGTCCCTCCTCCTCGCGCTCGCGTGCGTCCTCACCTCGCCGTCCTCCTCGGCTCCCGACCCCGGCGCGTCGCCGTCCACCCCACCGCGTCCTCCGGATCCGAGGCCACCTCCTCCCCCTCTCCTCCGTCAGGTAAACCGCCTCGCATTCTCTGCGCCCGCTTGACGAGTACCAGCATGCCAATTTTAGTCAGTAGCAATTGCACCTGCTGAATCTGATGCTTAAGCTGCTGCCTCTCTCTTGCTTGCAGAGATCTTACCTTGAGGGCATCACGGATGCGCTCAACATGACTGACGAAATGCTGAGCGCCCGCTCGTTCACGAAGGCAGCTCATGGACCAGATTTACCTAGCCAAGACATACATCGTCGTCGCCAGGAGGCCAACAACCTGCAGTTCGTGGCGGAGCTTGGCGCCCAGGTGCGGCGGGCGCAGAGCATCGCTCGCACGCCGCAGCCCATGGGGGCGCGGTGATGGAGCAGGAAGGCAGAGAAGGCGATCAGGGACATGTCGGCGCTGCTCTTCCAGGCGCAGCAGCTTCGGTATGACAGCGGCATCACCATCATGAAGTTGAAAGGCCAGATTCAGACCCTTGAGGAGAAGTCCAAGGCTGAGGCGGAGAAGAGCACAAAGTATGGCCAGATTGCTGCCGAGGCTCCCAAGGGCTTTACTGTCTTGGTGTTCGGTTAACCATGGAATGGTTTAAGAGTTCTGAGCTTCAGGAAGTTTTCAGATAGGAGCCCAGCGGTGCAGAGCAATCTGAGGGATAACAGCCTCTATCATTTACTGTGTCTTCTCGGACAACATCCTTGCTGTTTCGGTTATTGTCAATTCTACGGCTGTAAACTCAGGCACCCTGACAAGGTTGTATTTCACCTGGTGACTGATGATTTGAACTATGCTCCGATGAGGCGTGGTTCGCCATGAATGACTACAGAGGGGTCACTGTGGAGATACAAAAGGTGGAGGACTTTACCTGGCTCAATGCATCCTATGTTCCCGTTCTTAAACAGCTACAGAGCAGCTGCTACCCAGAAGTTCTACTTCTCTGGCAGTGGTAGTCGTGGGACGCCAATTAAATTCAGGAACCCAAAGTACTTATCAATGCTTAACCACCTGAGGTTCTACATTCCGGAAATATATCCTGAATTGCAGAAGGTGGTGTTTCTTGATGATGATATCGTTGTTCAGAAGGACTTGTCGGAATTGTTTACTATCAACCTCAATGGTAATGTGATGGGTGCTGTAGAGACTTGCATGGAGACATTCCACAGATTCCATAAGTATCTTAACCATTCCCATCCTCTAATCCGCTCATTTCGACCCTGATGCTTGTGGCTGGGCATTTGGTATGAATGTGCTTGATCTGGTCGAATGGAGGAACAAGAATGTGACTGGCATATATCATTATTGGCAGGAGCGCAATGCTGATCATACCCTATGGAAGCTTGGGTCTTTACCACCTGGGCTTCTTGCTTTCTATGGCTTGGTTGAAGCATTGGATCCCAAATGGCATGTCTTGGGACTTGGCTACACAACTGTGGATCCTGCTACTATCAAGGAAGGGGCAGTATTGCACTACAATGGAAATATGAAGCCATGGCTCAAAATGGAATGGATAAGTACAAGAGCTTTTGGGATAACTATGTGGACTATTCACATCCTTTGGTTCAGCAGTGCTTCATCGTTGATTGCTGTGTATCACATTAGAATTTTTGTAAGCTCCATGGTAGATATGTTCCAGGTGCATGCCCATTACTGCCACACAGAAACATTGTAGTTAAATCAACTGGTTTCGCTCTCAAGTTACAATCTCTGACAAAACATCAGTGGCTGTCTGTAGCACCTGTAATTGATGAAGTACAGCAATGACATATCTCCAGCCACAGGTAAACAGCACATGAGCTAAGACTGTGATGCAGTAGGCTGCTACTTGAACTACATCCACTACATACGTTCATAACTTGCGACCATTGATGTAATTTTTCCATTTTTATTTTGGATGGATGAAACAGAACCACAGAATGGAGATGATGTAGAATTGATTTTGAATTATTGAGGTGTTACAACAAGTTTTGGAGTTACGTATCCATATTTATTGGATGTTAAAGACTTACAACAGCTAAGCCTTTTTCTGTTTATTTATTTATACATGTTGAGAAGTAAAGTCACATATCTCATTTGCAGCTCTACCTGAATTTTGTTTTGTCTTTCTTGCTGTTCAATGTTTTCACATCTTGTGTGAGGACGTAAAAGCTTATTTGCAAATACATATCTTGTGGGAAAAAGTTCATAAAGACTACATTTAATATGAGGGAAGTTTGTGCATCCTTTTATATTTATGAGGAGAGACTATGTATGACTTCATCACATGTGGTTGAACTTTAGATGAGCTACAATGCAGGCAAGTGTTTACAGGAAATAAAGTGTAAATACATTACATAATCAAGTCCACAAAGGAATCCATTTATAATATGAAAATAACTGTTACTTATGCTGCCGTCAGCTACAAAATGACAAATGTAGTTGCATATATGTTATTCTCTTTCGTCTCTGCTTCTCTTTGGAATATGTCGTTTCCAATCCAAAGTTCATGGGTTTGCTGCGGCATCTACCTCAACAGTGGCCTTCCTGTTCCTTCTTGATCTGGACCTTCTCCTTCTATGTCTCTTGTTTGTTTCTCTTCTCTCCTCATTATTTGTGGATGTGCTGGGGTTTACATCTGTGGGGTCTACAACAGGTTCCACTGCTAGCGGTTTGTTTTGGTTTGGCTTCACTCAGGTTGGCTTCCGAGCTCGTGCCCTCAGGATTTATTTCTTTCTCATTTTCCTTCTCCAGCACTTTACTTTCTCTGCTGTCGTTGCTGGCCTCACCTTGAGGGTCCTCCACCTGCCTTGTGCCATCCGATTCTCCTTTGCTGGCTTCCTGGTTTTGGTTCCCCTGCTGAAGCTCAGATTTATCTGAATGGCTTCCCTCTGAAGCATCATCTGATTGCTCATTGGCATCACCTTTGTTCTCTTGAATCTGACCATCTTCTATGTTGGTTGTTAACTTTAAGAACTCTTCTTGTGAGGAACTGTTATCTTGTTGGTTGCTCTCCCCATGTAGTGGTGTTGTAGGAATTTTGTTCTTCTGCTGTAACAGGTACAGCATCATTGGTGTTTTCAGATCTGTCAAGTACCACAAGGTCCAGAGTTGCATTAACGTTTTTTGCTTCCACTGCAATGCCCTCACATCTTGGTGGCTGCTATCTGATGGATTAGTGTTGCTGAATTTTCTTCTGCTGGAGCAGACATGGAATCAGTGGAGTTTTCAGATTTGTCAAGTACCACAGTTTTCAGAAGTTGCATTTTCTGTGTTTGATCCCACTACAATGCTCTCATCATTGTGGCTGCTCTCTGATATAGTAGTACTGTTGGAATTATCTTCTGCTGTAGCAGGAATGGAATCACTAGAATTTTCTGATTTGTCAACCTCAGGCTCAGCTTCTTTCTGCTGCAGGAGTTCCTTTATAGTTGTTGTCTGATCTGGGTTGAAGCAGCTGCATTCTCTTTCATTTGGTTGATATGGCTCTTTCTCCACAAGAGCTGCTTCCAATTCTTTCTGGGTGTTGGTAAGATATGTGGTGGTAGTTTCTGAATCCATGAGTTTGTTTTTCAATTCTGCCCTCTCAATACTCAGGACAGATGTTTTGGCTTCCAGTTCGTCAACTTTCCTCCTCATCTCTTTATTAATTTCTTTTTCTTTCTGCAAAAACAAGACAGTAGTATTTGGTTGATGAGGTGTTCTTGAATAACAGGCTGGATAGATAATTCATAGAACACACTAACAGAAAAGGAGGTAGAATGCTCTAAAGTGCTACAGCTATTACAGTTTACATCAACAAGTGGACCGTACTTACTGGCAGAATAATCTCAGTATTTACTTGAAGAATAAAAGGATGTTCAATTAAATATAAGCTTGCGACTTAGTTGGCTACTTGCATTTCGAAACTAAAACTGCAATGTGATGCCTCCAGGTAAATGTATGTCTGCAAATAGTGTCAATATATAAGTCCTCTCGGGGGTGATTTATAATATGGACTAACTTATGAAAGCATGATTCTAGGTTTGACAGTATCTTCTGGTTTGGGTATGGAAAGATTTTGCATGTACAACAACGTAGTTTTGTTGTATCCGTCTTTCTTCAAGGCCCTGTTTATAATGTGGAAATCTTTCTCCTGTAAATTGTCATGTTTCCATTGAAATACCTGCAAAATTTGTGCTTAAATTCACCCTAAATTGGCAATGTGATGGTTCTGTCATAACAATGTGGAATGCAAATAGAATCGTACTTAGCCCATGATTTTGTACTTATATTTTACTTACTAGTGGTAGCAGAATTCCCTAGTTTAAGCATTACAGGCAATTCTCTATATTCAGTCGATAGATCTTGACTTTTGAAGTATTATGCACAACACATTTTTATCTATTTGAAGTTTAAAGAGAACTGAGGTTGTGGTATTCTATTAACTCATATTTTTGTGCTCAGTTTAGTGCACTATGCTTAATTTGATGGCCCTATGTAATCCAGAGACCTGAAGGTGTTTGAAGTTAGTTGAATACTTGTAGTCTGAGACCCTTGTTTGATTAAGGAATCTCCGTATAAGGGCCAAAATTATATCTACAATGTGCTGAATTGCTTTGAGGGCACTATATTCTGTCATGTATTCGGGGGACATAAGGTTCTTTTTTTGGTAGTGCTGCTACAGACAGAGTGGTTTTATTAGCGTCCTGCAGGTCTTCAGTACAGGTGGAACTATGTTCTTCAGAACTTCAGATGGATACTATGAACATCCAATTTCCTGTTACAGCTTGTAAATCGTTGAATAAATTCAACTGATAGCCTGTTGCTTAAGAGTACTTAGTTGATAGTACAGGATTCCAGGTGACAAAAGTAGGGTATCCATTATCTAATGACACAATCGGTCAAAAAGTGCAGGCACAAAGAAACATACATTCAGGAAGCTACAGCTATCTATATTACTAGAAGCACAATTGGTGATGCATGCAAACTTTTTTTCTCGAACACCGGATGCATGTAAACTAATCATGCATTTTCAATACCTCGAGGAGGACTTGGAAGAGAGCTGCTGGTCGCGTTCCTGGACGAGGACAGCAAGGACACGGCGCTCCCTCATCTTGTGCAGGATGCCGACGCTCACTGCAGCGGCTGCGACGGCCACCAGTACCAGCAGAAGGTACGGGGGCACTCTCTTGCTGCTGCCCATTGCGTGGTTTCTTGATCTATGCTTGCTTGCTTCCATCTCCTCTGCACACCTCTTATGGGCACCCTTTGCAGGATCTTGTGATGCTGTTTACTGCAGAATGGGGCAAATGCTGTGGCAGCAACTTGAAGAAACTGGGGGTTTTCGGTTGCTTCGATTCTGGAAAGAGAAGTAAGCTTGCTTAGGAATGGTGTAACGAGGCGCTAGGTGGCGCCAAGTCTTAGGGCTATTGTACATTGTGTATACTTCACTTGCTTCAAGGTGGTGATGCATGCTCATCTCGATCTAGCCGTATCTGATTTGTTCGAAGCCATACAGAGGTATAACGCCTGGCTCTCTTTGACTTTTGATGGCTATCGTCAGATTTCGGCAATATGATGCTTGTATTTGCATCTGATCTCAGAGAAAAGTATCATTGTTCATGTTCGTTGCCCATCAAACTCAGCATTCTCTATGAGCCACTGGATCAGGAGATTCCCAACTAATGAAAGTGACCAGAATGACAAGAAAGGACATCGCCATCTTCTACAACCACAAAATCTTCTGTCAACCCAGTCTATTTGAAATTGCAAGTTTTTTGTTTTGATTAAGTTCCATGGGAACACATACAACATATAACTTTTAGCTGAATTTACTCAATGAATAAGAACTGTAGCTGAGAGAGAGTGCTTATTGCACAGAATAAATCCACACTTGTCACTGCAAACTGAGAAACGTTACACGATGCAGATGATGATCATGTCTGTGCCAGATTCGATGTAATGTACATACTGCATGACCATTCCACTCCACAAAAGGGAAGATGAAACCACCATATATATATTATTCTTAATAAAGGGCTGCACATTTCAATGGAGTAACACAAGGGCTTTTCAGCGAAGGCTGCAGGTAACACAGAAGGGCATTTCGAGAGAGGTCAGCACTGAGCAGGGTGGCCAGCTGCTTCTTTCTTTTCTTTACATACTTGACGAGAAGCCAGACAATGACTGCAAGAATCACGATGGCGACCACAGATAGAAGCAGGCACATGCATTGTACTTGATTCCAGTTACGTATTGCTGTTGAGGCGTTGGCAAGAAGGTGATTGTTCTTGGCCACCTCCGGTTGCTTGTGAGAGGTTTGAGCTCACCTCGTGGGGATCACGAAGAGCATCCTAGTGGATTGCGCGTGTCGTTGAGTACCTCGCTTTGAGAGTGGTGTCTTGCGCGGTGCCTTGCGGGCGAGCCTTGAGGGGCTAGTGACTTGAGGGTCACACCGAAGAACCATCTAGGTGTTGGTCGACAATAACCGTGACGTAGCTTGAAGCAAGGCCTAGAGTAACACCCCGGGTGAACAAAAACAATTGTGTTCATCTTTGTTCCCGGTGATTGGTCTCCGATTGTGTGTTGCCGATTGATTGATTGTTCATCTTCTTGGTGATTGGCAACCTCGACTCTACGCGTTGGTATAACAAGCTCCTACCCTCTCTTGCATTACTTTGTTTACATTCTTGCAAAGTAGAATTGCTTGCGTGGTCTGGGCGGGAACCACTCCTTGTGTAGATTAAATCCGTGGGTAGAACTCTTGATCACTAGCGGAGCTATTGTTTGTGCTAGTGATCACCTACTAGAATTGTTTGGATAGGAGGCCTCGCAACATCTAGTAGGCTAAGCAAAACTTCTGCTTTCCGCCGTTTGTGTATCTAACGAAGTTTGCTTAGTGAGTTTGTAGAATTTTTTTTTTTATTGGCTATTCACCTCTAGCCATCTAGGACCTTACAAGTGGTATGGAGCCGAGGTCACGTTTTAGTGCAAGGCTTAACATCCTACGGTGTTAAGATGGCTCAAATTGTGTTCAACCATGTTGGGGCAAACCGCCTATGTTTGATGGAGTTAGCTCATTTGACCATTGGAAGAAAGATGATCATGTATCTTGGTTCGATACAAGAGAGTGTTGCAAGTTACATTGCATGACTATGCCATACTTGATAATGATCATCTCACCGATGAAGACAAAGCCAATATCACATGCAATAGAATGGCTCTCAACAACCTATACAATGGCATTGATACAAAGGTGTTTGAGGGAATCAAGGATTTGAGCTTGCAAGTGAAGTGTGGACTAGGTTGGGTGAGACCTATGAGGGCACCAAGGTTGTGAAGAGTGCCAAGCTATATGGACTCAAGAGTGAGTTCAAAAACTTCAAGAAGAAGGAGGATGAAACAATCATTGAAATGTTTCATCGTCTACAAGTGATTGTGAATGATCTCAAGAGTTTGGGGCACAAGACAAAAGATGAAGACTTTTGTCACAAGTTCTTGATTTGTTTGCCAAAGAGCTTCTCAAGATGTTGAAGCTAATGCTACAAAGAGATGGGCTTGAAAATAAGAAGCCAAATGATTTGCTTGGTGAAGTCTTGACATAAGACAAATTTGATCAAGATGATGAGAAGGTGGAAGAGGGAGAAGAAGAAGAAGACCGTGGCATTCCAAGCCACATCCTCCAAGGGCAAAGCACCAATCTTTGAAGAAGAAGAAACCAATGAGGAAGATGGTGACTTTGAGATTGATGATGAGGCACTTGCTCTTGTAGTGAAGAAGATGGGACACATGTTCGTCAAGAGAAGAGGCTTCAAGAGGAACAACTTCAAGAAGCAAGAGCAACCAAGAAAGTGCTTCAACCGTGATAGCACCGAGCATCTACAAGCCGAATGCCCATATGAGAAGAAGAAGAACTACAACAAGGGCAAGTTTGAGAAGAAGAAGCATGAGGCCAAGATGACACTCAAGAAGGGCAAGAATGGTGCATTTGTGGTCACTTGGGAAAGTGACAATGATGATGAAGATGAAGATTCAAGCAACAAGGATATGGCTTCCATCGCCATCAACAAGAAGTCTTCATTATTCTCTACATCACCATCATGCTTCATGGCCAAGGAAACAAAGGTACAATATGATGATAGTGATGATGATAGTGAGATGGAATATGCTCACGATGTTGATAATGTTGATGATGATGATGAACCTTCCAAGGATCAATTATATGACTTGATGCAAGAAACTAGAGATATAGCTATTGCCAAGGAAAAGGAGTGCAAGAAGCTTTCAATGAAAGTAGCAATACTTGAGAAAGCCCTAGGTGAGCTTATGACCACTCAAGAGTGTCTAGTGGAAGACCATGAGAAACTTGGTGATGCTCATTCTAAGCTTGAAAAGGCTCACTCACTTCTACTTGAGCAACAAGCAAAGAAAGTGGTGGTTGCATCATGTGATATAGGCCTTACTTGTGACATCATTGATGAGTCATTTTATCAACCTATCATCATGACAAATGCTAACCCTTCTTGTAGCACAACATCCACCACCACCGACTCTATCTCCACTACTAGTGATGGCTTCACTTGTGATGCTACACTAATGGTAGAGAATGAGACCCTCAAGAAGGAGGTGGATGAGCTCACTCATGCCTTAGGCAAAGCCTATGGTGGCGAGGCCCGCTTGCTAAAGTGCTTGGGTAGCCAAAGGTTCTCTTAACAAAGAGGGATTGGGCTATACCCCCAAGAAGGGCAAGTCGGCCTTTTGCAACTCCAAAGCCTAGCTTTGTGAAGAGCAATGGTCGGTTTTGCTATAGATGCAAGCAAGTTGGGCACCTAGAGCAAAATTGCAACAAGAAGCAACAAAACAAGAAACTTGACAATGCTATACCTTTTGATTCTTGTTATGTGCTTACCAAGGGTGTGAAAGGTGTGCAAGCTAAGTTTGTTGGTACACCCATTGTTGGCCCAAAGAAGAAGGCTATTTGGGTACCAAAGAGCTTAGTCACTAACCTACAAGGACCCAAGCAAAAATGGGTACCTAAGCTTCATTGATTTGCTTGTAGGTGAACTATAAAGCCGGAGGAAGGCATTGGATTATTGATAGTGGGTGTTCTCAACACATGACCGGCACATCAAGAATGTTTGATTCAATTGAGAAGAATGATAGTGGCATTGAGTCAATTACTTTGGCAATAACAAGAAAGGCAAGGTTGTTGGTTTGGGCAAGATTGCAATATCAAATGACATGAGTATCTCCAATGTGATGCTAGTTGAAAGCTTGGATTTCAATCTTCTCTCCGTGGCACAAATTTGTGATCGAGGCTACAAGTGCATTTTGGGGCAAATGATGTTGAGGTAGTTTCTCTTGATGGCTCCAACTTGGTGTTCAAAGGCTTTAGATATGAGAATCTCTATCTTGTTGATTTCAACACTAGTGAAGCTTCTTTGACAACATGTTTGATATCAAAATCAAGTTTGGGTTGGCTTTGGCATAGAAGGCTTGGGCATGTTGGCATGAAACAATTGAAGAAGCTCACACAACACAACCTTGTTGAAGGCTTGAAAGATGTTGTATTTGAGAAGGACAAGTTGTGTAGTGCATGTCAAGCCGGAAGCAAGTTGGTAGCTCACATCCAAAGAAGAGTATAATGAGCACATGCAAGGCATTTGAGTTGTTGCACATGGATCTATTTGGCCCAACTACATATACAAGTATTGGTGGCAACAAATATGGGTTTTTCATAGTGGACGACTTCACAAGATTCATATGGGTATTCTTTCTTAGTGACAAGAGTGAAGTGTATGACACCTTCAAGACCTTTCACTAGAGTTCACAATGAGTTTGACATGAGAATCAAGAAAGTGAGAAGTGACAATGGGAGTGAGTTCAAGAATACAAGAATGGAAGAATTGTGTGATCACTATGGCATTGGTCATCAATTCTTACCAAGTACACTCCACAATCAAATGGCCTAGTTGAGAGGAAGAATAGAACATTGCTTGATATGACTAGATCAATGCTTCATGAGTACAATGTTAGTCAATCATTCTGGGATGAAGCAATCAACACGGCATGCTACTATATTAATAGGCTCTATTGTCATACTTTGCTTGAGAAGACCCCATATGAGTTACTTCATGGAAGAAAGCCCAACATTGGCTATTTTAGAGTATTTGGTTGCAAATGCTATATCTTGAGGAAGGGCACTAGATTGGGGAAGTTTGAAAAGAGATGTGATGAAGGGTTCCTACTCTAGTTATTCAACTACAAGCAAAGCTTATAGAGTTTGGAACAATTCAAGTGGCATTAGAGAGGAAGTCCATGATGTGCAATTTGATGAAACCAATGGTTCACAAGATGAAGATGAGAATCTAGAAGATGTTGGTGGAAACCAATTGGTTGAAGCTATGAAGAACATGGACATTGGTGACATAAGAGCAAAGGAAGTGGTTGGATGTGCAAGATGATAAAGATGAAGTGCTCAATTCTCCATTGAGGCAAACTAGCAATGCTCAAGTGCAAGATCATGGTGCTAGTTCATCAAATGAAGACAAGTCAAGTGATCAACCAAGTTCAAGCAATCAAGTGCAAGTGCTACAACCACAACATGTTGCAAGAGATCACCCAATCGATAGTGTTATTGGTGATATTAGAAGTGGTGTGCAAACAAGATCAAGAGTGGCTATGATTTGTGAGTATGCATCATTTGTGTCAACCAAAGAGCCAAAGGAAGTTGAGGAAGCCTTGGATGATGCCGATTGGATCATGGCAATGCAAGAAGAGCTTAATAACTTCACAAGAAATGATGTGTGGGAGTTAGTTGAGAGGCCGAGGATCACAATGTCATTGGAACCAAATGGGTTTTCAAAAAACAAGCAAGATCAAGATGGTGTTGTGATTAGAAACAAAAGCAAGACTAGTTGCACAAGGCTATATCAAGTTGAAGGTCTTGATTATGATGAGACATATGCTCCCGTGGCAAGATTGGAGGCAATAAGGATTCTATTGGCTTATGCATGTGCCCACAATATCAAGTTATATCAAATGGATGTCAAGAGTGCATTTCTCAATGGGATCATCAATGAGCTAGTATATGTTGAGCAACCTCCCGGTTTTGAAGATGAGAAGAGACCCAACTATGTGTACAAATTGAAGAAAGCTTTGTATGGCTTGAAGCAAGCACCTAGAGCATGGTATGAGAGATTGAAGACTTTTCTTCACTCCAAGGGGTTCATTATGGGCAAGGTTGATACTACTCTATTCACCAAGAAGATTGGAAATGATCTCTTCATTGTGCAAATCTATGTTGACGATATCATCTTTGGATCAACCAATCAAGCATATTGTGAAGAATTTGGTGAAATGATGGCAAAAGAGTTTGAGATGTCCATGATTGGTGAACTTAGTTATTTCCTTGGTCTTCAAGTCAAGCAATTGAAGAATGGGACATTTGTAAGTCAAGGGAAATACATAAGGGACATGTTGAAGAAATTTGGGATGCAAGATGCAAAGCCAATCTCAACTCCAATGGGCACCAATGGGAATCTTGATAGTGATCATGATGGCAATATGCGAATCAAAAGGATTATCGATCATTGATTGAAGCCTACTCTATGTCACCGCATCAAGGCCTAGGATGTCATGTTTAGTGTTTGCATGTGTGCTAGATATCAAGCCTCACCTAGAGAGAGTCATCTCACGGCCGCAAAGAGAATATTGAGGTACTTGAAGCAAACAAGAGATGTTGGATTGTGGTATCCTAAGGGGTCAAAATTTGAATTGATTGGATATTCGACTGGACTATGGTGGTTGCAAGATCAATAGAAAGAGCACAAGTGGTACATGTCAACTTCTTGGAAGATCACTTGTGTCATGGTCCTCAAAGAAACAAAATAGTGTGGCAATCTACCGCAAAAGCCGAATATGTTAGTGCGGGGAGTTGTTGTGCACAATTGCTTTGGATGAAGTCAACTTTGAAGGATTATGGCATCAACTTCAAGAATGTGCCATTGTTTTGTGACAATGAAAGTGCAATCAAGATGACACAAAACCCGGTTCAACATGGAAGAACAAAGCACATTGACATAAGGCATCACTTCATAAGAGATCATCAACAAAAGGGTGACATTTCCATTGAAAGTGTAGACGATGATCAACTTGCCGACATCCTCACCAAGCCACTTGATGAAAGAAGGTTTTGCAAGCTAAGGAATGAGTTGAACATTCTTGATTTCTCAAACATGTGTTGAATGCACCCACCACTACTTGACATGCCTCTCCTTCGACAATGCAAGGTACCATTGTATGACATGTCATTCATGCTTAGGATTATACTTATGATAGCACATGTAGACATACAAGGTGCATTTGGAGCATTCATGATAAATCAAATGTGTTTGATGTATATATGTTTACCTACTATTGCTTCTATGTTTTGCTTGATCTAGTGGTGACATATGACATGTTTATGGGCTTGCAATCCTAGTGTTGAATCTAGAATATTTGCTACAAGTGTTTAATTCAACATAGGCAAGATAACCCTTGTCATGAGGTGTGAAGAAGCTTGTCTTTGGTTCAAACCGAATTAAATGTCTTTGGCAAGTGGTCTAGATTGAACCAATTTTGACTAAAGTTTTGTTTACTCCATCAAAGTCCTTTTCTCTCCAAAATTTGATCCCATTTTGGGCAATTGTTGACAAAGGGGAGAGAAAAAGATGATTGAACATGATAAAGGGGTAAATAAAATTTTGATGCACACAAGAAGGGGGAGCAAGCTCATGAACAAAGTTATTGCATTTGTTTGTGCATTCTCATATGACTTGCTCATGGCACCTAGTTTAAAGTTTTATACAAGTAGTGTCTCCTTGCTTGTGTGGTGCAATGCTAGTATAGGACTTGTATGATGAAATGATCTACTAGCATGCATAGGTTGTAACTAGACTCCCCTTACTTTACAAGTGGTTCAAGAACTTTGCTTATAATGTTGATCTCATGAGGTTCTTGAGTTTTTGATGGGTGTCTAGTTACTTCATGGTGCTAAGGATGGTGTTTATTGCAACTCCGATTGGTATCACGCTTCAAAGGTCCATTTCTTACACCTTAGCATCATTTTGGTAGAATTACTCTCCCCACACTTTTATCCATGCATATGTGCAAAGCTTCAAATCCAAACTCTATGCACATATGTAGGGGGAGCAATACTACCAAAACCGAACTTGCTATAGTTGTCCAAATCCCTCTTGTGAGCTTAATGATTGGACAAGTATGACAAGTTCAAAATCTTTATTATAAAATCATCTTTGTTGAGGTTGTCATCAATTACCAAAAAGGGGGAGATTGAAAGTCCCTAGTTTGGTTTTGGCTAATTGATGAAACCTAGGACTAACCTTGTTTAGCTAAGTGGTTGATTTAGAGAAAGGTTGTCCTCATGATGAGCATATTGAATATGAAGCATGACACGTGTCATGTGATCAAAGATGAAGATCAAGATGATGCTTGGCTCCATGGACCGGTGTTGAAGGTGAAGGGCTAGTCGAGGCTTCGGAGCGAAGGACCATGCGATGGTGAAGCTCGGGCAAGACTAGGCGCCGATGGACCGATGCACGGTGAAGGGCAAGTGAAGTCGAGGTCGATGGATCGAGACGGTCACATGATGGTGTGAAGCGTTCATATCATTTGGAGGAACAAAATGGGCTCAAGGCAAAGGTATAACCGATAGGGCCATTTTGTTTTGCACTCAAGACACCATAGAGGGTGTGAGTGGTTTATGTTCGATAGCCGCACTATTAAGAGGGGAAGTCTTATCGGCTATTCGACGCACGGGTGCCACTAGGTGAATTCATGAAGTGCATTGCATGTAGGGCCTAGTGAGCTAACCTAACCTTTGGGAAATGTTTGTGAAAAGCTAACACACAAGCACATGGAGATGTACACTTGGTGGTGTTGGCACATTTACAAAGGTGGCATTTGGGCGCGTCCAGGTTTGCAGGTAGAGATGGGTTTGGGTCCCTCACTTCCTCCCGCCTCACAAGCCTCGGGATTCGGCGCTTTCGAGAAAATGGATGCATATTTCCTATTGCGCCGGGTGCAAAATTTGGTTGAATTCATGCTATCTTTGTTGATCAAGTTGGTATACTTGTTGGATAGCATGTCCGAGAAGTTGGCGCCACGACGGGCTGAAAACGAAGTTTTGACAAGGCCGCTGACGCGCAGGAGCTTGGCGCCGGACGCGTCCCGCGCTTGGCGTGGAGGGAGTGTCGCGTCGTGTCGGGCCTACGCCGGACGCACGCGGCGGACGCGGGCCGTCGTCACCGTGCGTAGTCCAGCGCGTCTTGGGCTTCGTCGCGAGGCCGCTGGGGCGCCGAGGGCGGCGGACGCGGGCGTTTCCCCGGACGCGGCGTTTCGGCGCGGGCGTTTCCTCCGGACGCTGGGCGCGGACGCAGGGCCGGACGCGGCCGACGCGGCGATTTGAACGCTGGGCCGCCAACGGTCGGGCATCGCGGCGCGTGGCAGGAGGCCGGACGCGTCCGGCGCTTGAGCCGCGGACGCGTCCGGCGGGTTGAAATCGGGCTCGCCCGAGGGTAACGGTTGGATTTTGCCTTGAGCTTATAAATAGCCCCTTGGCTGGCCATGGGAGGCTCTCTTGGCCATTTCTCATCCCTTGTGCATTCTTTGAGCTAAGAGACTCTCTCCCACTCATCTCCCTTGCTTGGTTGTTCATCCTAAGAGAGATTGAGTGAATCACCTAGTGCATTGCATTGCTTGAGGGCATCTAGTGGCACTTGTGGGTGGTTTCGCCGGTGGATTTCTTGTTACTCTTGGAGATTGTTGGAGGCGTTGGCAAGAGAAGGTGATTGTTCTTGGCCACCTCCCGGTTGCTTGTGAGAGGTTTCGAGCTCACCTCGTGGGGATCACGAAGACAATCCTAGTGGATTGCGCGTGTCGTTGAGTACCTCGCTTGAGAGTGGTGTCTTGCGGTGCCTTGCGGGGCGAGCCTTGAGGGGCTAGTGACTTGAGGGTCACACCGAAGAACCATCTAGGTGTTGGTCGACACAACCGGTGATCGTAGCTTGGCGGTGCCCAAGTGAACACCGGTGAACAAAAACAATTGTGTTCATCTTTGTTCCTGATTGGTCTCCGATTGTGTGTTGCCGATTGATTGATTGTTCATCTTCTTGGTGATTGGCAACCTCGACTCTACGCGTTGGTATAACAAGCTCCTACCTCTCTTGCATTACTTTGTTTACATTCTTGCAAAGTAGAATTGCTTGCGTGGTCGGTCGGGAACCACTCCTTGTGTAGATTAAATCCCGTGGGTAGAACTCTTGATCACTAGCGGTAGCTATTGTTTGTGCTAGTGATCACCTACTAGAATTGTTTGGATAGGAGGCTTGTAACATCTAGTAGGCTAAGCAAAACTTACTTTCCGCCGTTTGTGTATCTAACGAAGTTTGCTTAGTGAGTTTGTAGAATTTTTTTTATAGGCTATTCACCCCCCTCTAGCCATCTAGGACCTTACAAGTGGTATCGGAGCCGAGGTCACCGTTTTAGTGCAAGGCTTAACATCCTACGGTGTTAAGATGGCTCAAATTGTGTTCAACCATCTAGGACTTTACACCGACCATGCGGCGGATGGTCGTGTGTGCAAATGTGGCAGGTTTGCTCACGTGGAGCCATGGTTAAGGGCCCTTCAGCTCTCGGGTGATGGAAAACTCTATGGTGGAGAGGCGAGGCATCAAAATGGCTTAACCATGGCGTACGGGTGTGCTTGAACCGGTGCCAAGAGCCATAGGATGCACGGATCCTGGCCGTGCGCTCAAAGACAGTCGTGTGTGCAATTATGGATGTTCGAGTCGTGGAGCTGTAGTTAAGGGCCATTCGGGCTCTCGGGTGATGACAAACATTGTGGTGGTGAGGCCACAGCATCAAAACACCTTAACCATGGCATACGGTCATGCTTGACCTAGTGTCAAGAGTCAGAGGACACGCACGAACCGGCCGTGCGGTAGCATATTCGTGTGTGCAAATATGGCGTTCTAGAGCTACAGGCATGGTTAAGGGCCATTCAGTTCTCAAAGGGCAACAAACGCTGTGGTAGAGAGGCTAGAGGTGTCAAAATGCCTTAACCATGGCGTACGGCATGCTTGACTCAAAGGCCGAGCCATAGGATGCGTTTGAACTGGGACCGTGCGGGCAAAGAAAGTCGTGTGTGCAAATATGGCAGCCGAGCCGTGGAGCCGAGGTTAAGGGCCATTCGCTCTCGAGCAACGACAAATGCTATGGTAGAGAGGCCGAGGTGTCAAAATGCCTTAACCATGGTGTACGGGCTTGCTTGACTCGGTGCGGAGCCATAGGACGCGTTGGAACCGACCATGCGCAAAGATGGTCGTGTGTGCAAATGTGGCAGTTTTACCGGGCCGTGGAGCCATGGTTAAGGGCCCTTCAGGCTCTCGGGTGATGGAAAACTCTATGGTGGAGAGGTGAGAGGCATCAAAATGGCTTAACCATGGCGTACGGGTGTGCTTGAACCGGTGCGAAGAGCCGTAGGATGCACAGGATCCGGCCGTGCGCCAAAGACAAATGTGTGCAATTATGGATGTTCGGAGTCGTGGAGCTATAGTTAAGGGCCGTTCGGGCTCTCGGTGATGACAAACATTGTGGTGGTGGGGCCAAGGGTGTCAAAATGCCTTAACCATGGCATACGGTCGTGCTGCACCTAGTGTCGAGAGCTGTAGGACACGTAGAAACCGGCTGTGCGGTAGCATAGTCGTGTGTGCAAATATGGCGCTTCTAGAGCGGTGGAGCCATGGTTAAGGGCCATTCGGGTTCTTGGGCGGCAACAAATGCTGTGGTCGAGAGGCCGGGTGTCAAAACGCCTTAACCATAGTGCATGGGCGTGCTTGACTTGGTGCGAGGAGCCGTAGGATGCGCAGAACCGTCCGTGCAGCGGCAAGAAAGTCGTGTGTGCAAATATGGCGCTTCTAGAGCCGTGGAGCCGAGGTTAAGTGCCGTTCGTGCTCGAGTGACGGCAAATGCTATGGTAGATAGGCCGAGGTGTCAAAATGCCTTAACCATGGCGTACGGCATGCTTGACTCGAGCCGGAGCCATAAAATGCGTTGGAACCGACCGTGCGGCAAAGATGGTCGTGTGTGCAAATATGGCGTTTTGGAGCCGTGGAGGCATGGTTAAGGGCCCTTCGTGCTCTCGTGATGGAAAACTCTATGGTGGAGAGGTGAGAGGCATCAAAATGGCTTAACCATGGCGTACAAGTGTGCTTGACCCGGTGCCGAGAGCCATAGGATGCACAGGATCCGGCCGTGCGCCAGCACAAGTCCGTGTGTGCAATTATGGATGTTCGGAGTCGTGGAGCTGTAGTTAAGGGCCGTTCGGGCTCTCGGGTGATGACAAACATTGTGGTGGTGAGGCCGAGGCATCAAAACGCCTTAACCATGGCATACGGTCATGCTTGACCTAGTGTCAAGAGCCGTAGGACACGCACGAACCGGCCGTGCGGTAGCATATTCGTGTGTGCAAATATGGCAGCTCTAGAGCTATGGAGGCATGGTTAAGGGCCATTCGGTTCTCAGCGGCAACAAACGCTCGTGGTGGAGAGGCTAGAGGTGTCAAAATGCCTTAACCATGGCGTACGGGCATGCTTGACTCGGTGCCGGGAGCCATAGGATGCGTTGGAACCGACCGTGCGGCGAAAGTCGTGTGTGCAAATATGGCGCTTCGGAGCCGTGGAGCCGAGGTTAAGGGCCATTCGGAGCTCTCGAGCAACGACAAATGCTATGGTAGAGAGGCCGAGGTGTCAAAATGCCTTAACCATGGTGTACGGGCTTGCTTGACTCGGGGAGCCATAGGACGCGTTGGAACCGACCATGCGGCAAAGATGGTCGTGTGTGCAAATGTGGCGGTTTTACGGCCGTGGAGCCATGGTTAAGGGCCCTTCGGGCTCTCGGGTGATGGAAAACTCTATGGTGGAGAGGTGAGAGGCATCAAAATGGCTTAACCATGGCGTACGGGTGTGCTTGAACCGGTGCCAAGAGCCGTAGGATGCACGGGATCCGGCCGTGCGCCGACGCGTGTGTGCAATTATGGATGTTCGAGTCGTGGAGCTATAGTTAAGGGCCGTTCGGGCTCTCGGTGATGACAAACATTGTGGTGGTGGGGCCAAGGGTGTCAAAATGCCTTAACCATGGCATACGGTCGTGCTTGACCTAGTGTCGAGAGCCGTAGGACACGTAGGAACCGGGCCGTGCGGTAGCATAGTCGTGTGTGCAAATATGGCGTTCTAGAGCGGTGGAGCCATGGTTAAGGGCCATTCGGGTTCTTGGGCGGCAACAAATGCCGTGGTCGAGAGGCCAGCGGTGTCAAAACGCCTTAACCATAGTGCATGGGCGTGCTTGACTTGGTGCGAGGAGCCGTAGGATGCGCAGGAACCGGCCGTGCGGCAAAGAAAGTCGTGTGTGCAAATATGGCGCTTCTAGAGCCGTGGAGCCGAGGTTAAGTGCCGTTCGTGCTCTCGAGTGACGGCAAATGCTATGGTAGATAGGCCGAGGTGTCAAAATGCCTTAACCATGGCGTACATGGCATGCTTGACTCGTGAGCCGGGAGCCATAAAATGCGTTGGAACCGACCATGCGGGCAAAGATGGTCGAGTGTGCAAATATGGCAGCTTTTGGAGCCGTGGAGGCATGGTTAAGGGCCCTTCGTGCTCTCGGGTGATGGAAAACTCTATGGTGGAGAGGTGAGAGGCATCAAAATGGCTTAACCATGGCGTACAAGTGTGCTTGACCCGGTGCCGAGAGCCATAGGATGCACGGATCCGGACCGTGCGGCAAAGACAGGTGTGTGCAATTATGGATGTTCTGAGTCGTGGAGCTGTAGTTAAGGGCCGTTCGTGCTCTCGGTGATGACAAACATTGTGGTGGTGAGGCCGAGGCATCAAAACGCCTTAACCATGGCATACGGTCATGCTTGACCTAGTGTCAAGAGCCGTAGGACACGCACGAACCGGCCGTGCGGTAGCATATTCGTGTGTGCAAATATGGCAGTTCTAGAGCTATGGAGCCATGGTTAAGGGCCATTCGGTTCTCAGCGGCAACAAACGCTGTGGTGGAGAGGCTAGAGGTGTCAAAATGCCTTAACCATGGCGTACGGGCATGCTTGACTCATGCCGAGCCATAGGATGCGTTGAACCGACCGTGCGGCGGATGGTCGTGTGTGCAAATATGGCGGTTCTAGAGCCGTGGAGCCAAGGTTAAGGGCCGTTCGTGCTCTCGAGCGATGGCAAACGCTGTGGTAGAGAGGCCGAGGTGTCAAAATGCCTTAACCATGGCGTACGGGCATGCTTGACTCGGTCCGAGAGCCATAGGATGCGTTGGAACCGACCGTGCGGCAAAGATGGTCATGTGTGCAAATATGGCGGTTTTGCGCCGTGAGCTGTGGTTAAGGGCCCTTCGTGCTCTCGGGTGATGAAAACTCTATGGTGGAGAGGTGAGAGGCATCAAAATGGCTTAACCATGGCGTACGGCGTGCTTGACCCGGTGCCGAGAGCCGTAGGATGCACAGGATCTGGCTGTCGTGCGGCAAAGACGCCGTGTGTGCAATTATGGATGTTCGAGTCGTGGAGCTATAGTTAAGGGCCGTTCGGGCTCTCGAGTGATGACAAATATTGTGGTGGTAAGGCCGAGGCATCAAAACGCCTTAACCATGGCATACGGTCGTGCTTGACCTAGTGTCAAGAGCTATAGGACATGCAGGAACCGGCCGTGCGGTAGCATAGTCGTGTGTGCAAATATGGCGCTTCTAGAGCCGTGGAGCCATGGTTAAGGGCCATTCGGGTTCTCGGGCGTTAATAAACGCTGTGGTGGAGAGGCCAAAGGTGTTAAAACGCCTTAACCATGGTGCATGGGCGTGCTTGACTTGGTGCGAGGAGCCGTAGGACGATAGGAACCGGCCGTGCGGCGAAAGTCGTGTGTGCAAATATGACAGCTTCGAGCCGTGGAGCCGAGGTTAAGGGCCGTTCGTGCTCTCGAGCGACGACAAACGCTATGGTAGAGAGGCCGAGGTGTCAAAATGCCTTAACCATGGCGTACGGGCTTGCTTGACTCGGTGCCGGAGCCATAGGACGCGTTGAACCGACCATGCGGTAGCATGGTCGTGTGTGCAAATGTGGCAGCTTTTTGACCGTGGAGCCATGGTTAAGGGCCCTTCGGCTCTCGGTGATGGAAAACTCTATGGTGGAGAGGTGAGAGGCATCAAAATGGCTTAACCATGGCGTACGGGTGTGCTTGAACCGGTGCCGAGAGCCGTAGGATGCACAGGATCCGGCCGTGCGCCAAAGACAACCGTGTGTGCAATTATGGATGTTCTGGAGTCGTGGAGCTATAGTTAAGGGCCGTTCGGGCTCTCGGGTGATGACAAACATTGTGGTGGTGGGGCCAAAGGTGTCAAAATGCCTTAACCATGGCATACGGTCGTGCTTGACCTAGTGTCGAGAGCCGTAGGACACGTAGGAACCGGCGTGCGGTAGCATAGTCGTGTGTGCAAATATGGCGCTTCTAGAACGGTGGAGCCGTCGTTAAGGGCCATTCGGGTTCTTGGGCGGCAACAAATGCTGTGGTCGAGAGGCCAGCGTGTCAAAACGCCTTAACCATAGTGCATGGGCATGCTTGACTTGGTGCGAGGAGCCTAGGATGCGCAGGAACCGGCCGTGCGGGGCAAAGAATGTCGTGTGTGCAAATATGGCGCTACTGGGAGCCGTGGAGCCGAGGTTAAGTGCCGTTCGTGCTCTCGAGTGACGGCAAACGCTATGGTAGACAGGCCGAGGTGTCAAAATGCCTTAACCAAGGCGTACGTGCATGCTTGACTCGGTGAGCCGGGAGCCATAAAATGCGTTGGAACCGACCGTGCGGCAGATGGTCGAGTGTGCAAATATGGCAGTTTTGGAGCCGTGAGGCATGGTTAAGGGCCCTTCGGGCTCTCGTGTGATGGAAAACTCTATGGTGGAGAGGTGAGAGGCATCAAAATGGCTTAACCATGGCGTACAAGTGTGCTTGACCCGGTGCCGAGAGCCATAGGATGCACGGGATCCGGACCGTGCGGCAAAGACAACGTGTGTGCAATTATGGATGTTCGGAGTCGTGGAGTCAGTAGTTAAGGGCCGTTCGTGCTCTCGGTGATGACAAACATTGTGGTGGTGAGGCCAGAGGCATCAAAACGCCTTAACCATGGCATACGGTCATGCTTGACCTAGTGTCAAGAGTCAGTAGGACACGCACGAACCGGCCGTGCGGTAGCATATTCGTGTGTGCAAATATGGCGCTTCTAGAGCTATGGAGCCATGGTTAAGGGCCATTCAGTTTCTCAGCGGCAACAAACACCGTGGTGGAGAGGCTAGAGGTGTCAAAATGCCTTAACCATGGCGTACGGGCATGCTTGACTCGCTGCCAGGAGCCATAGGATGCGTTGAACCGACCGCGGGCAAAGATGGTCGTGTGTGCAAATATGGCGCTTCTAGAGCCGTGGAGCCAAGGTTAAGGGCCGTTCGTGCTCTCGAGCGATGGCAAACGCTGTGGTAGAGAGGCCGAGGTGTCAAAATGCCTTAACCATGGCGTACGGGCATGCTTGACTCGCCGAGAGCCATAGGATGCGTTGAACCGACCGTGCGGGGCAAAGATGGTCATGTGTGCAAATATGGCGCTTTGGCACCGTGGAGCCGTGGTTAAGGGCCCTTCAGGCTCTCGGGTGATGAAAAACTCTATGGTGGAGAGGTGAGAGGCATCAAAATGGCTTAACCATGGCGTACGGGCGTGCTTGACCGGTGCCGAGAGCCGTAGGATGCACAGGATCTGGCTGTGCGGCAGCACAGTCGTGTGTGCAATTATGGATGTTCTGGAGTCATGGAGCTTTAGTTAAGGGCCATTCGGGCTCTCGGGTGATGACAAATATTGTGGTGGTAAGGCCAGAGGCGTCAAAACGCCTTAACCATGGCATACAGTCGTGCTTGACCTAGTGTCGAGAGCTATAGGACATGCAGGAACCGGGCCGTGCGGTAGCATAGTCGTGTGTGCAAATATGGCAGCTTCTAGAGCCGTGGAGCCATGGTTAAGGGCCATTCGGTTCTCGGGCGGTAATAAACGCTGTGGTGGAGAGGCCAAAGGTGTTAAAATGCCTTAACCATGGTGCATGGGCGTGCTTGACTTGGTGCGAGGAGCCGTAGGACGCATAGGAACCGTCCGTGCGGCGGAAAGTCGTGTGTGCAAATATGGCGCTCGAGCCGTGGAGCCGAGGTTAAGGGCCGTTCGTGCTCTCGAGCGACGACAAACGCTATGGTAGAGAGGCCAGAGGTGTCAAAATGCCTTAACCATGGTGTACGGGCTTGCTTGACTCAGTGCCGGGAGCCATAGGACGCGTTGGAACCGACCATGCGGCAGCATGGTCGTGTGTGCAAATGTGGCAGTTTTACCGTCGTGGAGCCATGGTTAAGGGCCCTTCAGGCTCTCGGGTGATGGAAAACTCTATGGTGGAGAGGTGAGAGGCATCAAAATGGCTTAACCATGGCGTACGGGTGTGCTTGAACCGGTGCCGAGAGCCGTAGGATGCACAGATCCGCCGTGCGCCAAAGACAAGCCGTGTGTGCAATTATGGATGTTCTCGAGTCATGGAGCTATAGTTAAGTTCCGTTCGGGCTCTCGGGTGATGACAAACATTGTGGTGGGGCCAAAGGTGTCAAAATGCCTTAACCATGGCATACGGTCGTGCTTGACCTAGTGTCGAGAGCTGTAGGACACGTAGGAACCGGGACCGTGCGGTAGCATAGTCGTGTGTGCAAATATGGCAGCTTCTAGAACGGTGGAGCCGTCGTTAAGGGCCATTCGGGTCCTTGGGCGGCAACAAATGCTGTGGTCGAGAGGCCAGCGGTGTCAAAACGCCTTAACCATAGTGCATGGGCATGCTTGACTTGGTGCGAGGAGCCTAGGATGCGCAGGAACCGCCGTGCGGGGCAAAGAATGTCGTGTGTGCAAATATGGCAGCTCTGGAGCCGTGGAGCCGAGGTTAAGTGCCGTTCGTGCTCTCGAGTGACGGCAAACGCTATGGTAGACAGCCGAGGTGTCAAAATGCCTTAACCAAGGCGTACATGCATGCTTGACTCAGAGCCGGAGCCATAAAATGCGTTGGAACCGACCGTGCGGGCAAAGATGGTCGAGTGTGCAAATATGGCAGCTTTGGAGCCGTGAGGCATGGTTAAGGGCCCTTCGTGCTCTCGTGATGGAAAACTCTATGGTGGAGAGGTGAGAGGCATCAAAATGGCTTAACCATGGCGTACAAGTGTGCTTGACCCGGTGCCGAGAGCCATAGGATGCACAGATCCGGACCGTGCGGCAAAGACAACGTGTGTGCAATTATGGATGTTCGAGTCGTGGAGCCAGTAGTTAAGGGCCGTTCAGGCTCTCGGTGATGACAAACATTGTGGTGGTGAGGCCAGAGGCATCAAAACGCCTTAACCATGGCATACGGTCATGCTTGACCTAGTGTCAAGAGCCGTAGGACACGCACGAACCGGCCGTGCGGTAGCATATTCGTGTGTGCAAATATGGCGGTTCTAGAGCCGTGGAGCCATGGTTAAGGGCCATTCAGTTCTCAGCGGCAACAAACACTGTGGTGGAGAGGCTAGAGGTGTCAAAATGCCTTAACCATGGCGTACGGGCATGCTTGACTCAGTGCCAGGAGCCATAGGATGCGTTGGAACCGACCGTGCGGCAGCATGGTCGTGTGTGCAAATATGGCGGTTCCGGGAGCCGTGGAGCCAAGGTTAAGGGCCGTTCGGGCTCTCGAGCAATGGCAAACGCTGTAGTAGAGAGGCCGAGGTGTCAAAATGCCTTAACCATGGCGTACGGGCATGCTTGACTCGTGCCGAGAGCCATAGGATGCGTTGGAACCGACCGTGCGGCGGCAAGGTCGTGTGTGCAAATATGGCGTTTACGGCCGTGGAGCTGTGGTTAAGGGCCCTTCGTGCTCTCGGGTGATGAAAAACTCTATGGTGGAGAGGTGAGAGGCATCGAAATGGCTTAACCATGGCGTACGGGCGTGCTTGACCGGTGCCGAGAGCCGTAGGATGCACGGGATCCGGGCGTGCGGCAAAGACAAATCGTGTGTGCAATTATGGATGTTCTGAGTCGTGGAGCTTTAGTTAAGGGCCGTTCGGGCTCTCGGGTGATGACAAATATTGTGGTGGTAAGGCCGAGGCGTCAAAACGCCTTAACCATGGCATACGTGTGCTTGACCTAGTGTCGAGAGCTATAGGACATGCAGGAACCGGGCCGTGCGGTAGCATAGTCGTGTGTGCAAATATGGCGCTTCTAGGGCCGTGGAGCCATGGTTAAGGGCCCTTCGGGTTCTCGGGCGGTAATAAACGCTGTGGTGGAGAGGCCAAAGGTGTTAAAATGCCTTAACCATGGTGCATGGGCGTGCTTGACTTGGTGCGAGGAGCCGTAGGACGCATAGGAACCGCCGTGCGGCAAAAGAAAGTCGTGTGTGCAAATATGGCGCTTCGAGCCGTGGAGCCGAGGTTAAGGGCCGTTCGTGCTCGAGCGACGACAAACGCTATGGTAGAGAGGCCAGAGGTGTCAAAATGCCTTAACCATGGTGTACGGGCTTGCTTGACTCAGTGCCGGGAGCCATAGGACGCGTTGGAACCGACCATGCGGCAGCATGGTCGTGTGTGCAAATGTGGCAGTTTTACTGTCGTGGAGCCATGGTTAAGGGCCCTTCAGGCTCTCGGGTGATGGAAAACTCTATGGTGGAGAGGTGAGAGGCATCAAAATGGCTTAACCACGGCGTATGGGTGTGCTTGAACCGGTGCGGAGAGTCATAGGATGCACAGGATCCGGCCGTGCGCCAGCACAGTCGTGTGTGCAATTATGGATGTTTTGGAGTCGTGGAGCTATAGTTAAGGGCCGTTCGGGCTCTCGGGTGATGACAAACATTGTGGTGGTAGGGCCAGAGGTGTCAAAACGCCTTAACCATGGCATACGGTCATGCTTGACCTAGTGTCGAGAGCACGTAGGAACCGGCTGTGCGGTAGCATAGTCGTGTGTGCAAATATGGCAGTTCTAGAGCGGTGGAGCCATGGTTAAGGGCTATTCGGGTTCTTGGGTGGCAAAAAATGCTGTGGTCGAGAGGCCAGCGGTGTCAAAACGCCTTAACCATAGTGCATGGGCGTGCTTGACTTGGTGCGAGGAGCCGTAGGATGCGCAGGAATCGGCCGTGCGGCAGCAAAGTCATGTGTGCAAATATGGCAGTTCTGGAGCCGTGGAGCCGAGCTTAAGTGCCGTTCAGGCTCTCAAGTGACGGCAAACACTATGGTAGAGAGGCTAGAGGTGTCAAAATGCCTTAACCATGGCGTACGTGCATGCTTGACTCGTAGCCGGAGCCATAAAATGCGTTGGAACCGACCGTGCGGCAAAGATGGTCGAGTGTGCAAATATGGCGCTTTGGAGCCGTGGAGGCATGGTTAAGGGCCCTTCGGGCTCTCGGGTGATGGAAAACTCTATGGTGGAGAGGTGAGAGGCATCAAAATTTCTTAACCATGGCGTACGTGGCGTGCTTGACCCGGTGCCGAGAACCATAGGATGCACGGATCCGGCCGTGCGGCAGGACAGTCGTGTGTGCAATTATGGATGTTCTGGAGTCGTGGAGCTGTAGTTAAGGGCCGTTCGGGCTCTCGGGTGATGACAAACATTGTGGTGGTGAGGCCGAGGCATCAAAATGCCTTAACCATGGCATACGGTCATGCTTGACCTAGTGTCAAGAGCTGTAGGACACGCACGAACCGGTCCAGGCGGTAGCATATTCGTGTGTGCAAATATGGCAGTTCTAGAGCCGTGGAGCCATGGTTAAGGGCCATTCAGGTTCTCGGGCGGCAACAAACACCGTGGTGGAGAGGCTAGAGGTGTCAAAATGCCTTAACCATGGCGTACGGGCATGCTTGACTCAAAGTGCCGGGAGCCATAGGATGCGTTGAACCGACCGTGCGGGCAAAGATGGTCGTGTGTGCAAATATGGCGGTTCCGGGAGCCGTGGAGCCAAGGTTAAGGGCTGTTCGTGCTCGAGCGATGGCAAACGCTATGGTAGAGGCTAGAGGTGTCAAAATGCCTTAACCATGGCGTACGGGCATGCTTGACTCGGTGCCGAGAGCCATAGGATGCGTTGGAACCGACCATGCGGCGATGGTCGTGTGTGCAAATATGGCGCTTTGCAGCCGTGAGCCGTGGTTAAGGGCCCTTCAGGCTCTCGGGTGATGAAAAAATTCTATGGTGGAGAGGTGAGAGGCATCAAAATGGCTTAACCATGGCGTACGGGCGTGCTTGACCCGGTGCCGAGAGCCGTAGGATGCACAGGATCCGGCTGCGCGGCAAGACACGGTCGTGTGTGCAATTATGGATGTTCGAGTCGTGGAGCTATAGTTAAGGGCCATTCGGGCTCTCGGGTGATGACAAATATTGTGGTGGTGAGGCCAGAGGTGTCAAAACGCCTTAACCATGGCATACGGTCGTGCTTGACCTAGTGTCGAGAGCTATAGGACATGCAGGAACTGGCTGTGCGGTAGCATAGTCGTGTGTGCAAATATGGCAGTTCTAGAGCTGTGGAGCCATGGTTAAGGGCCATTCAGGTTCTTGGGCAGTAATAAACACTGTGGTGGAGAGGCCAAAGGTGTTAAAACGCCTTAACCAAGGTGCATGGGCGTGTTTGACTTGGTGCGAGGAGCCGTAGGACGCATAGGAACCGGCCGTGCGGCAGCAAAGTCGTGTGTGCAAATATGGCAGTTCTGGAGCCGTGGAGCCGAGGTTAAGGGCCGTTCAGGCTCTCGAGCGATGACAAACGCTATGGTAGAGAGGCCAGAGGTGTCAAAATGACTTAACCATGGCGTACGGGCTTGCTTGACACAGTGCCGGGAGCCATAGGACGCGTTGGAACCGACCATGCGGCAGCATGGTCGTGTGTGCAAATGGGGCAGTTTTACTGATGTGGAGCCATGGTTAAGGGTCCTTCAGGCTCTCGGGTGAGGGAAAACTCTATGGTGGAGAGGTGAGAGGCATCAAAATGGCTTAACCATGGCGTACGGGTGTGCTTGAACCAGTGCCGAGAGCCGTAGGATGCACAGGATCCGGCCGTGCGCCAGCACAGTCGTGTGTGCAATTATGGATGTTCTGGAGTCGTGGAGCTATAGTTAAGGGCCGTTCGGGCTCTCGGGTGATGACAAACATTGTGGTGGTGGGGCCAGAGGTGTCAAAACGCCTTAACCATGGCACGCACGATACTAGACATGATAGCAAGGTTGCCGGGACTTACGGAGGTCGACGGATCGATTGGCCCTCTCGAAGAACTCGACGACACGACGAAAGGACTCGAAAGGTGGCACGTAGCCGGTTGTATTGATTTGGTTGTGAACTGGTGAGCACACAATGCAATTTTATACGTACAGAAAATAGCTTACAAGCATCTCGGAGTTCATTGGGAAACATATAATGATGAGAGGAAAGCTATATCCATTAAGCATGCATATGTACGCTGGTATACATCCGGTACAGAGGAATTCCAAAAGGATACGGAGATGCATATGACTACAACTGATCGGCTAGATAAAGTCGATGAAGTCCAGGCAATCATTAATGACCTCCAGAGAAGTTTTGGAATGAAGATCAAGAAAGAATTTTCAGAAGAGGTTGCATCGATTCGGCAATGGCGAGCAAAAAATACCAAATGGATTGCATTCTATTTCGCATGGCCACCGACTCCGTCGACCTCCCATGACGTGAAAGGTACCGTATTGAGGTCAAGTGTTGACAGGATGTACGTACCTATGAGAACTTGGCCGCAAGCATGTGTCATACCAAGCCGGTTGGATCCAATCAAGCTCGACCAAATTCGGTGGGGGTGTTGCTGATGATCAACTTGTACTCCATAACACATCACGATGAGTACAGGACACTAGATGGTTCAGTCTCATAATTTACGAAGTTGACATGAAGCAGCCAGTGGACGTAGCAAGGCATGAGTACTTTCCCTACCTTGATATAGCAACAGTACAAGAATCAAAAGAAGTCGGTCCAGCTGCACGTGAATGCTATAGCATCTCGGTGTCAAGGCTGATTACATCTTTGTTCAAAAGTAAGTTAAGCCCCAAGACCGACGCATTTACTCAGCTTGCCTCGTTCCAATGAAAAAATGTGCCAAGTCAAATCATGATGGACAATTGAAGATTATGCTTCGTGAACTTGCATTATGAGAATACAAAGAAGAACGGGGAGAAGGAATAAATATCGAGGAGTCACCAATATCAAACTACGTCCAATTCAAACCTCAAATTGCAACGGCCGGTTGCAAGATAATAAGTCATCAAGCATCTTCATCGGCTGATAAGGAGCGTGCATGCATATATAAGGAACTAGTGGTGTAGAAGGCCCTTGAAGAAAACAGGCTCAATGTCTCGGACTCCGCATCGCTCGAGGAGCCCGACTCGCCACGACTTGTGTTGGGCAACATCAAGCGATCCATCATGAAGAAGGATACGACAAATAACTTCCATTGGTTTCTTCATCTTCAACGGTGGTTTGTGCAATTCTACCCTTACTTCCCCAAAGAGTTCCAAAGTTTAAAATTGAAAATATTAAAAGGATAAAACTGTTGGCATTATATCTACTCCACTCTACAAATATGTGCTATAAATGTTTTGGTTTATCCATTGTTGAAATGATGAATAGATGCTCTGTTTTACGTTTCATCTGTATCTAGTTTATACCTTCGATTTCTTTTAGATTTGGATTTAGTGGTTGTAATATTTGTCTTGAAGTCTTTAAAGCCTGTGGGTTGCATGAAGTTTCAAACTTTGTCTAAAGTGGTTGTGGGATAAGAATGGAAATAGAGTTTGCTATGACATTGTTCTGAGAAAGCTTAAGATCCGGATGAATTTTCTAAAATAAATTCAACTAATAAAACTATCATGTTGAGTTTTGTCAAACTGTTGTGACCACTAGTGTAGATTATAGTCATGTGCTCAAGATCAAGATTCACTTACACTAAATGTCTCGTACTTGTATTTCTTCTTTGATTAAAATTTATGAGGCCCGAAACTACCGTACGCACGCATTCGCACGTCGCCAAACCCTTTTTCGACCTTTACGGCACTCAACATCGGATTCGTCGCCATGGCTTTGTTCGGGAAGCTTCGTTACCAAGACTTATGGTACCCGACGGTATGTTCACCCGGACATTCTAGAAATAAACTCGGGGGCACTAAATTAGCAATGAACCAGAGAAGAGTCAGACTTTGGGAGGATCTGGTGATGCATCGGCTAATATATACAGCATGCAGCCAGATGCATACATATGCAACAAATTTTTGAAACGTGGGTTCTTTACACGTGCATGCGAGAGCCGATTGTTCCAAACAATCTGGCTTAGCCCACTTCTCGCCATAGCCATCGGTTCTGATTTCCTACAGTTCGTAACCACTCTCGTTCATGTGCTGTTCTTCCATGATACTGAGAAGTAGAGAAAGATGGTCATGGAGTATGGACACTGTAGAAATGGACATATACGTGCAGTCAAGGACATGGATAGTTCAGAGATTGATGCAAACAGCCGACGCCACACATGGAAAGTTGTATCGGCTATAAAAATTTATTATCAAGTGGCCAACAAGGTGTACGATGATGAAGGCATTAGAGGAGTCAACAAATCGGAGAGGACATCATCAACCTGAATCGTTGTGATTAGGCCCTTCGTCAACAATGATCGACACACTCGGTGCCTTGGGCTACTGCATCAGCTATGCATCAAGGGGCCTGGACTCGCCACACACAGACGTTGCGTAAACATCGACTGACCCATCATGAAAAAGGACAAGACTAATGACTTCTATTATCTCCTTCATCTTCAACAATGGTTTGCGCAATTCTACCCTCACTTCTTCAGCAGATTTAAGTTTCAAATTGAAGATACATGTGTTACTGCTAAAATTAAATCTTGATAAATATGTGATATAAATGTTTTAGTTTATCCATTGTTGAAATGATAAATAGATGCTCTGTTTTATGTTTCATCTGTGTCTAGTTTATAGCTTTGATTTCTTTTAGATTTGGATTTAGTGGGTATAATATTTGTCTTGAAATCTTTGATACCTATGGGTTGCAAAAGTTTGAACTTTGTTTGAAGGTGGTTATAGAATAAGAATAGAGATAGAACTTACTATGACGTTGTTCTAAGATACTTGAAATCCGGAGAATTTCTAATTAAAATAAATAAAATTCAACTGTTGTCATGTTGAGCTTTGTCAAATTGTTGTGACCACTGGTGTAGATTATAGTCATACACCCAAGATCAAGATTCACTAAAAGTCTTGTATGTGCATTTTCTTTTTGATTAGAGATATGAGGCTATGCTTAAAAAAAAAAAAAAACTCAGAAATAAAAATGACGGACATGTGTCCGCCGGAACTGAGTTCTAATAAACAAAAACGAAACAAAAAAAAAAAAGAGGCCAAAGGCCCAAATAGCCTCATAGCTCTAAGATGATTGAAGGGAATGATATGTGTAAGAAAATAAATCACTAACAACCTCTTGATCTAAGTATATGACTTGTATCTCCTTATGGTCCGGTCTTTGACTTTGCAATACTATGTGATGCATTTTTTTTCTAAAAATGGGAAAAAAGACGGACGCGTGTCCGCCAAATAAAAACAATGGGTACTCCGATGCCCGCTTTGAATAAAAGCCCGAGAATAAAAATGACGGACACGTGTCCGCCAAAACCGAGGCATAACAAAATAAAACTCCGGAATAAAAGTTGTCAAAGAATGAAGGATAAACGGTTCTATAGTGTTCAGTTTTGTAAATGCCCGAGAACTTAGTGAGAATTGTAAGCCCCATGGTTGAAGGGATGGATGGATGAGTACGGTACCATTTTATTCAGATTTGACAAATCTTAATTATAAACCTGATACTCTTGAGATATAATCGGCATTGTAGCATCTCCTGATCAACAACAAATGGAGAAAACTATAATAATTGTGTACATATACATTTGCTACTAACCTATTTCCACATGTATTGGAAGTTTATTGCTTTACAGGTAAAATTGTGGAAATGTGGTGAGAGCATGCTATTGTTGCTGGTGGATTTCTCGGCTTTTTAAAAGAAGGCCAGATTAAAATAGTTCGAAGCATGAAATTCATACTCCAAACTAGGGGGGCCTGTGTTAACACTGAATTTTGGTCAACATTGAGAAGATGATAGGTGGACCCAGTTTGCAGCGAGCAGAGCATTCGGCAAACAAGTAAGCGGTCGGTTACTTCTCAGAGTTTCGGCAAGTGTCCGTGCGGTCGGCTATTTCGCAGGGGCGATGACTCCATTCGGGAACCAAAATTTGGACAGCCGAGAAATACTAGTGACAAGGAGATATTCTGGTAAATGCAAGAGGCCTGGTTGTTGCCAGCGAGATCAAATACTGGAGATATACGGAATCGGCTAATGAAGATGTTCATATGGGAATGGCCAAGTTGGCGTATTTGGCTACTGTTATTTGGATCAGTTGATATATGAATATATGCCACCAGTGCTGAGGTGCATACATGGAGAAATTGATTGGCCGATTCTTGATGGGGCAAGATATGCATGGAAGATGTATGTGTATGTGCCAAATGGAGCATTACGTCTCTTGCATGACAATTTGCATATATACGTGGTGGAGGCATAACGGAAAGCAAGGGATTAACAAGAAGGCATATATACGTATGTACACGTCCTAGCGAAGGTTTCCGGATTGGCTAAGAGAGATGTGCTCATATGGGACTCGAATATCCCGTATGGCATCACGATAAAAGAAACAGAGCCGATCGAATACCATATACATGCATGACAAGGTGACGTATCACAACGGGAAAAGGCAAGGACACATATATTACCCACACGTGTGAAGGCCGGTTGGGCATCGTATTCTGTACAAGTCCGACGAGATATTGTCTACGCCAATAGGACCGAAGCAACAGGAGACGGGTCGGCCAAGAAAGCTTAAACGTGAAGGCATATATTTCTAATATTCCTTTTTAGATATTATTATTAGGCATGTAACGTACGGAGGTCTGTTAAGTCCAAGCTATAAATATGTACCTCCGGTTAATGTAAAGGACGTTCACAACCAAATCAATACAACCGGCTACGTGCCACCTTTCGAGTCCTTTCGTCGTGTCGTCGAGTTCTTCGAGAGGGCCAATCGATCCGTCGACCTCCGTAAGTCCCGGCAACCTTGCTATCATGTCTAGTATCGTGCGGCGGATTTAGATTATGATGCAAGTAGTCTCATCCGTTTTGCTTAGTATCGTGCGGCGGATTTAAGCTTAATGATGGGAAGTTTTTGCTTGTGCCTTGTATCGTGCGGCAGATTAAGACATGAGTAAAGATAGTTATCGGCTCTCTTAGATTTGGCAAGATCTAATAGATTCATTAAGTTATCACGTGTTGCTTGCTTTATTTAATGTTTAATTATTTGCAACACTCTTTTGCCCAATCTAGATTGATACTCTTTCGGCTTGTTGATCGTTCCTTTCATGCTTATTCAATATCAAGTGGATCAAGTTCATATAGCCGAATTAGATCGATCTAGATTAACCGGAATTTCGGCTTAGGGCAGTGACCAAATTTCGGCTGACCAAATTCTGTCATATTGATTTGGTTGTGAACGTCCTTTACATTAACCGGAGGTACATATTTATAGCTTGGACTTAACAGACCTCCGTACGTTACATGCCTAATAATAATATCTAAAAAGGAATATTAGAAATATATGCCTTCACGTTTAAGCTTTCTTGGCCGACCCGTCTCCTGTTGCTTCGGTCCTATTGACAGGCGTAGACAATATCTCGTCGGACTTGTACAGGAATACGATGCCCAACCGGCCTTCACACGTGTGGGTAATATATGTGTCCTTGCCTTTTCCTGTTGTGATACGTCACCTTGTCATGCATGTATATGGTATTCGATCGGCTCTGTTTCTTTTATCGTGATGCCATACAGGATATTCAGAGTCCCATATGAGCACATCTCTCTTAGCCAATCTGGAAACCTTCGCTAGGACGTGTACATACGTATATATGCCTTCTTGTTAATCCCTTGCTTTCCGTTATGCCTCCACCACGTATATATGCAAATTGTCATGCAAGAGACGTAATGCTCCATTTGGCACATACACATACATCTTCCATGCATATCTTGCCCCATCAAGAATCGGCCAATCAATTTCTCCATGTATGCACCTCAGCACTGGTGGCATATATTCATATATCAACTGATCCAAATAACGGTAGCCAAATACGCCAACTTGGCCATTCCCATATGAACATCTTCATTAGCCGATTCCGTATATCTCCGTATTTGATCTCGCTCGGCAACAACCGTGCCTCTTGCATTTACCAGAATATCTCCTTGTCACTAGTATTTCTCGGCTGTCCAAATTTTGGTTCCCGAATGGAGTCATCGCCCCTGCGAAATAGCCGACCGCACGGACACTTGCCGAAACTCTGAGAAGTAACCGACCGCTTACTTGTTTGCCGAATGCTCTGCTCGCTGCAAACTGGGTCCACCTATCATCTTCTCAATGTTGACCAAAATTCAGTGTTAACACAGGCCCCCCTAGTTTGGAGTATGAATTTCATGCTTCGAACTATTTTAATCCGGCCTTCTTTTAAAAAGCCGAGAAATCCACCAAAGAATAATAGCATGCTCTCACCACATTTCCACAATTTTACCTGTAAAGCAATAAACTTCCAATACATGTGGAAATAGGTTAGTAGCAAATGTATATGTACACAAATATTATAGTTTTCTCCATTTGTTGTTGATCAGGAGATGCTACAATGCCGATTATATCTCAAGAGTATCAGGTTTATAATTAAGATTTCTGTCAAATCTGAATAAAATGGTACTGTACTCATCCATCCATCCCTTCAACCATGGGGCTTACAATTCTCACTAAGTTCTCAGGCATTTACAAAACTGAACAGCTATAGAACCGTTTATCCTTCATTCTTTGACAACTTTCATTCCGGAGTTTTATTTTGTTATGCCTCGGTTTTGGCGGACACGTGTCCGTCATTTTTATTTCTGGGCTTTTATTCAGGCGGGCATCGGAGTACCCATTGTTTTTATTTGGCGGACACGCGTCCGTCTTTTTTCCCATTTTTAGAAAAAAAATGCATCACATAGTATTGCAAAGTCAAAGACCGGACCATAAGGAGATACAAGTCATATACTTAGATCAAGAGGTTGTTAGTGATTTATTTTCTTACACATATCATTCCCTTCAATCATCTTAGAGCTATGAGGCTATTTGGGCCTTTGGCCTCTTTTTTTTTTTGTTTCGTTTTTGTTTATTAGAACTCGCTTCCGCGGACACATGTCCGTCATTTTTATTTCGAGTTTTTTTTTTTTTAAGCATAGCCTCATATCTCTAATCAAAAAGAAAATGCACATACAAGACTTTTAGTGAATCTTGATCTTGGGTGTATGACTATAATCTACACCAAAGGGTCACAACAATTTGACAAAGCTCAACATGACAACAAATTGAATTTTATTTATTTTAATTAGAAATTCTCTCGGATTTCAAGTATCTTAGAACAACGTCATAGTAAGTTCTATCTCTATTCTTATTCTATAACCACCTTCAAACAAAGTTCAAACTTTTGCAACCCATAGGTATCAAAGATTTCAAGACAAATATTATACCCACTAAATCCAAATCTAAAAGAAATCAAAGCTATAAACTAGACACGAGATGAAACATAAAACAGAGCATCTATTTATCATTTCAACAATGGATAAACTAAAACATTTATATCACATATTTATCAAGATTTAATTTCAGCAAGTAACACATGTATCTTCAATTTGAAACTTAAATCAAAGAAGTGAGGGTAGAATTGCGCAAACCATTGTTGAAGATGAAGGAGATAATAGAAGTCATTAGTCTTGTCCTTTTTCATGATGGGTCGGGCGATGTTTACGCAACGTCTCGTGTGTGGCGAGTCCAGGCCCCTTGATGCATAGCTGATGCAAAAGAGCCCAAGGCACCGAGTGTGTCGATCATTGTTGACGAAGGGCCTAATCACAACGATTCAGGTTGATGATGTCCTCTCCGATTTGTTGACTCCTCTAATGCCTTCATCATCGTACACCTTGTTGGCCACTTGATAATAAATTTTTATAGCCGATACAACTTTCCATGTGTGGCGTCGGCATTTGCATCAATCTCTCGAACTATCCATGTCCTTGATCGCACGTATATGTCCATTTCTACAGTGTCCATACTCCATGACCATCTTTCTCTACTTCTCAGTATCATGGAAGAACAGCACATGAACGAGAGTGGTTACGAACTGTAGGAAATCAGAACCGATGGCTATGGCGAGAAGTGGGCTAAGCCAGATTGTTTGGAACAATCGGCTCTCGCATGCACGTGTAAAGAACCCACGTTTCGAAAATTTGTTGCATATGTATGCATCTGGCTGCATGCTGTATATATTAGCCGATGCATCACCAGATCCTCCCAAAGTCTGACTCTTCTCTGGTTCATTGCTAATTTAGTGCCCCCCGAGTTTATTTCTAGAATGTCTGGGTGAACATACCGTCGGGTACCATAAGTCTTGGTAACGAAGCTTCTGAACAAAGCCATGGCGACGAATCCGATGTTGAGTGCCGTAAAGGTCGAAAAAGGGTTTGGCGACGTGCAGATGCGTGCGTACGGTAGTTTCAGGCCCCCCGGGCCGGATGTGCAAACACGCAGAGTTTGAAACACTGAGCTTGTTTTCTTCAAGAGTCTGAATCATTCTTGCTGATAGGCAATTGGCCACTGGTGATCATCTTTGCTCTTATACTCTGTTATGGCTTATCGACTATTTGGTAAGTGCACAGGAGATAAAATAGCCGATCCAACCTGATTGTATGGGCCACGTCAATCTTCTGAATCCTCTGTTAATTTTTGGTCTTATCAATAGACTAAGCCAATAGCCGATTTCTCTGTATAAGCATGTACTGATCTGATCTCTTCTACTTGCATCGGCTAGCTATCGTCCACTATACTTCTGTCCTCGGTTAAGCTCTGAACGCTTTGAATATTTAGCCGATTTGTCATGTGCCGATAAAATTTCAAGCCGAAGTTCTTCAATCGTCTGCCAGGTTGCTAATCCCCATATCTCTGATGCAACCTCTCGGAATGGGTCTTGAGTTTCAAAGAGTCAGGATTCTTAGCCCTTTTATGGTAAGAGATCAGCATACATATAGAACTAATTTACCGATCGTGCATATGTATCCGCTCCACCAGTTACGTGCACACGCATGTATCTTTGTAAGCTAAGCCAACTCGATCTTGACGTCCGCTAGCTTTCTTTACTCGCCCTTTTGGATTTACGGAAACCTCCTTCACTCTTCGTGCATCCACTTCATCGAATATCTCCCTTTATTTCCTTGTAAGGCTCGGCCAAACAATAAAATACTCATTTTGCATGAGTGCCCTTAGTAGCCGAGTATGCAAGTCTTAGTCGCGCATATACATGTACATGTCCTCTGTTTTGCCCTGAGATGGTATCATCAACTGATTCCTGGCTCTACACTTCTTTTAGCATTCTATTTGAATCTTCCCCTTTCGCTTCAATGGTAAAATAGTTGATCGTGGCTCCACTATTTAAGACATCAGCTGAAGTAGAACCCGCACCGACCGGCCCCCAAGCCGATATCTACTCTTGGAGCCGATGATGAATGTGAACAATAAACCAACATGACACACCCGGACTCCCGATTAGAAGATTTCATTGGCCCTTTTCTAGCATGTGTGTCATCAACTTGTTCGTTCAAAATCATCTTGATCAACTTGATGCTTTACGATCGGCTTTCTTTAGAAAAACTCTTTCAATAATTTCGACTTAAAATAACTCTCATCGGTTGAGTTATCAACATCGCCTTGTGTACGAGCCACCTGGATAAAGATTTTCTGAAGTATGCCGATAACAATTTTAAGCCGAATTCCTATCGGCTGTCAGGTTACCAACTTGTAGTGTAACCTCTCACGACGATTTGCTAATGTCTCTCTTGGACCCTTGGTTCTTGATCATCATAATCCGCAACTTTGTATCGTCATGGGCTAACGCAAAAACATCGCGTCGTGTCCCGAACACTCCTCTTTTTTGTAATTCATCAATGTGGCCGATCACGTGAAGTGTTAGAATGCCCCTGGACATGCACGCCTTCCATCTTTATCTTTGTCGAGGGTTTTGGAAATCTTCTCGATGTGGACAGAACCTTCTCCAACTGACGCATTGATGTAAACCGGCTTGCTTCTCGAACAGCCGACTCCATCTGTCGATTCCCATCCATGAATACTGATTTGGCTTGATCATCAACCAATAAATATCGTGTTTTTCTTGTTCCTTGTGCAAGTCGATCACCAAGTTTGGACTTCGAGATGCTTGCATGTCGCCCTTGAGATCATCTTGGTTAATCGGTTGTTACTTCTTGCCATGAGTCCAAATGCGACTATTCCCCAATTTCGTTCGATCGATGGCTCCTCTCCGCCTTTCGACTATGTATAGCAACGTGCAAAGCATGCATTGGCTTGAGTTTTGACCCCACGTCTTCCTGTTGTGCGCATAAATACATGTGAAGATTATTTGGCAATAACTCTCTTTCCTTTGAAAAGCTCTAGTAAACTTCCATGTGTTAGTATCTTTTGATAACGTGGCCGGTGTTGGATTCTGTATATATAGCAGTCTGTGTGGTCAAAATGCCTGTGCCTTCAAGTTCTCCAGGTTGCATATGGCAAGTTAACCTGAACCGGGCACACTAGATCTGCCAGGACATATATCCCCTTCACCTGATGTATCAACTGAATTGGAAATTGAACTAGTGCTGCCCCCACAGCCGATCTCTGTTCTTGGAGTTGACAGAATTGGGTAACCGGTAGAGCTCAATTCAATGTGGTGCATTTGGATTTTTGATTTTCCCAATCGCACGTGGAAAACGATCTCATCGGCTTTCAGTGGCCCGTGTACCATCGGCATTTGGGTCAGAATAGCCGATTCCTTCTTCTGATTAGTTGATTTGCTTGGACACTATTACGTGCTTCCTTTAGATTCCATGCATGAACTCCATCAAATGACCCCCTTTTTATTTCCTTTCATAGCTCGGCCGAGCAAAATATTCCTTTGTTAATATATGTAGTCTTTTGATTTATTTGGCCTTGCACGTGAGATTTTTCAAATATGAGTGGCCAAATATATTAACTGGTCGTATTCCATGAGTGCCATTGATAGCCGAACATGCAAGTCTTGATCTTGTATACATGTATATATCCTTTGCCTTGCTCTCTGCTTCAACAGAAAATTTAGCCGATCCTGATTCTACATCTCCAATCATTCCTTGTTGCACACGATCGGCTATTATTGAGATGTCGGCAACTCTATCTGAGCCAGTTACACGCCTACCCCCTTCAACTGTATTTCTGTTTATTTGTCCTTGGAGCTGGTGGAGGTGAGCAGCTGATTCTGTTTATCATGACGCTTCTGAAGGCTTTGTCGATTGGGATTATCGGCTAAATAGCTGATTGACCTGTATTGATGTTTCGACTGCCGACTAGTCCGTACCCAAACTGGATTTCATGTCTTCCTGATGCATGTATCTTCTAATATCTGACTAGCACGTGCATGAATTTATTTAGGTGTGGACCCATTTATATGCATCGGCAATTTATAAGTACATAAATAGTCGATGTCAATAGCCGACATATCTCCAAGCTGAGTGATAATATATCCTAGTGTAGGTCCGTGCTCCTTGATGCGCGGCTTTTCCTGAGCTTATCTCTGTCATTGCTCAGGCGGCGTTCTAGGGACACACCATCAGACTCCATGCCTTGAGTTGCTTGACGCCTGAAGTTTTTTGAACTTTGTACTCCCCGTGTCATATCCAACTCCGCACTGCACATAGCCACCGTATAATTCTTGGATTCCGATCAAATCCAATGTAGGCGAAGGATGATGTACTTCCATATCTGACGACAACTTGCATGTACGTATATGCATTTTCTATAATTAGCTTGCTCAAATGTACACCGCATGCCTCTCAATTCAACCTCTGGACTATTGCTTCTTTTCATTAACAGAATTAGCACCACGTAGAGGACTAGCTTCATCGGCTATTTATATTGCTCCTTAAAGTTGCATGATAACTGAGTCGATTCATGGAAATAATTGAGTCTGCTTGCCTTCTTTTTTGGTGCAGCATGATTGCAACGTAGCACTTCCGTCTTCATCTAGGTGAGGCTTCTTCTATGGAACCATCTGGAGTAATTCTGCTAAGCTCTTTCCTTGCGCTCTCTTGGCCGAATCTTGTTGGCAAGATGCAGGCTGATCAGCAATCGTTCCACCTTTATCTGAAGACTAATGCAGTATTTGAGAGGATCTGACTTCCGATCAAATGATTGTGGTCCCACCAGTGTGCCAAAAAAGATTACTATCGTGACCGCATGACGGTCATATTGATTTGGTTGTGAACATCCTTTACATTAACCGGAGGTACATATTTATAGCTTGGACTTAACAGACCTCCGGACGTTACATGCCTAATAATAATATCTAAAAAGGAATATTAGAAATCGATGTGTTCATACTTGATCAAAAGTGTGTTGACGCAAAATGTGACCACCCTGCGTCTCACACACAGCAAGCCGGAAAGCCTAGCTTCAATCGGGTGCCCGGCGTCGAATCCGGTGGCGTGCCGATCGATTTGACCTGAAAATCGACAAGGGATAAAACAAGAAAGATCATAACTGGAACGTGCTTTGGGTGAGACCAGGCAGTTCCATCTTTACGGCCCCGAAGCCACTTACGACGACACATAGCTATGGAAGCTATCGCAACGGGATGCGGTTCATTCGGCTAAAGTAACATAACTGATGTAAACGAGAACAAACTAGCCGAATACGGTAAATGAAGACATGTTTGAACAAGATTAAATCATTAAAGCATATCAAACTACATCTCATGTTTAAAGTATCATCAAGCACTAAAAATTAAGAATAAGTAACTTATAAATATAAATCGACTAAACAACACATGCATAGGCTACTCCAACTAGTCTCGCCGCACGTCTAGCCTTCATAAACCCGTCGAGCATAAACTCAAGCAAGCTAATCCACCGCATGATACCACTCACTATGAATTTACACCACTCCTTGCTACTAGATCAATCCACCGCATGATACAATCTAGCAATAAAGAGCTAAAAGCACATAATTATCTAACGAGATCTATAGATACTTGCTACATGTATAAGCATAACCGTATCGGCAAGATTGCCGAATCGGGGTCCATGAAGAAGGAACAAACAAGTAACATATAGAGGAGCCTATCGATTAAACCGATCTCTAGTCCACCGGATGACTAGTTCTAGAGTAACCCAAAGACCGCATCTCGCCGCACGGTACCCGGTCTGTCAAGGCTTATCTACACATAACGTGAATGAACCCACAACACGTGACAATCTAGATCGATCTAATTCGGCTATATGAACTTGATCCACTTGATATTGAATAAACATGAAAGAACGATCAACAAGCCGAAAGAGTATCAATCTAGATTGGGCAAAAAAGTGTTGCAAATAATTAAACATTAAATAAAGCAAGCAACACATGGTAACTTAATGAATCTATTAGATCATGCCAAATCTAAAAGAGCCGATAACTATCTTTACTCATGTCTTAATCCGCCGCACGATACAAGGCACAAGCAAAAACTTCCCATCATTAAGCTTAAATCCGCCGCACGATACTAAGCAAAACGGATGAGACTACTTGCATCACATCTAAATCCGCCGCACGATACTAAACATGATAGCAAGGTTGCCGGGACTTACGGAGGTCGACGGATCGATTGGTCCTCTCGAAGAACTCGACGACACGACTAAAGGACTCGAAGGGTGGCGCGTAGCCGGTTGTATTGATTTGGTTGTGTACCATATTACAATCTGCCGTACCCTTTCTTATATAGGAAAGAGGGCATACGGTCTTTGATAAATAAAGACTCTGGTACAAAAAATACTACGTAACTATTCTATAATATGCACGTTTCCTTGGTAATTATGCCGGCCCATCTCTTCTTTCTTCCTTGTATTATGACGCCATCGTGCCGTACGCAGATTGCGGTCTGAGGCCCATCAATGGCCATCATCTGTCTTCAGGCATAGTCTTAGATCGACGAGAAATCCTTCCATATTACGGCAACAATCTCATGCCATATATACACATATACGTTGCTTGTCCGACTAGATAACCCAAGGACTTCGTGCATTGTGACATGTGCCCTTAGCTTGCATCTGTATATCTCCCATATATATACATCCCTCCTTTTGCCTCTGACAAATCGTGCATCAATTGGGTTCTGATAGCACGTGCAACACTTCACTAGTTCTCAACCTTCCTTGTCCAGCTGCCAAAGCTCTAGCAAGTGAGCATATCTTGCCGTATACGGACGTGACACCAGAAGTCAAGTATATGTGTATACGTCTTCTGACTTCTCCTACGGCAAATGACTTGCATGCAAGATCTTGTACTTGCCTTCCATCCTTAAAGCTACGTAGGCATGCTGATCGGCCATACACATGCAATGGGCCTCCTTGATAGCCGATCACCATTTGCCTACCGTGAGCCTGATGACCAAATATACGCACATGTCTCTCTTGCTGGCTTCCTTGCTTCACATGATGGCTCTGGGAGATTAATAAGCTTCTTCTAATTGTATTTAAATAATCTTGTTTAACAATTCCAGCCGATCCACATGAAGAGCTTCTAGCCTCCCTTGTCTTCTAGATTATTCTTGATCATCCACATGAAGAACTCCCAGTCGGCATGTCTCCAAAATCTATTAAACAATATTTGCTTCCACAAGGCTATATATGCTAATCGGCCATTTGTGCATGAACATCCTTGTAGCTGATCCCAAATTGTCGATCTTCTTGGCAATCATCGGATGTCTTGTTTTGCTTAGGATATCTTCTTGCTAATAGTATTTCTCGGCTGTCCAAATTTCGGTGTCAACACAGGCCCCCCTAGTTCAGAGTATGAATACTCATGCTTTGAACTAATTTATTTGATGATCTTCCTCCATGAACCGAGAAACACATACTGGCAGCAATATTTTTTTGAATGAATACTGGCAGCAATATCATCTTATTCCACGCCGACACAACTTGATATGTGAACTCCGAAGTGTCTATCACACCATCTTGTGTGGTTGGGGAACGGAACTAATTAGAGTTTATATCTCAACCCCAAACTGACAAGTACCTCTGATGTTTTCAACAATATACTTATCGACGACTGCATCTGGCATCCTTGTATACTTCTGCAAGGGTTTAGGCTCCTTGACGCGTAACTGATGTAGCAAACTTTCAAGACGCTGATTGTATTTATCTCAAGGACCTCTTGTGACAAGCCGAATATATCGCTAATGATGATAGGTTTAGCTAGACTGCTGGAGAAGGAGTCGCCTTCGTAGGACTGGCATCAGATCATCCTTATCTGACATTCTCAACTCTGAGTTTTGATGCTCCTCTCTTTGATCAATGTCTTCACTATCATATAGCATCTCTCGTAAGCATATTTTAAATAGCCGATTCATTTTCCCATTGGTGTCATCGGCCGTTTGCATTAATCTATGCATACATGAAATGGACATAACTCTTTTCTCCTTCTTTTAAAAGCATTCGAACTTCCTAGTTCGGCCATAGCTCATATCTTTGCTCTGATTAAACAAATACCTGAATTATTCCTTGTCCTAGGTTGTACGAGCATGTCTGATTTAACATACTTCATAACCAATTTGCTCCACTTCTCATTATATGGAAGAGTGATATGTGTACCATGTTGGCCATGGAAACCACAGGACATTAGATGTCAATGGCAAAGAGCGTGCTAAACCGGATTGATAATGATATGTGGAACAATCGGCTTTAGTGAAATATTTTGGGATCAACAGAGCTTTTCTCATCATATTGCCTTCCAGCAAAACACAAGTCATGTCCCAGGGATGCCTGGTCACCATGTCGAACTATTGCTTGTGTGCAGCTCTCCTTTCTTTGTGCTTCCTGAAGATGCACATCTCATAAATTCCTGCTGCATAAATTTTGTCGTTGTCCATCAAGTACGAACTGCACACCCTAGTTTTGGATGGCTTCTGCAAATTGATTCTCCACATGCATGACATTATTACTCTTCCTTTATAGAAACATGCAACTGAAATTCTTTCCTTTCAGATTGTGTCAAATTTCTTGTGCCCTTCTGACAACAACTGGGCTGGCCAACAAACTATTTCTCATCCATAGTTGAGCCGGCCGCTTCTTCAACTCACACATATCTGAATTATTATATGAGCTATCCTTCTATCTTCTTTGCTAAGGATCCGGAATGTCTGAGCGAATATGTCATCATGTGTTTTACGAACAATCCCAAAGAATGACATGATGATGAAACTAGCATTAGGCGGGATTAGGCCCCGTGACTCGTAGGAATTTGTGACACCAATCATCTCAAGAATCTTCCTGGCGTTGATTCTCTCCTGGTTGACCTCTAAGTGTCTTGGAACCTATTCGGAGGAGCTGTCAGTGATGGTGTCTCTCTTTAGCCTCTATACATCAGCAGACGATCCTCCCAATTATCACAATCCAGTTCCTCTAAGATCTGCTCTGCATCACTTCTTTGCGTTGGTGACTATGACGATTCTTATAATATGGGATCCGTGTACCTTCACTTTACTTTGTACTCCCTTTGTTTTGCAATCTTTGCTTTAGCCGATCAGGAATGACAACCTGAAATAACAAACGGTAATCGGCTATTTGGCTAGATAAGGGAATACCCAGACAGTCACCATCGGCATCTAGGCCAAAATAACTGATTTTATCTCCTGATCGGTTGATCTGTTTTAATACCGAATTGCTTTGATTACCAACCATGAACTCCGTCGAAAGATTCCTATTTATTTTTCCTTACGTAGCTCGGCCAAAAAATAAAATATTCCTTTTGTTGCATGAGTACCCTCAGTAGCCAAACAACCAATGTGGAATCGTCACCTTGTGCATGCATGTACGTCCTTCATAACAAACGGAGACTTGTATTTCCTGATCCATATCAAAATAATTTTCTACCGAACTTCTATCGGCCATCAGGTTACCAACTTCCGATGTAGCCTCCCGTGATGATCGTCATCTTCAAATTCAAGATAATTGCTTTTCGTTCCTACTGCAGAGTAATCCTTGTACTTCATGGGAAAAGACGAAGTCATATCAATATGAGCCGACAGCTACGCGTCTTATCGGCTTTCTTCTTGTTGAGGATCCAGAACAACTGCGTTCATGGTGTATTCCAAGCTCCCCAGGCCCCGAGGCATGGCTGATATGGAGGCTTAAGACACTGAACGTGTTCACCCCAAAGATCTTCTTTCGCCATTAGTTCCTTACATCTTCATGTACGCCCATTCTAGGCCGATGTTGCTGACTTCTTTTATAATATCTTAAAATCGGCCGTTGCAATTAATCTGAGGCTTTGTACTGCATGTATCTCCTCATTGCTGCTTGTAATCTCCTGTATATGCAAGTCCACGTAGCATAGTCTTCAATCGTCCTTCACGATGCAACTTGTCACATCTTTCCATTGGCATAATGGTAGGTCGACGAAGTCAGCGGTCACGTAGAAATAGAATGCTATCTGATTCGGTATTTTGCTTGCTATTGCCGAATCGATGCAAGAATCCTCGAAAATCCTTCTTGATCCGAATTTCTCGTGGAGGCACTAATGATTGTAACTTCATTGGCTTTATCTAGTCGATCGGTTGCGGTTATATGCATGCCCGTATCCTTTTTGGAATTCCCTCGCACCGGGCGCACATCGATATACACGCTTAATGGACATGGCTTCCAAACTCTTCGAGTCATGACGACGAAATCGACGTTGAGTGTTCTACAAAGGACGAGAGATAAGCTCGGCGGTGTGCGAGACGCGTGCGCGATGGGTTCGAGCCCCCGAGCGCAGCGATGCGGGATCGAGACGCCGATCGTGCTTGTCTCCGGATTTTCTCGGTGTTCACTCTACTGACGAACTCGTATGATATATATCTGTTGTCCTGAGTTACGACAATCGAGCTGACATCTTTTTGCTGGTGATTTTCCTTATATTCTGATGTAAATTCCACGTCAGCACATTGCCCCTCCAGCCGAATAAAATTCAGCTATTATGAAATCTGGTCCTTTTTCTCTTTACTAGATATTGCAAGTATATTGCCTCTGGTATAGCTGATGTAACGTTCTTTGATTGTCGAAGTATAGGAACAACTGTTTCCGATCCTTTCCTGGTTAGTTATATTCACGAAGTCCAATACGGACATGCCACGACTTCTTAAGTACTACCTTATGACATCCCGATCCTGGTCGGCTCCTCTGTTGCTATCTTATATGTTTTCAATTGGACTCCGAAAAACATGCCACCCATCTTCTTTAGACGGCACCATTAGTCCAGATTCTTGATTTCTGACAAGGTAACTTTCTCTTGGGCTGATCGCATCAATTGGATCGGAAACTGGACTAGTATTGCCGTCCAAGCTATATCTGATTATGGCATCTCTAATCACGGCTTTGGTTCCTTGGTGAGTGGAGTGAACACTGTTCAAGAATTATACAGCCGATGGTGAAGTAAATTGGAAAAGATATTTCTTCCACTTATCGGCTATTTATACCATTCAAAACACGACCTGCGCCTGACTTCTATCTCTGCTGCGCACTCCGAACCTCGGGCCTCGGCAATCTTAGTCAATTGTGGCTGTATCAGCTTTATATAGCCGATTGCGCTTGGGCCTCCATGTCCTCCATGTTACATGCGGCAATTTAACCTAAGCTGGCCATGCTTCCAAGCCAAATGGTTCCGTCATTGGAAACCGAGTTACTGCTGGTCCCCTTGTCTTGTCTATTTGTCCTTGGAGCTGAAGTAGGTGAGTAACCGATTCTAATGCACTTAGGTTCCTGATTCTGAGAGCTTGTTGCATTTCAAGCATTAAAACACTTCATCATCAAAAATTTCCTCTTCATCTCCAATATAGGTGGCCAAATATATTGATTGGCCATGCTTGCACGAGTATCCTTTGTAGCTGAACATCCAAATCCAGCAGTGATCATGTATGCATGTATATATATATCTCATGCGGACCTTCCTGACTGATTAATCAATCTAGAAACTTCACCTCGTGCAGAAACCGAGATCTGGAGTTCCTGATGCACGCCAATTATAACTTCCAACCGAACTCCTATCGGTTTTCACGTCACCAACTTCTGACATAACCTCTGATCCCATGATTTTATCTTTGAATTCTTCGAGTCCATCGCCTTTTGTTCCCGCTGGCAGAGTAGTCCTGGAACGACTGGATGAGTACACCGTCAAATAATTCGTGGGCAGCATCTAAGAACATCATGGTGACGAAACCGATGCTGAGTATGCCGAGGACGAAGATGAGCTTGGGGCGTGCGGATGCTCCGATGGGTTTAGGCCCCCCGAGCGCAGGAGATCATCAAGTATCCTTCGATGTTGAGCCGATCAGAAATTCAAAAGTCTGGCCATCGGCTTTTATAGATTTCTCCCCTTGTATGGTATACTCTCTGTGGGCAGATTATTGAAGGTGTAGACAAAACTTTTCAGGCTTTCCGAGTATGCTGCACGTTGCTTAATTCGGCTATATGGTCCTCTGGTTGTCTCACACTTCTATTGGCATTTTTATCGATCGCACCGATCCAAAGGAATCGATGGATTGAGTTCTTCGATAACAAAATTGCCGAAGAAATCTTCATGAGAATTAATAAGTCGATTGCCTCATCTATGGCGCTATCGACTCTTCCAAGTACTCTTGCATCAACATCCCTTGACCACGTGTCAATACGAAAAGAGCCACACCAACAATCAGAGACTTGTCTTCTACGTTGTTGAATCCTCCTTATAAGTTCAAGGACATGCTGCGCGGTTTTGTCAATCATGGTTACGTTCATGCACCGGTTATTGTGCCGTGTGACGCTTAACCTCTTTTGTTTCCTTTGCCATAATAAAATATTCCGGCCAGCTTGCTGATCACAATATGCTTTTCTCCAAATATTCTGACTCAAAATAATAGAGAAAACATGCTTGATCAAATAACCGATGTGACAAAATCAATAGTATATCCATCTTTTGACTAGCCAATTCCTTATACCATATCCATAATTTATCAATCTCTGATCTCTGGCCCAAAACTCGACCTGGATGTAATTGGCTTTCTAGCTGAATACAGTGGTGATAAATAATAGTTGACTGGCCACCAATGCTACCACAATATTTGGTGCCGATATCCTCTTGGTTTGTCATTAATACCACTAGCCGTTTTGTTGCTAATAATTGGCTATTAGTATGTTGTTGCTTGCGCGACTCCATCATCTGATCGATCAATAGTCACCTCATGGAAGTATTCTAGTCTTGAGCTTAGATTGAATAGATTTCTAAATCCTTGTGGCCACATCTTGAACCGATCTCCATGCAGTAACATTTCATCGATCTTTTCTCACTGATAAATATAGCACGTATGCTTTCTCTAGCCGATGGAGGTGGTGGAGTGAGTACAGGAGCACCAGCTTTTGGTCTTCTTGGACTTATCAACCAGGGTGTCAACATGTCATCAAACGCCATATCCGCTTCATGCAGATGACACATATGCAAGAATTGGCCTGTAAATTATGATCTTTTCTATATTCCTTCGTGCACTCCAGGATGCTTTTCAATTCAGCCTCCAGGCCTTTGTTTCCTTTAACTGGTGGAGTTCAATCATCACGTAGAAAATCCAACTGGCTCGAATATCTGAACTAGGCTGACATATTTTTGCCAAGGCCAACGTCGAGTCTATTGATAGGCTACTTTTTCTTTGAACATGTGCAGCTCCTGTTTCATTGACGACTAATTTTCATGATGCCTGTCTGATCAACTTTCTTTATAATTATCTTGGCATCCATCTAAAGGATAACCTGTAACCGATGGATGTGTCTTATCGGTTTTCAGCGTTAATGCCACAATCTGATTTTCAGCTGTCACCGCGAAAGGCAACATGGTCAAAGAAAATCTGATTGGTTTCGAAACCATCATGCAAAACATCTAGCCGAATCGTCCGTGGGTATCGGCTTTGGCGAACCCGTTGGCGGAGCATTTTCCCGAGAAGCATGCTTCCATCTCGTACCACGAAAGCTCTTGCATGCGTAACACTTTGATTTCACGAAGTCTTAGTTGATCATGGCTTCATCTTCTGAGGCATTAACTGAAGTAGAACCTGAACTGGTCGGCCCCGAGCTGATGTACATCTTTGCAAAGAGCCGATTTCATTCTTGAACACCTGGTTCTTCTCTTCAAAAGTTAGCTGATTCTTGCTATCGGCCATTCATCTTTTCAATTTAGTGCACTAGTGCCCACGGGGCTTTAGAATGTCGGAACCGACAATATCTTGAACCGAGGTAACCGGGCGGACGATGGTAGCCGATGGAGCGAAACTTAATCCGATCTCGACAACCATCGGCTTAACTTGACGCCTGCGCGCGTGCATCCTCTAACTTTGTTTGCTTGTAGGGGCTGCTTCCGATTATCGGCATAATGCTAACAAATCTTCACATGCATGGCTCTAGCACTCATGGGCATCTGTTATCGAGCTTTGGTGTCACTGCATGGTACTTGATATGATATTCCGCCCTTTCTCCTCTGCAGTGTCTGGACTCTTTCGTGAATGAATCCAACTCCTCAGAATCAGATTTGCATTCATAGTATTGTCTTGTATATATCACGCAACCAGTTGTCCACATACTGCACTTAGCTCGTATGGCTTCATGCACTCTGGATTGACGACAAGGCTGAACGTCACCTCTCAAAACTTGACGATCTGTTTTTGTCTGGTGCAGCATGGTTATACTACTTCGATACCCATCAATGTTGCATAGGACCGGCCATTTGTTGAGATGCTTCTACTAGTGGTTATTCTGTCTGGGCCGGTCAAGTTTGCCAAGCTAGATGACTTCGTCGCTTGATGTTTGAGATCGAGCATGTGGATAGGTCACTTCATCAACTAGGCAAGTCGTACACGATGTACTGGAATTGAACAAAGGTCTCCATCTGCTAGCATCAATGTCTTCATCCGTTGGAACCGGCTTGTATACTCTACGGTTGTACAGAATTGTTTTCCAGCGATATGTATGCTTCTTTAATCATCGAATAGTATATTGAGTCGATTCCATCTATAAATAACTGATTCCCCTTTGAACAGCCGATTCTTGTGTGCATGTGCTTTCTAAAATCACAAGACATGTCTCGCATGCACATGGGTACTACTTCTCAGATTTATCTCCCTAATAGTATATCCTTATTTAGCCGACGTAGTTGCCTTTGCAAAGCGGTGGGGCAGCGACGGCTTTAAACCTTCTTGAGCTTATCACTTGGGGATATCGACGTGGTGGCATGCGCCACAATTTGTTCCATGCAGACGACACGCATGGAAGAGGTGGTCTGCAAGCCTCATGTGGTAGCAAATCTTATACCACTAACGATGCTTTCTCGTGACTTTGAATCATGATGTCGCTGTATCTTGTGAAGTTGGCTTCTAATTAAGATAGGCCAATTCTTTCCCTTGGCATTGGAATCTCCTTTTCACGTATCCTGCCAAAGGTCATCAACCACTTGTTCTTGAATTGATCTGTAGCTCTTCCATGGCATCCCATCGTGATCCGGAAAATGATAAATATTTGAAGAGAATCTGATTTCCGATCAAATGATTGTGGTCCCACCGGGCGTGCCAAAAAGTGTGTTGACGCAAAATGTGACCACCCTGCGTCTCACACACAGCAAGCCGGAAAGCCTAGCTTCAATCGGGTGCCCGGGCGTCTGAATCCGGTGGCGTGCCGATCGATTTGACCTGAAAATCGACAAGGGATAAAACAAGAAGATCATAACTGGAACGTCTTTGGTGAGACCGGACAGTTCCATCTTTACGGCCCCGAAGCCACTTACGACGACACATAGCTATGGAAGCTATCTCGCAACGGGATGCGGTTCATTCGGCTAAAGTAACATAACGATGTAAACAACAAACTAGCCGAATACGGTAAATGAAGACATGTTTGAACAAGATTAAATCATTAAAGCATATCAAACTACATCTCATGTTTAAAGTATCATCAAGCACTAAAAATTAAGAATAAGTAACTTATAAATATAAATCGACTAAACAACACATGCATAGGCTACTCCAACTAGTCTCGCCGCACGTCTAGCCTTCATAAACCCGTCGAGCATAAACTCAAGCAAGCTAATCCACCGCATGATACCACTCACTATGAATTTACACCACTCCTTGCTACTAGATCAATCCACCGCATGATACAATCTAGCAATAAAGAGCTAAAAGCACATAATTATCTAACGAGATCTATAGATACTTGCTACATGTATAAGCATAACCGTATCGGCAAGATTGCCGAATCGGGGTCCATGAAGAAGGAACAAACAAGTAACATATAGAGGAGCCTATCGATTAAACCGATCTCTAGTCCACCGGATGACTAGTTCTAGAGTAACCCAAAGACCTCGCATCTCGCCGCACGGTACCCGGTCTGTCAAGGCTTATCTACACATAACGTGAATGAACCCACAACACGTGACAATCTAGATCGATCTAATTCGGCTATATGAACTTGATCCACTTGATATTGAATAAACATGAAAGAACGATCAACAAGCCGAAAGAGTATCAATCTAGATTGGGCAAAAGAGTGTTGCAAATAATTAAACATTAAATAAAGCAAGCAACACATGGTAACTTAATGAATCTATTAGATCATGCCAAATCTAAAAGAGCCGATAACTATCTTTACTCATGTCTTAATCCGCCGCACGATACAAGGCACAAGCAAAAACTTCCCATCATTAAGCTTAAATCCGCCGCACGATACTAAGCAAAACGGATGAGACTACTTGCATCACATCTAAATCCGCCGCACGATACTAAACATGATAGCAAGGTTGCCGGGACTTACGGAGGTCGACGGATCGATTGGTCCTCTCGAAGAACTCGACGACACGACTAAAGGACTCGAAGGGTGGCGCGTAGCCGGTTGTATTGATTTGGTTGTGAACCCCTATTACAATGGTCGAGGGTTTATATTTATACCCTGGACAAAACATGAGTCCTAAGCACTTACGAACTATCTAACCAAAATTGGAAAGACAAAGATACGCTAACTCTATCCATAATCGGAGTCCTTGATCATCACGACTCCTTCCCTTTTCGATCGACTTCCTTTTTCCTTTCTCCGCCTTCAAATAAAGCGATTGCCGACCGCTTGGCCATTTGCCGAACACATGGAAATTAGCCGACCGCATATGCACTTGCCGAATTCCTCTCTCGCCGTCTCGCGGGTCCACCCGTCATATTCCCGACCAAATTCTGGTGTTAACACATGCCCCCTCAATTTCGAGATAAAAGGATTTTATTTCGAAATTGACCGTCGCCGCCTTTCATCTAGGTCAAGACCCGCCAACACCCGCCGCCACTTGAGATCTGCGCTCGGCCACGTTGACTTCAATGGCGACGAGACTTCAACCAGCTCCATCATGGCGATAGGAACTCAAGAGGAGTTTCTAGAGGTAACCCTACTTGCTTTACCCATTCGGCAATTCTTTCTGAATCAATTTCCAGATGCACCTTTTGATCCATTCGCTTCAATTTCTTCTTAAAGGAAATGAAGAATGAGATCTTGATCTCCAATCTTGCGTGTCCTGGATCATTTTTTCTTGGTCCGCGGGGAGACCCCAATCCAAGGGAATTTATTGAAAAGGAAACCCCGAGGATCCCCATTAAGTCTAGGATTTCTCCCCCAAACATGGCCGAATACTTTCAAAACATGGCCCCTTCCTTCAATCACAGGATGGCGTAATTGGTACCGTAGGATGCAGTCCAGGAGCAGTGATTTTTGGGAATCCCAAGATATTCAGCATTGTCTGGAGCTTTCTTTAGCCGAAATGCCTAGGAATGACTCCCTCCTGATAGCTGCTTCCCACTTCTGGTCTGACGCCATCAATGCGTTCATCTTCGGTCATGGCCCAATGTCGATCACTCTCTCAGACATTTTTATGATGACTGGTTTAAACATTACCAAGCCAACATACCCATTCAAATACAAAAGCACCAGCTCACAGAAGGCAGTCAAATCAGGAGGAGGCTGGGCCAAGTATGTCCGGACTTATGCTTCAACCGGCCCCGTGTCGATAAAGAGTATAGGGCATTCATGAACATGTGGTTATGCAGATTCATTTTCTCGTGGCAAGTCCAATGAGCCCACTCGAATCACATAGTGATGGTGAAGAATTGGCTACGGGCAAGCCGATTCCTTTAGGCAAATATCTGTGGGAGCTTTCTACCACATGATGCACCAGACATGTCCGGATGAGGAATCGGGCGAAATCTCCTGTGTCAATGGACCATGGTGGCTTCTCCGGATGTGGTTGCAACTATACATGCATCGGATTGTCTCTGTAGATCTCCACAATCTGAACTTTCCTTCAATCAATTATCTTTGAAGGTGAAGACCCCGGATACAAATCTTGTCGGACATATGGAGAGGCTGCATCTTCAATCATTATTGACTTAGACCTGGGTCATCTTTTCAAGATCTTCTACAAGGGATTCAACCACATGATCTGGTTTCCCTACGGGGAGAATGAAAATTTAACTCTCCCCCGCAGATTCAGCTATGAGTTGGGCTGCATAGATGATGATTCCAGGGACATTTTCAATGCTTTCATCAAGCCCCGTGCTCGCCGCCAGAAATTTCACCATGGTCGGTTGATAAGCTCAACTTATGAATTTTATAATCCAAACATGGTTGCCAGACAGTTTGGACTTGGTCAGCTGCCCCCAAGGCCATATTTCTCGAGCATCATCAGACCCAGGGAGACACTGCTGAATATAATCGAGGCCAACAAAGTCTTCAATCTTGGATGCAAGCTTCCAACATATGAGCCCAATCCTCTGGTGATAATTGAAGCTACTCATTCTTCCTTCAACCTCGGTGGCAAGAATGGCATTCTCATATCTTCGAGCACAAGTTCACCCTTTATGCCAAGTCTTGATGCCTTCATTTTCTTCGATGATGAGGTACACACTCACACCACCTTTTACTTCATATCTCTGTTCGTTTCTAAAACATCTCCTTTGAACAGGACATTGCTCCTCCAAGTCCTCCGAGGTTCAATATTGGCAACCCGGCCCCGTTGCTGCTTTGGGGCATGATGCTCCAAGTCCGACGGTGTTCAACAAGATACCCGCGACGATACGGTGCTCCCGAAAGATCTCAAAAGAAAAACTCCTTCCTCCCCTATCAAGGACACTGCAATTCCCAAGAAAACAAGATCTAAGAAAGCTAAACCACTCCCTCGGTATGAATGTTTTTGATCCTTTATTTTCCATCTCGCAAGTGTGTTTTGCACTTATCACTTTCTTTCAACATGTGCGGGCCAACCCTCAAAGTCCCGATAGGGTAGTGATCTTGGACAACTCTCCTGGAGCCTCCATTGGTCAAGCAAACAATGAGCTCACCAATGATCTTGATATGCATCGAGGCAGACGATCAAGTAGGTGAACAAGGAGATATAGCGAGAAGAAATTCCCTCTCATCGGGTTGATGAACAAACAGGTGATCGGGAGAAGTAGCGAGAAAAATCCCTCTCACCCGATTACAGATTTAACTCCTTCGGCAATCCAAGATGCATCAACAAGCCATGACACTGCTATCTCGAAGGCAAAGAATCGCACTAGTCACTCGAGTCTTGATGCTACCCAGGATGCCATTGATCGTGCTTTTGCCGAGGAGGTATTATTTTACTCCACTTGATTATTTTTACTTCCAACCGAGTCATTCGGTTAAATTACCTTCCTTGTTCATCAACGGACACTCGCTCACCCTCAAGCCGCTTTTCCCTTATCGAAGAGTATGCTTGGGGACAAAGACGATGAAGTTTCTTCCAACCAAGCACTGTCATCGAGAGTCAAGCCAAGCTAAAGGATATAATCTCATTTCGAAAAAGGATATTGTTGCTTTGGCCCAAGACTCGAGACAAAATAAGGGAAATAGCGAGCTTATTGATCAAGAGCTTCCTTCCAATCTCAAGGCCGCCATAGACGCTTTATCACACCTTGATGATCACTTTGCTGCTATCAAGAGAGCACACAAGAATATGTCCACCAAAGTTGATCTGGAGAAAAGAAAAATGGCCAAGGAACAAAGAGTAAGGAGCTCTATTCTAGCATCAAGTCAACGAGCACCTCTTGAGCACCTTAGAACCGGAGCCGCAGGTCATGAGAGAAGAAAAAGCCAAACTTGAAGCTCAATTGGCTCAACCGAATGCCAATATTCAGTCTCATGAAACTAAGCTCGCAAATCTGCCATCTCTTGATTCGGCTAAATCCAAAATACAATCGGTCATTAAGGAGACGCGGCAAATCAAAAGCAAACTGTCCAATATCCAAGATTCGAAGAAGAGGACCAAAAAGCTCTTGATGAGGCCAACCGAATCAAGATTGATGCTCTTGCTGTTATCAATTCTTTCTTAAATGTATAGATGCTTGGCTTGTACTTGAAAATGTAGACACTTAGGCTTGGCCTTGTCATACTTGAGAACAATTTCTTTTCTCTTGAAAAGTAGATAATCTTTATCTTTTTTCTCTTTCTTCTCTGCTTCTGTTACCACTCGGCTCTTCCAATTACAACTGTACTCATAGACGCGTATATCGCCCGAACGTAACTATTGCTTTGCTCCAAGCGTTCACTTTAGCCGAATAACTTTCATCGGCTATTTAGCCGACCGAGCGTATGGTAACTGAATCGCCAGTAGTGATGGGCTCGGCCCAACTCAACATCGGCCCATAAACGTGGAAACCCTACTCTGTCGCTTGGCTTTCCCACAGTCTCCACGGCTCCCACGTTCATAAATAGGACCAGTCGGCTCCCACCATCATCACATCAAACACAAGCAGTTGCTATCTTCTTCAATCTCTTCCACTTCCTCCTTGCCTTCAAGCCCAAAAAACCCCCACCATCACCAATGGCGAGCGGCGGAGATCGTAATAAGCGTCCCGCCCGGGACGAGGCGGAGGGTAGCAAGAACCGGCGCCGGCGGTGAGATCTCCAATCCCTTGAGTTGTGCTATTCGATAGTCTTTACCCGATCCGAACCTCTCGCCCCTTTGCGGTTGCTTATCTTCTTGATCCGTTTCGGGCTATCGGGAACACCGGCGATTACATCGCCAATGTCCGGAGGCGGGTCGCCGGCCGGCACCCACGCTCCCTCTTCCGCTTCCGCTCCCGCTCCCGTGGTGGACGCGGCGGAGGGAAGCAGCCGTGGTGGTCGCCGTCTGCGAAGAAACGATCTCCCCATCTTGTCTCGTGTTTTTTCTAAATTAGCCGATCTTGACGGTACCTCGTTTGTAGGACGGCGAGGATCAGCACCGGCCAATGGCGCTTCCTGGCGCCGGCTGCGGCGTTCGACGCCTCTGCCCCCGCGTCGGCTCCCGCTCCAGCCCCGGCTCCTGTTCCTTCTCCGGCACCGGCTTCTGCTTCGGCTTCATCGGGGTCGGCTTCGTACGTTCCCATATGGGAGAGGAACGACGAGGAGATCCCGCCGTACAGCCGTTACGACGCCGCCGCGTATCGCCGCGAGCGGGATGAGGCGATGGAGCTTCTTGGTGAAGAAACCAAGAAGTTCGGGATCGCTCAGCTGGAGTTGGAGGACAACTGACGGCAGATGAGCGAGGCCATCACCGCATTCACTTTTCGCCAATTGCCTTCAACCCATGTTCCTTCCGATTCATCTCGCTCATTGATTAATCTTATTCTTTCTTTGCGAGACCTCACCGCGGAGCCGGACCGCTTGAAGGTGGCGGCGATGGCGGCGGCCAACCACGTGAACGCCCAAGGGGCGACGCTGGTGGAGCGCCTCGAGGCGGTGCCTGGTCAGGTCGACCAGGTTGCCCTTCATGGCGTGCGCCTCGGCACCTCCCTCGGCCTGGCGGGGATGTCGTCCTGGACGGGGACGACTACGCTCCGATGCCGACCGGCTTCCGCGGCGGGCTCCCTCACGAAGTCGACGACATCGAGGGCCTCCTGGCGGGTTACGACGCCCACGCCGACGCCATGGCCAACGCCACCAACCCTGAGTCTGTCCTCAACAAGCTCTTCAACGAAGAAGAGGAGTAGCTTGTACTAGGATTGGCGCGGGTTGTAAATAAAATTTTAATGAAGAATGTTGGTCCTCTTCTTGTTCTTGCTTGTCTCGTGATGACATTCGTCTTTGTATTTGCTTCTTTGCAAATTTTCCTTTAGCTAGAACTCGATCCGCAACACTCTTCCCAAACGAAAACTCCCGAATCGCATGACATCATTTTAGCCGATTAGATCTCGGTCCCGTTCCATGACTTGACGGTTTGTAGCGTAGTACTTCAATTCCCTTTATCTTCTCCCGATAAACCTATCACCGAGAGATAAGATCAAACTGTTCACTTATACTTTTTAAAAATCGACTAAAGGCGATACAACCGTATCGGCTATTTTTGTTCTCAAGACGATACACACGATATCGGCTATCTTTCCACTAGAGGCGATAATATTATCGGTTATTTCTTTCCAACTTCTTTCCTTTGCTCAAGAAGGTGATTTTATTCAATCGGCTATACCACGCTTATGTCATAATCACAATTAAGATCCAACTTCGATACTTGGATAAAACTTCTTAAGGTATCCGCCATTGATGGCTCTAGTAAGTTCTTCTCCAAACAGCGTTTTTAATATATACGCATTGCCGTGCACAACCGACAACCCGAAAAGGTCCTTCCCAATTCGGAGACCACTTGCCGAATATTCTGTCTTTGGTACCAATTGGCAATATTGTTTTCCAAACCAATTCTCCTTCGCAAATTGCTTAATTTTAACTCTCTTGTTGTAGTACTTGGCAACACGTATTTTATTCTTCTCAATATTCTCCAAGGCCTTAAGACGAATCAAATGCAAATCTTCTAACTCATCCATCATCGATCCTTATAATCTTTTTCTCGAGTCCTTTTGTAACTCAACTCTCCTTGATCCCGATTGCAACTCCCAAGGCATCACAAAGATTATGTCCATAAACCAACTCATATGGAGATGCTTGTGTGGACCCATGGCAAGCCATTCGGTAAGCCCACAATGCTTCATTAAGGACCAAGTGCCATCTCCTTGGCTTCTCATCGATTTTCTTCGAATAATCTTGATCATGATCTTATTTGACGCCTCGCTTGGCCATTGGCTTGTGCATAATAAGGAGAAGAATTATACACCTTATCCCCATGTTTTCGGCAAAATCACAAAACTCGAAGAAGTGAACGAGTCCCCGATCGGTTGTAATGGTCTCGTGGAATCCCAAACCTATGAATTATATGTTCCTTGACAAAACCGATCATATTTTCTCGATGTGACCTTTTTCAAAGGGATAGCTTCAACCCACTTGGTGAAATAATCTGTTGCTAGCAACACAAACTTGTGTCCTTTGCTAGATGGAGGATTGATCTGTCCAATTAAATCTATACCCCATCCTCCGAACGGCCAAGGTTTAATTATCGGATTCGGAGAAGATGCGGGTGCTCTCTGAACATTACCAAATATCGACAATCTCGACACCCTTTGTAATATTCAAAGCAATCCTCCAACATAGTCGGCCAAAAGTACCCCGTCCTCCTTATTATCCATTTCATTCGGTAAGCCGACCGATGTGCACCACAAGCTCCTTCATGGACTTCAAACATAATCTTCTTAGCTTCTTCTTGGCTCAAGCATTTGAGCAACACTCCATCTATAGACTTGTGGTATAACTGATCATCAAGAAGCACAAATTTAAGTGCCTTATACCTGAGCCTCCGGGAAACTCTTTGAGATGGATCTTTCGGATAGTTGATAATGTCACTTCTCCAGTCATTACTTATCGATCGAATTGAAAACATCTTCTTCTCGTTGTATAGACTTCATGATTTTCCCGATATCCGAGCGGCTTGAGCTAATTTATTTGCTTCTCCATTGTGCTCTCGGGTATATGATGCAAAGTAACTACGAAAAACTTTTCGAAGTTCCCTACATTGTTCATGGTACCCTTGCGGTACATCATTTTTGCATTCATATTGTCCTGTCAACCGATTGATTACCAATTCAAATCACCAAATACCTCAACAAACGACCTTCGGTTCTACCAACGGCCCGAAGCCCTCTAAGCAAAGCCTCATACTCGCTTGGTTGTTAGTGACAGGATATTCAATTGAAAAAGCAAACTCAAATATCTTTCCACGTGGGGATATCAAAAGAATACCAGCACCACCACCTTTGTCACATGATGATCCATCAAAAAATAATGCCCATGGGGCAATGTTAATCATATCAACGAGATAAATCACGATGTTGAGTAATAAAATCGGCAATTGCCTGTCCTTTCACTTGCTTTTGCCGACTCATACTTTAAATTAAACTCGACAGTGCTAATATCCATTTGCCGATTCTCCCACTTAAAATCGGCATTGACAACATGTGTTTAATTACATCAAAACTAGATATAACCACACATTCGGCATTTAACAAATAGTGCCGAAATTTGGTGCATGAGTAATAAACACACAAACAGAGCTTTTCTATAGCCGAATACCTTGTTTCGGGATCTAACGGTTTTCGGCTAAGGTAAGCTATTACTCTCTCTTTTCCATCAAACTCTTGCATAAGGGCCGATCCTATTGTTAGGCTATCGGCCGCCACATACAGCTTGAAAGGCTTCTCAAGTTGTGGAGGTACCAACACTGGTGGTGCCTTCATATATTGCTTGATTTCATCAAAAGCCTTTTGTTTGTATGTCACCCTGCACAAATTTCGATCTTTCTTGAGCTTCAACAATGGAGAGAAAGGCAACACTCTTTCGATAAATTGGATATGAATCTTCTCACGAAATTGACCTTGCCCAGCAATGATTGCAATTCTGTAAGGTTAGTTGGGGGCACAACTTTGTCTATTGCTTCCATGCTCTTTTTCCCAACTTCTATCCCTCCTTTGTGGATCAAGAACCCTAAAAACTCACCAGGTAGAGACTCCAAAAGCACACTTGTTTGGATTCATCTTTAAGCCATGTCTCCTTGTGCACTCCAAAGTCTTTCTTAAATCGGCTAAATGTCCTTCATGGTCTCTGGATTTGACTACTACATCATCAATATAAATTTCTACAATCTTGCCGATTAACTCATGAAAGATATAGTTCATGGCTCTCGATAAGTTGCACCAAAGCATTCTTCAATCCAAATGTCATCACTATCCACTCAAACAATCCAATGTGACCAGGACATCCGAATGCGCTTTGCAATATCTTCAACTGCCATGAAAATCTGATTGTAGCCGCATTGCCATCCATAAACCGATAACTTCATAACCTCGCTGCATCCACTAATAAATCGGCAACCGGCATTGGGTATCCATCCATTGGAGTAGCTTTGTTGAGATCTCTCGAAATCTATGCATACCCTCATCTTTCCATTCTTCTTGTAGACAGTACTATATTTGAAATCCATTCGCATACCGCATGGCCGAATAAAGTTTGCTTCAATTAATCTCTCAATCTCTTTCTTTACATCGGCCAATACCTCCTCTTTATAGATTTTCCGTGGAGGTTGTTTGAAAGGACGAAATCCAGGTTTTATAGGCAGCTTATGCTCAATAATTGATCGATCCAACCCAGCATCTCTGTAATCCCAAGCAAAACAATCTTTGAACTCCTTCAAAGAACTCTATTAACTTCAATTTATATTCTCGGGTCTAAATTTGCACCGATATACATCGGCCTTGACTTTGTGCTATCACCAACATTGATTTCTTCTAATTTGTCGGCCGACATGAAACCACGACCCGGTTTGCCTTTGTTGCCATCGATTGGATTGCCCATTAAAAGTTCTTGTCGAGCCGATTTGCTTGGATCGGGCGTTGATCCCCGTCGAACACATTGACAGGACCTTCTTTCCATACCTTACCCGAAAGGCAATCTAGTCCATCATACTCCCAATAAGCGAGGCTCGAAGTGGCAACACTCACCGAATCATCGGCTGAACAACTTCTACATCATCTCCTACCCACTTTGAATAAGGATTTGATGCATAGTTGAGGGTATACACAATTAGCATGGATCCAATCCCTTCCCGGAAGCATGCTATATGCCCCCTTGCCATCAATGACAAAGAAGGTAGTGATCAAGGTCTTGGATCCAATCATCGGCTCCACATGTACTTGCTCCACGAGTATCGAAGCATTGCCGCAAAATCTCTAAGGATCATGTCGGTCTGCAGACAAATCTTCATTTGTCATACCAAGTTTCCCGAAAGTAGCATAGGGCATAATATTGATAGCAGCCCCTCCATCAACAAGCATCTTGGTTAAAGGCTTGCCATTGACATATCCCTTCAAGTACAATGGTTTCAGATGACGATTTTTAACTGGCTTATCAAAGATTGCTTGCCGAGTCAACACAAGTTGAGCCATCGGGTCTCGGCATTCGGTCTCATCAAAATCTGAATATACCTCATCTTGCACTTCTTGGTCTTCGGGAGCTTTAAACTCTAATGGAATGAAGAACACCATGTTAGTATTAGCCGATGGGCCCCGTCCACCATCCTTTTTCTTAGGACGCCATACCGGCTTCTTTTCGGCTATTTCCTCGCTTCATCTCTTGATTTCTCAAACGCCATTTGAACTCTTCTCTTCTCGGCTTTTCCGCAGACCGGAGGGCACCATTGACCTTTTTGCCATCTCGTAGGAGCTCTCTTCCGTAGTATGGACACTACCGTGAGCCCATGTTTGGTCTGCAAATCTTTTCCTCGATATCCATCAAAACCGTTTTTTATTTTTAGGCGCCGATCGTTCTCTGGATCTTTCATCCCAAGTCTATCATGAACGGGACGGTTGACTCGAGATTGCCTCGTACTCGAATATTGATCACCGCATTCGGGGCAATTGTTTCGGCAGCAATTTCAAGCCTTCATTCCAACAAGATGTAATGCGAAGAAGGAACAATTCCAATGAGATTGCTCTTGCTCTCTCCCCGTACTCTTCTTGTTCCCTTTGGCGCACTTCGCTTCATATCTCCGACGTTCGCCATGAACTGCGCTCCTCCTCAATGTACTTCGCTGTTCCTCATCATACTCCATCTTCTTTTCCCATTGCCACTTATTCAATAAGTGTCGTGCTTGTAACCCCGCGCTTCGGATCGGCGTGTATTCGGCAATTTCCCTTAGCCGCATCCGAAGTTTGACCCTTCTCTGTTCGGCTATTCTTGAACTGCGCTTGTTGCACTTCCTCCTTGGTAACTTGCCGATTAGGGTCAACGAACCAATCTCTTTGGCTCTTTCGGATGTCGAACCTTCATCTTCCCCTTTTCCTTGGACTCACTTTGGCATCAACCATGCCTATGGAGAAAGAGACCATGTTCGAGGAACGGGTTCTTGTCTACTTTCATCTTGCCATCAAATCTTAAGTGTCCATCTTGAATAGCCTTCGAATCTTTACTCGAACACTCGGCAATCATTGATATGATGAGAGTTTGTATCATGAAATCCACGGTACTTCTTATCCTTTACTCCTTCGGGCGCAAAGATAGGATGTCCTTCGGCGGCTTAACGCGTCCTTCTTGGACCGATACAAAAAGAGCTTATCTCGCTTTACGACATCAAAATCATAAGATCCCTTCGTTGCTTCACCCATCGATGACCGACCAAAGTAGGCTCTTTTGTCCAGGTCAACTGCAGCTACTTCATCTTCATCTTCATATTCGATGCTTCCTCCGAAATCCCGATACATATCAACGTTGCACTATTCTTCCGAAAACGAGCATCTCTTCGAACCCTTGGGCTTGATTGCTCATTGCTTTGTCGGCTTTTGTGCAAGCTGTCCAAGATCTTCAAACTCCATGCCGAATAGCTTGTCTCTAATATGTGGCGGCATGCCCGCAATGACCAATTGTGCAAGCCGATCATCGAAATAGTCGAGAATAGCACATGTTCTTTGCTTCTCGAATCTGCGGAGATACTCCATTGGTGTCTCGCAGTTTTCATCCTCATAGACCACAGATCAACCATCTTCTTCTCATTGGTTCCTGTATAAAAGTATGAATGGAACTTTTGCTCCAATTCTGCCCATGTACCAATGGAATTGGCCGGCTGCGATGCAAACCATGTGAAAGCCGGCCCTGTCAAAGACATAGGAAAATATCTCGATCCTCCAAGCTTCATCGCAGCAGCTTCTCCAAGTTGCATCAATATCTACCGACATGCTCAATGGTACTTGGTATCATCCCGACCGAGAATTTGGTCAAATCCGTTGGTGGTTTAACTCTTGGTGGAAGAGCTACCCTATTGTACCATTCGGGAAAGGAGATTTGTATGCATATGTCGATGCTTTGGTTTCGAGCCGAATTGATTCTCGCATCATATCGCCCATTCTCGCTTAGGAGCTCATCATTTGCATCTTTTGCTCCCCGTCTCCTAGAAGGCACTCCCGATGCACTCCCGTATCCCGGATTCGGCAAAGCATCCGAGCACCGTAATCGTGAATTCACTATACCCATCTCCATAGACACTCTTCGCAACTGCTTGCTACCGGAGAAATCTTATAAGCGGATGCGGGTATATCTGTTGTCGCACCAAAAGCTACCCGACCATGAGTTTGCTGCTCGGTCACGGAGGCTTCTCTTTTCCATCATGAATAGCTCCATCTTTGCTTGTACCGATTATCTCTTCTCCTCCAGTTGACTTCCCCGAAGATTGCCGAGTGTTGAAGTACACTGGCCCAAAGAAAGCTCTCCAAATCTTGCTTCAAATCGTTTGTCAACGGCCGGACCAAAAGTTTCAGCCATGATTTTGCGGAAGGTGCCCCGAAAAGCCGTGTTGTGATTCAACATAGTGTCTCCTACAAACTTTGTAGATGGCTCCAACTACCCTCTCGCATCTCCTCCTCGTCGGTAACATCGATCGACCGCGAGAAGAACTCGTGGCGGTGCTTGCTTGATCATCACTCGCCACTCTTGTTCTTGGAAAAGGACATCGACATTTCGCTGAAATTGTTCCATTGCTTGCTCCACCATCCGGCGTTGCTCGCGGCAGCTCGTCCATGGTCACGTTCGTAACGTGATCGTTGTCAATTTCCGATCCCATCTTATATTGAGAAGTTGTCCCACCGGCGTGCCAAAAAGTGTGTTGACGCAAAATGTGACCACCCCGCGTCTCACACACGGCAAAGCGGAAAGCCTAGCTTCAATCGGGTGCCCGGGCGTCTCGAATCCGGTGGCGTGCCGCCGATTTGACCTGAAAATCGACAAGGGATAAAACAAGAAAGATCATAACTGGAACGTGCTTTGGGTGAGACCAGACAGTTCCATCTTTACGGCCCCGAAGCCACTTACGACGACACATAGCTATGGAAGCTATCTCGCCAACGGGATGCGCTTCATTCGGCTAAAGTAACATAACGATGTAAACGGAACAAACTAGCCGAATACGTAAATGAAGACATGTTTGAACAAGATTAAATCATTAAAGCATATCAAACTACATCTCATGTTTAAAGTATCATCAAGCACTAAAAATTAAGAATAAGTAACTTATAAATATAAATCGACTAAACAACACATGCATAGGCTACTCCAACTAGTCTCGCACGCACGTCTAGCCTTCATAAACCCGTCGAGCATAAACTCAAGCAAGCTAATCCACCGCATGATACCACTCACTATGAATTTACACCACTCCTTGCTACTAGATCAATCCACCGCATGATACAATCTAGCAATAAAGAGCTAAAAGCACATAATTATCTAACAGATCTATAGATACTTGCTACATGTATAAGCATAACCGTATCGGCAAGATTGCCGAATCGGGGTCCATGAAGAAGGAACAAACAAGTAACATATAGAGGAGCCTATCGATTAAACCGATCTCTAGTCCACCGGATGACTAGTTCTAGAGTAACCCAAAGACCTGCATCCGCCGCACGGTACCCGGTCCCGTCAAGGCTTATCTACACATAACGTGAATGAACCCACAACACGTGACAATCTAGATCGATCTAATTCGGCTATATGAACTTGATCCACTTGATATTGAATAAACATGAAAGAACGATCAACAAGCCGAAAGAGTATCAATCTAGATTGGGCAAAAGAGTGTTGCAAATAATTAAACATTAAATAAAGCAAGCAACACATGGTAACTTAATGAATCTATTAGATCATGCCAAATCTAAAAGAGCCGATAACTATCTTTACTCATGTCTTAATCCGCCGCACGATACAAGGCACAAGCAAAAACTTCCCATCATTAAGCTTAAATCCGCCGCACGATACTAAGCAAAACGGATGAGACTACTTGCATCACATCTAAATCCGCCGCACGATACTAAACATGATAGCAAGGTTGCCGGGACTTACGGAGGTCGACGGATCGATTGGTCCTCTCGAAGAACTCGACGACACGACTAAAGGACTCGAAGGGTGGCGCGTAGCCGGTTGTATTGATTTGGTTGTGAACCCCTATTACAATGGTCGAGGGTTTATATTTATACCCTGGACAAAACATGAGTCCTAAGCACTTACGAACTATCTAACCAAAATTGGAAAGACAAAGATACGCTAACTCTATCCATAATCGGAGTCCTTGATCATCACGACTCCTTCCCTTTTCGATCAGCTTCCTTTTTCCTTTCTCCGCCTTCAAATAAAGCAGTTGCCGACCGCTTGGCCATTTGCCGAACACATGGAAATTAGCCGACCGCATATGCACTTGCCGAATTCCTCTCTCTGCCGTCTGCGGGTCCACCTGTCATATTCCTGACCAAATTCTGGTGTTAACAGTGGAGCTATAGTTAAGGGCCGTTCGGGCTCTCGGGTGATGACAAACATTGTGGTGGTGGGGCCAGAGGTGTCAAAACGCCTTAACCATGGCATACGGTCGTGCTTGACCTAGTGTCGAGAGCTGTAGGACACGTATGAACCGGCTGTGCAGTAGCATAATCATGTGTGCAAATATGGCAGTTCTAGAGCTGTGGAGCCATGGTTAAGGGCCATTCGGGTTCTCAGGCGGCAACAAACGCTGTGGTGGACAGGCTAGAGGTGTCAAAATGCCTTAACCATGGCGTACGGGCATGCTTGACTCAGTGCCAGGAGCCATAGGATGCATTGGAACTGACCGTGCGGCGGCATGGTCGTGTGTGCAAATATGGCGCTTCGGAGCCATGGAGCCAAGGTTAAGGGCCGTTCGGGCTCTCGAGCGATGGCAAACGCTACGGTAGAGAGGCCGAGGTGTCAAAATGCCTTAACCATGGCGTACGGGCATGCTTGACTCAGTGGCGAGAGCCATAGGATGCGTTGGAACCGACCGTGCGGCAGCATGGTCGTGTGTGCAAATATGGCGGTTTGCGGCCGTGGAGCCGTGGTTAAGGGCCCTTCGGGCTCTCGGGTGATGAAAAACTCTATGGTGGAGAGGTGAGAGGCATCAAAATGGCTTAACCATGGCGTACGGCGTGCTTGACCCGGTGCCGAGAGCCGTAGGATGCACGGGATCCGGGCGTGCGGCGGCACGGGCGTGTGTGCAATTATGGATGTTCGAGTCGTGGAGCTATAGTTAAGGGCCGTTCGGTCTCTCGGGTGATGACAAATATTGTGGTGGTGAGGCCAGAGGCATCAAAATGCCTTAACCATGGCATACGGTCGTGCTTGACCTAGTGTCGAGAGCTGTAGGACACGTAGGAACCGGCTGTGCGGTAGCATAGTTGTTGACAGTAGTTAACGTCTATTTTTAACCGTCAACATAACTTCTATAACTGCAAAAAGTTGATCACCAAGATAGGTCTAGAGGTTTGAGCTAACAAATTCCACGAGTTTTGGTGCATCTGTGTTTTGCAGGAGTTATACAGGGAATGAGCTAAAATGGACAAAGTCATCAAATAAAAGTATCTCAAATGATGAATTGGACCACACCATTGCAAAGGGCTCGTCGAGACGATCAAAATGGATATATTATTTGCTATATTTGGGGTTCGGAATGAAAAGATATGAAGCAAAGAAGATATCACATGAAATGATAAAAAGCAACACGACACCAGCTGACAGATGGGACCCACGCGCAGCGAATGTCGGCGACACAGGCTGACAGCGGGCCCACGTGCGCAGGCGGTGCCCCCTGGCGCCGGCACGCGCAGGGCGCGGCCACTCGCGCGGCGACACGTGGCGGCGGTGTCCCCCCCACGCGCGGGCGAGCGCGCGCTGGCGCTGGAGCGCGGGCGGGCGCGGGCGACCGGCCCAGGAGCCACGTGGCGCGAGCGCATAGGAGGAGAAGGGCGGTTGCGCGGTTCAGCCGGTTCGTGGGCGGTTGGACCGGCCGGACCGGCGGTTCAGCTGGCCGGAACCATCCAGAATCTTCCAGAAAGCTGCCAGCAGGAGTTTTAGGCCGGTTCAGGTCCGGTTCAGGCCCTTAGAGGCCGGTTCTTGACCGGTTTTCTACGCAGATCTTCAAGGGAATATGCCAGGAATATTATCTTCATCTCCACCATCCGTACAAGGTCGGTTTGATCCGATGGTGGGCATAAAATGTGACGCGGATCGATGACATGGCGCTTCACGCGGATTGATGACGTGGCGACTCCATCCAGGGCTATATAAGGAGGCGCCCCCCTAGGGTTTGGCATCATTATTCTTCTACAGATCAAAAGCTAGGGTTTCATCCTCCATCCAAGTAGAAGAAGGTCCCTCTAGTTCATCTAGTTCTAGTCTAGTTCATCTAGTTCTAGTTCTAGTTCGTCTAGTTGTATCTAGAAAATAGAGAGAGATAAGAGGAGAGAGCTGAGGAGGAGCCAGGTCTGTCGGATCTTCCTCAACATTGTACTTTTGCAGCATCTAGTTCGTCTTCCAGCTACTCTCCAGGTTCATCAATTCTTAATTCCTAAGTTCTTTATTTACTTTCAGCATTTACTTTCAAGTTATTTATTGGATTCCCGCTTGCATCAAGTGCTCTAGTCTTTGCAACGCTAGAGTAGTAATTAATAGATTAGGCGAGGTGCTTAGTCTGGTGATTACCTGGAATTGCACCCAATCCTGTGGATTGTTGTGGTAGCCCTAGGGTAGTGACAGCCCTAAGGGTCGACGTATTCCACCTCGTTCGGATTGGTGTCTGTAGGACCATAGTCAGAGCTTCCTAGCCCCCATCTCATCCCTTTCTGTGGTTAGTGTTCTGATGTCCCAAAATAAGTAATCTTGAAGTAACCTTGATTTCTAGATCAATCTAGAGAACTCATAGGAAAATACTTTCTTTCTCTCCACAAAAACATATAGTTATCCCTGGGCGTTCTTGAACCTCAACTAGTGCACTTCACGTTCCCCGTGGAAAATCGATACCTTGGAATACTCCCGGGTGAAAGCTACAGCGGTATCCGTGCGCTTGCGGATTATTTCTGTGTGCGTTTAAAATACCCAACAAGCTTTCTGGCGCCGTTGCCGGGGAACGGTAGCTGTGCTAGTTTCGAACCAAGTCATCCGTCTATCCTTTTTTACTTTCCTTTTACCACCTTTCTCACCTCACCACAAACATCTACCACATGGATTTCACTCCTATATATAAATTCTTTGCTCCAAAGGGCGACTTGTTGGAGCCTCCACCATCATCAGACCCCATTCTTACAGATGCCTATGAGCTTCGCCCTGCTTTCATAGACATGTTTAGGGAGTTATCCTTCTCTGGGTTAGTAGACGAAGATCCATACACCCACCTTAGGGAATTTGAGCAATTGTGTTCTTGTCGGACTATTGCTGGCATGACACAAGAGACTCTTAAATGGAAATTGTTTCCATTCTCGCTTTCGGGGAGAGCAAAAAAATGGCATGCTCATTCTGTAAGAGGCGTAAATGGAAACTGGGAGGAACTTCGAGAAAAGTTTTCTCTTGCTTTCTTCCCCTTTATAAAGTCGCCGACCTTAGAATAGAAGTTCTTAAATTCCAACAAAGAGAAGGAGACATTAGGAGCAGCTTGGGCTAGATTCTCAAGCCTCACCAATTCTGGTCCAAACCTTGCCTTGCCCGACCATGTCTTGCACTATCACTTTTATCGTGGTCTTAACAAGGAAGCTGCTCTACATCTCAACCTTGCTTCGGAGGTTCATTCTCGCATAAACTCATTAGTGAAGGGAAAGCCATCCTAGAGAGAATACTTGAAAACACCCCTTACACTGGCATTTTTGATGAGTTTCCTAAAGAAGAAAAAGAAGTCGAGCCTAGCCCCAAACCAAAAGAGGAGGAAATCACAACTGAATTAGCAATTCCAATTGCCTCTTCTAATGATGTGGTTGTTGAGAAACCTCCCATTAAGGGAAAGCAAGCTCAACTAGAGGATGATGAACCATCTCCTTTAGAGCTTCCCTTTGAATTCGAGGAAGATCTCTTTGAAGATTATGGAAATGCCTCAAATTTTCCAATCCAAGTTAGACCTCGAGCAAGGACCACTCCATCTAATCCACAGAAAGAATTGATGGCCATAGAACATATTCAAAGCCTTTCGGCTATCATGAGTTATGAATGGCTAAGAGAAGCGAGTTATCTCCCGAGGTAGCTCGAATCACTTTTCCATCCACCATTCTTTTGTGCCAAGTTAGAGGGTCCGCTAGAAGAGTCCACTACAATCCTTCAATCGGGATAAATATTATTTCAAAAGAGTTAGCTAGAACTCTTTATCCCGACACATCCTTAACCCCATCTCAAAAACTTCTACAAGATCCATCGATTTATTTTAGAAAGTCATGGGGTATTGAGGACCGTTCCTATCGAGAATCAAGAACTCGGGATATGTCTAGATTTTCACATCTTTGACATTCCGAGATTCCTCTCTTGATTGGCGTACCAATCATGAGACTACTACGGAACAACCATTACGAGGTCATTTAGACTTCAAGGTTGGGAATTCCACTATTGTTGCTCCTCTTGATCGATCAGTTAACACGATAGTGGAACCCAAACCTGAACCCGACCCTATTGAGGAGGTCTTAATGGTGTCTCAAGAGGAGATGACTCAACCATTCTTCGATGTAGAACACTTTGTTCAGGAAAAAGATGAGTCAGCGCCCATTGAGCTAGACATAAATAAACAACCTCCACCTCCTACGATAGAGCTAAAACCTCTTCCTCCTGGCCTTAAATATGTCTTTCTTCACAACAACCCAAACACTCCAGTAATCATCAGTGACAAGCTTTCTTATTATGAGGCACAACAACTTGTCACTGTTCTTGAAAGACATAGATCTGCTTTTGGCTACTCACTCGAAGACCTCACGGGCATTAGTCCCGCTCTTTGCACGCATCGTATCCCTACTGATCCCAATTGTACACCCTCAAGGGAGCCACAACGTAGACTTAACAATGCTATGCGAGAGGTTGTTAAGAAAGAGGTCCTTAAACTCCTACGTGCTTTGGGATTATTTATCCCGTTCCACATAGCGAGTGGGTTAGTCCTGTCCAAGTAGTGCCAAAGAAAGGAGGAATGATAGTTGTTGAGAATGAGAAGAATGAACTCATCCCTCAACGAATAGTCACTGGGTGGCGTATGTGCATTGATTATAGAAAACTCAACAAGGCTACAAAGAAAGATCACTTCCCGTTACCCTTCATTGATGAAATGCTGGAACGGCTTGCAAATCACTCTTTCTATTGTTTCCTTGATGGCTATTCTGGATATCACCAAATCCCAATCCACCCAGATGACCAAAATAAGACAACTTTCACATGCCCCTATGGAACTTTTGCATACCGACGAATGTCGTTCGGGCTGTGCAATGCTCCAGCTTCTTTCCAACGGTGCATGATGTCTATTTTCTGTGACATGATCGAGAAAATCATGGAGGTGTTCATGGATGACTTTACCGTCTATGGCAAAACCTTTGATCATTGTCTGGAGAATATAGATAGAGTCTTACAGTGGTGTGAAGAAAAGCACTTAGTCCTGAATTGGGAGAAATGTCATTTTATGGTTCAGGAAGGAATAGTGCTAGGACATAAGGTGTCGGAACGTGGGATAGAAGTGGATAGAGCAAAGATTGAAGTTATTGAAAAACTTCCACCTCCCATAAATGTGAAAGGAATCCGTAGCTTCTTGGGACATGCGGGGTTCTATAGGCGATTTATAAAGAATTTCTCTCAAATCGCTAGACCCTTGACTAGTCTCCTAGCTAAGGATGCACCTTTCATCTTTGATGATGAGTGTCATGAATCTTTTCAAATCCTCAAAGAAGCACTCATCTCAGCTCCAATCATCCAACCACCTGATTGGGGGCTTCCTTTTGAGATCATGTGTGATGCTAGCGACTTTGCAGTTGGTGCCGTTTTAGGCCAAACTAAGGATAAGAAGCATTATGCCATATCCTACGCTAGCAAAACCTTGTCCGGACCACAGCTCAATTATGCTACAACTGAAAAAGAGCTATTGGCTGTTGTCTTTGCTATAGACAAGTTTAGATCTTACTTAGTGGGGGCAAAGGTAATTGTCTATACGGATCATGCTTTGCTCTTAAGTACCTCCTCACTAAGAAAGATGCTAAGCCTCGGCTAATTCGATGGATTCTTCTACTCCAAGAGTTTGACTTAGAAATCCGAGATAGAAAGGGAGTAGAAAATTCCGTAGCCGACCACTTGTCTAGGCTTCGGTATAAGGAAACACATGAGCTTCCCATTAATGACTACCTAAGGGATGACACCCGCTCAAAATACAAGACTCCGATCCATGGTACGCGAGACATCGTGAACTTTACGGTGAAAGGCTATGTCCCACTTTGGTGCAAACAAAAGAAAATTGCTACATGATAGCCGTTTTCACTATTGGGATGAGCCTTACCTTTTTCGAGTCTGCGCCGATGGAGTGTTGAGGAGATGTGTCCCTATGGCCGAGGCTATTCAAATTATGGATAGATGCCACTCCTCGCCATATGGAGGACACTATGGAGCATTCCGGACACATGCCAAGATCTGGCAAAGTGGTTTTTTCTGGCCAACGATGTATGAAGATACAAAGGAGTTTGTCAGGAGATGCCACCGATGTCAAAAACATGGGAATATCAACTCACGAAATGCAATGCCTCTCACAAAAAATCTCCAAGTTGAACTCTTCGATGTTTGGGGCATTGATTTCATGGGACCATTCCCTATGTCCGGAAATTGTGAGTACATTTTAGTAGTCAGGACTATGTGTCCAAATGGGTAGAAGCATTGCCCCGTCGTAAAGCCGATTCAAAACATGCCAAGAGAATGTTCCATGAAGTAAACTTTCCTCGCTTTGGTACACCCCGGATAGTCATAAGCGATGGAGGTTCCCACTTCATCGATAGACTCTTTCGGAAGTACCTAGCGGATCATGGAATTCGTCACAATGTCGCAACGACATACCATCCTCGACTAGCGGTCAAGCGAAACATCCAATAAACAAATTAAGAATATTCTCGCAAAAGACCGTAGATGAAATGGGTAAAGGATGGAAAGACAAACTCCCCGATGCACTTTGGGCTTACCGAATCGCATACAAGACACCCATAGGCATGTCACCTTATCAACTTGTATATGGGAAGACGTGCCATTTGCCTGTGGAATTAGAGTTCAAAGCTCACTGGGCAATCAAGAAATGGAACATGGATCTCCACCTAGCTGGCAAGAATCGTCTGATGCAACTATCTGAGCTAGAAGAGTGGAGAGAAAAAGCCTACCATAGTTCCAAGATCTACAAAGAGAGAACCAAAAGGTGGCATGATAAGAGAATCAAGCACAAGGAGTTTAAGCCTGGAGATAAGGTTCTACTATTTAATTCAAGGGTTAAGCTCTTTGGACATGGAAAGTTGCGAAGTAAGTGGGATGGACCATACAAAGTCATTGACACTTCAACCCACGGGGCCATTACCATCCAAGACGATGTAGGAAACACTTCTAAAGTAAACGGCCAACGCTTGAAAGTGTATCTTGAGCCACAAATCAACACGATTGAGGAACTCGATGTTATTGAGTTCATAGAATTCCCACATTAAAACCCAATCAACCAAGCTCTAGACAACTATTGCTCGATTACCTAACCCTTAACATGCTCCACGAGTTTTGTTGTCTATTTGAGTTCTGCAGATTTGTGAAGTTTGAGAAGAGTGAGACCTACATCAACCCACAAGAGTGAATGACTATGCCAACATCCAGCTTGGGGAGAGCACCCCCATGTATCTAGCTAAGTATTTCTTGTTCCCATCTTATTTATTTTGCTTGCTATATTTAGTTTTGTATAATGTTTAAGTTTGTTAAATAAAAAAGTTTTTGCCTCGCTAAATAAATCCCTAGAATAAACTCTTTGGAGATGATGAATAGTTGCTCTCTGCTGTAATTCCTTTCAAGTGCCTCGTTTTCTACCTAGAACTCTTCCAAGTTTTGGACACACTTTGTTTTGATCTAAGATTTGCTCGAACCCGAAACTTGTGGGTAGCGAATGCTTGATCTAAGTCTAGGTAGTTGACGGGTATGATATGGGAAAGTTTTGAGCTGCTTGTCCATCTTGTTCCTAGAGATACTAGAGTTCGAGAAATTTATTTGAAAATATTAAATTCTTGCATGATGAGTTCCTTTATGATGAGAGATCAAATTCCTACCACAGCCATATATTAATGCTTACTAGATTAGGAACACCCATCTATTTATATAGATCATAGGCTTGAGTGTAGTCTTTATAGGCATTGAGTGTGGTTATCTTGTGGACCCATAAGGAATCGATCATGCGGTTAAAGTCAATACTATGTGCTCTCCATCCATTGATTTATGCTACTTCGTCCTCGAAGCATGCACCCATTTTATAAATGTTACATTCATTTTGTGTTACTTCTGTCCCTAGAGGTACCACCCACATATAGATCCACATCCACCACATATTATGCTGCTCCTACCCTGGGAGTACGCATTTCCCCACATACTGTGCTGTCTCTACCCTGGAGATACGCACCTATGTTGCTCCTATCCTGGGAGTACGCATCCATCCATCCATCCATCCATCCACATATACATACGCCATTCATTTCACTTCATCCAGGAAAAGTTACTCCTATCCTGGGAGTGAACATCTAGAAATATTCATCGCCATCCTATTTTTCCTACATAAAAGCTCCAGTCACTATCATTTCAAGTTATACATTCCCCATCGCTAAGTTTTGTTTTCGTAGGATTGGTTGCTCTAAAAAAAAAAGAAGAAAAGAAGAGAAAAAAAGAGAAGAAAAAAAAAAAGAAAAAAAGAAAAGAAAATAGAGAAGAGAAAGAGTAGCCAAGTCCTTCCTTTCAAGAAGTTTCAAAGTTTCTGAAAAAAAGGAGTCATGTTTTCCCCAAAGGAGCAAGTGTAGAAGTAGATGTTCACCAAGTGATCACCCCTTATAATCATTTCCTTATTATCATCATCTCATCATCATCCTATCATCATCTTATCATCCATTTCCTCATTCACATGCACATATGACTTTATTATTATTTTAGTTCCTATTGGATCCATGTCTTAACTGTGCAATATATGCAAGTGAGTTTGAGTGTCTCCCCACCTATGAGCTCCACATAAGCCTATTAGAAAGTAGGGTGAGAGAGAGAAGGCTCTTTTCACTATGCCTTAGTTCCACAAATACCACATATTCTCGAGAGAAGAGAGAAGGCATACACTACTCATGCCTTGGAAAGGATCCGAAATACCACAAATGAGAGACCCGAAAGGTTCATACAAGGAACTCTGAGTTTTATTTCAAAACTTTGCAAAAACTCCAGAATAATAGTTGATCAAAGATCGAGAAACATGGCGCTTGACTTGACCGTTCTATCTTTCAACTACTCAAGACCCAAGTGACGGTTACAAGCCCCATGGTGGAAGGTAATACGGGTTTTGAAGTCAGAATAATCCACTCTAATCCGGAAGAGAGTTCCTGTTTGAACGCATGTGTACTTTTGAGGCGTGAAAGCATTGTAGCAACTCCTGATCCTTGGCTGAGTTTAGTTTTGCTCAGGGACGAGCAAAGGTTTAGCTTGGGGGAGTTTGTTGACGGTAGTTAACGTCTATTTTTAACCGTCAACATAACTTCTATAACTGCAAAAAGTTGATCACCAAGATAGGTCTAGAGGTTTGAGCTAACAAATTCCACGAGTTTTGGTGCATCTGTGTTTTGCAGGAGTTATACAGGGAATGAGCTAAAATGGACAAAGTCATCAAATAAAAGTATCTCAAATGATGAATTGGACCACACCATTGCAAAGGGCTCGTCGAGACGATCAAAATGGATATATTATTTGCTATATTTGGGGTTCGGAATGAAAAGATATGAAGCAAAGAAGATATCACATGAAATGATAAAAAACAACACGACACCAGCTGACAGATGGGACCCACGCGCAGCGAATGTCGGCGACACAGGCTGACAGCGGGCCCCACGTGCGCAGGCGGTGCCCCCTGGCACCGGCACGCGCAGGGCGCGGCCACTCGCGCGGCGACACGTGGCGGCGGTGTCCCCACCACGCGCGGGCGAGCGCGCGCTGGCGCTGGAGCGCGGGCGGGCGCGGGCGACCGGCCCAGGAGCCACGTGGCGCGAGCGCATAGGAGGAGAAGGGCGGTTGCGCGGTTCAGCCGGTTCGCGGGCGGTTGGACTGGCCGGACCGGCGGTTCAGCTGGCCGGAACCATCCAGAATCTTCCAGAAAGCTGCCAGCAGGAGTTTTAGGCCGGTTCAGGTCCGGTTCAGGCCCTTAGAGGCCGGTTCTTGACCGGTTTTCTGCGCAGATCTTCAAGGGAATATGCCAGGAATATTATCTTCATCTCCACCGTCCGTACAAGGTCGGTTTGATCCGATGGTGGGCATAAAATGTGACGCGGATCGATGACATGGCGCTTCACGCGGATTGATGACGTGGCGACTCCATCCAGGGCTATATAAGGAGGCGCCCCCCCTAGGGTTTGGCATCATTATTCTTCTACAGATCAAAAGCTAGGGTTTCATCCTCCATCCAAGTAGAAGAAGGTCCCTCTAGTTCATCTAGTTCTAGTCTAGTTCATCTAGTTCTAGTTCTAGTTCATCTAGTTGTATCTAGAAAATAGAGAGAGATAAGAGGAGAGAGCTGAGGAGCCGGGTCTGTCGGATCTTCCTCAACATTGTACTTTTGCAGCATCTAGTTCGTCTTCCAGCTACTCTCCGGTTCATCAATTCTTAATTCCTAAGTTCTTTATTTACTTTCGCATTTACTTTCAAGTTATTTATTGGATTCCCGCTTGCATCAAGTGCTCTAGTCTTTGCAACGCTAGAGTAGTAATTAATAGATTAGGCGAGGTGCTTAGTCGCGATTACACTGAATTGCACCCAATCCCGCGGATTGTTGTGGTAGCCCTAGGGTAGTGACAGCCCTAACGGCCGACGTATTCCACCTCGTTCGGATTGGTGTCTGTAGGACCATAGTCAGAGCTTCCTAGCCCCCATCTCATCCCTTTCTGTGGTTAGTGTTCTGATGTCCCAAAATAAGTAATCTTGAAGTAACCTTGATTTCTAGATCAATCTAGAGAACTCATAGGAAAATACTTTCTTTCTCTCCACAAAAACATATAGTTATCCCTGGGCGTTCTTGAACCTCAACTAGTGCACTTCACGTTCCCCGTGGAAAATCGATACCTTGGAATACTCCCGGGTGAAAGCTACAGCGGTATCCGTGCGCTTGCGGATTATTTCTGTGTGCGTTTAAAATACCCAACAATAGTCGTGTGTGCAAATATGACAGTTCTAGAGCGGTGGAGCCATGGTTAAGGGCCATTCGGGTTCTTGGGCGGCAACAAATGAGTGGTCGAGAAGCCAGCGGTGTCGAAACGCCTTAACCATAGTGCATGGGCGTGCTTGACTTGGTGCGAGGAGCCGTAGGATGCGCAGGAACCGGCCGTGCGGCAGCAAAGTCGTGTGTGCAAATATGGCAGTTCTGGAGCCGTGGAGCCGAGGTTAAGTGCCGTTCAGGCTCTTCAGTGATGGCAAATGCTATGGTAGAGAGGCCAGAGGTGTCAAAATGCCTTAACCATGGCGTACATGCATGCTTGACTCAGAGCCGGGAGCCATAAAATGCGTTGGAACCGACCGTGCGGCAGCATGGTCGAGTGTGCAAATATGGCAATTTTGGAGCCGTGGAGGCATGGTTAAGGGCCCTTCGGGCTCTTAGGTGATGGAAAACTCTATGGTGGAGAGGTGAGAGGCATCAAAATGGCTTAACCATGGCGTACGTGCGTGCTTGACCCGGTGCCGAGAGCCATAGGATGCACAGGATCCGGCCGTGCGGCGGCACGGTCGTGTGTGCAATTATGGATGTTCGGAGTCGTGGAGCCGTAGTTAAGGGCTGTTCCGGCTCTCGGGTGATGACAAACATTGTGGTGGTGAGGCCAGAGGCATCAAAATGCCTTAACCATGGCATACGGTCATGCTTGACCTAGTGTCAAGAGCCAGTAGGACACGCACGAACCGGGCCGTGCGGTAGCATATTCGTGTGTGCAAATATGGCAGTTCTAGAGCCGTGGAGCCATGGTTAAGGGCCATTCAGGTTCTTAGGTGGCAACAAACGCTGTGGTGGAGAGGCTAGAGGTGTCAAAATGCCTTAACCATGGCGTACGGGCATGCTTGACTCGGTGCCGGGAGCCATAGGATGCGTTGGAACCGGCCGTGCGGCGGATGGTCATGTGTGCAAATATGGCGGTTACGGAGCCGTGAAGCCAAGGTTAAGGGCCGTTCGGGCTCTCGAGCGATGGCAAACGCTATGGTAGAGAGGCCGAGGGTGTCAAAATGCCTTAACCATGGCGTACGGGCATGCTTGACTCGCCGAGAGCCATAGGATGCGTTGGAACCGACCGTGCGGCGGCATGGTCGTGTGTGCAAATATGGCGCTTTGCGGCCGTGGAGCTGTGGTTAAGGGCCCTTCAGGCTCTCGGGTGATGAAAAACTCTATGGTGGAGAGGTGAGAGGCATCAAAATGGCTTAACCATGGCGTACGAGCGTGCTTGACCCGGTGCCGAGAGCCGTAGGATGCACAGGATCCGGCTATGCGGCAGCACAGTCGTGTGTGCAATTATGGATTTTCTGGAGTCGTGGAGCTATAGTTAAGGGCAGTTCGGGCTCTTGGGTGATGACAAATATTGTGGTGGTGAGGCCAAAGGCGTCAAAATGCCTTAACCATGGCATACGGTCGTGCTTGACCTAGTGTCGAGAGCTATAGGACATGCGGGAACCGGGCCGTGCGGTATCATAGTCGTGTGTGCAAATATGGCGCTTCTAGAGCCGTGGAGCCATGGTTAAGGGCCATTCGGGTTCTCGGGGCGGTAATAAACACCGTGGTGGAGAGGCCAAAGGTGTTAAAACGCCTTAACCATGGTGCATGGGCGTGCTTGACTTGGTGCGAGGAGCCGTAGGACGCATAGGAACCGGCCGTGCGGCGGCAAAGAAAGTCGTGTGTGCAAATATGGCGCTTGGGAGCCATGGAGCCAAGGTTAAGGGCCGTTCGGGCCCTCGAGCAATGACAAACACTATGGTAGAGAGGCCGAGGTGTCAAAATGCCTTAACCATGGCGTACGGGCTTGCTTGACTCGGTCGGGAGCCATAGGACGCGTTGGAACCGACCATGCGGCGGATGGTCGTGTGTGCAAATGTGGCGGTTTTACCGTCGTGGAGCCATGGTTAAGGGCCCTTCAGGCTCTCGGGTGATGGAAAACTCTATGGTGGAGAGGTGAGAGGCATCAAAATGGCTTAACCATGGCGTACGGGTGTGCTTGAACCGGTGCCGAGAGCCGTAGGATGCACAGGATCCGGCCGTGCGCAAGCACAATCGTGTGTGCAATTATGGATGTTCTGGAGTCGTGGAGCTATAGTTAAGGGCCGTTCGGGCTCGGGTGATGACAAACATTGTGGTGGTGGGGCCAGAGGTGTCAAAACGCCTTAACCATCGCATACGGTCATGCTTGACCTAGTGTCGAGAGCTGTAGGACACGTAGGAACCGGCTGTGCGGTAGCATAGTCGTGTGTGCAAATATGGCAGTTCTAGAGCGGTGGAGCTTAAGGGCCATTCGGGTTCTTGGGCGGCAACAAATGCTGTGGTCGAGAGGCCAACGATGTCAAAACGCCTTAACCATAGTGCATGGGCGTGCTTGACTTGGTGCGAGGAGCCGTAGGATGCGCAGGAACCGGCCGTGCGGGCAAAGAAAGTCGTGTGTGCAAATATGGCGCTTCCGGAGTCGTGGAGCCGAGGTTAAGTGCCGTTCGGCTCTCAAGTGACGGCAAACGCTATGGTAGAGAGGCCGAGAGGTGTCAAAATGCCTTAACCATGGCGTACGGGCATGCTTGACTCGGAGCCGGGAGCCATAAAATGCGTTGGAACCGACCGTGCGGCGGCATGGTCGAGTGTGCAAATATGGCGCTTTTGGAGCCGTGGAGGCATGGTTAAGGGCCCTTCGGGCTCTCGGGTGATGGAAAACTCTATGGTGGAGAGGTGAGAGGCATCAAAATGGCTTAACCATGGCGTACATGTGCATGCTTGACCCGGTGCCAAGAGCCATAGGATGCACGGATCCGACCGTGCGGCAAAGCACGGTCGTGTGTGCAATTATGGATGTTCTGGAGTCATGGAGCTGTAGTTAAGGGCCGTTCGTGCTCTCGGGTGATGACAAACATTGTGGTGATGAGGCCGAGGCATCAAAATGCCTTAATCATGGCATACGGTCATGCTTGACCTAGTGTCAAGAGCCGTCGGACACGCACGAACCGACACAGTGCGGTAGCATATTCGTGTGTGCAAATATGGCGGTTCTAGAGTTGTGGAGCCATGGTTAAGGGCCATTCAGTTCTCAGCGGCAACAAACGCCGTGGTGGAGAGGGTAGAGGTGTCAAAATGCCCTAACCATGGCGTACGGGCATGCTTGACTCGGTGCCGGAGCCATAGGATGCGTTGGAACCGACCGTGTGGCGCATGGTCGTGTGTGCAAATATGGCGCTTCGGAGCCGTGGAGCCAAGGTTAAGGGCCGTTCAGGCTCTCGAGCGATGGCAAACGCTATGGTAGAGAGGCCAGAGGTGTTAAAATGCCTTAACCATGGCCTACGGGCATGCTTGACTCAGTGCCGAGAGCCATAGGATGCGTTGGAACCGACCGTGTGGCAGCATGGTCGTGTGTGCAAATATGGCAGTTTTGCAGCCGTGGAGCTGTGGTTAAGGGCCCTTCAGGCTCTCGGGTGATGAAAAACTCTATGGTGGAGAGGTGAGAGGCATCAAAATGGCTTAACCATGGCGTACGGGCGTGCTTGACCCGGTGCATGGGCGTGCTTGACTTGGTGCGAGGAGCCGTAGGACGCATAGGAACCGGCCGTGCGGCAGCAAAGTCGTGTGTGCAAATATGGCAGTTCTGGAGCCGTGGAGCCGAGGTTAAGGGCCATTCAGGCTCTCGAGCGATGACAAACGCTATGGTAGAGAGGCCAGAGGTGTCAAAATGCCTTAACCATGGCGTACGGGCTTGCTTGACTCAGTGCCGGGAGCCACAGGACGCGTTGGAACCGACCATGCGGCAGCATGGTCGTGTGTGCAAATGTGGCAGTTTTGCTGCCGTGGAGCCATGGTTAAGGGCCCTTCAGGCTCTCGGGTGATGGAAAACTCTATGGTGGAGAGGTGAGAGGCATCAAAATGGCTTAACCATGGCGTACGGGTGTGCTTGAACCGGTGTCGAGAGGCTTAGGATGCACAGGATCCGGCCGTGCGCCAGCAACAGTCGTGTGTGCAATTATGGATGTTCAGTCGTGGAGCTATAGTTAAGGGCCGTTCGGGCTCTCGGGTGATGACAAACATTGTGGTGGTGGGCCCGGAGGTGTCAAAACACCTTAACCATGGCATACGGTCGTGCTTGACCTAGTGTCGAGAGCCGTAGGACACGTAGGAACCGGGCCGTGCGGTAGTATAGTCGTGTGTGCAAATATGGCGCTTCTAGAGCGGTGGAGCCATGGTTAAGGGCCATTCGGGTTCTTGGGCGGCAACAAATGCTGGTCGAGAGGCCGGCGGTGTCAAAACGCCTTAACCATAGTGCATGGGCGTGCTTGACTTGGTGCGAGGAGCCGTAGGATGCGCAGGAACCGGCCGTGCGGGCAAAGAAAAGTCGTTTGTGCATATATGGCGCTTCTGGAGCCGTGGAGCCGAGGTTAAGTGCCGTTCGGCTCTCGAGTGACGGCAAACGCTATGGTAGAGAGGCGAGAGGTGTCAAAATGCCTTAACCATGGCGTACATGTGCATGCTTGACTCGGAGCCGGAGCCATAAAATGCGTTGGAACCGACCGTGCGGCGGCATGGTCGAGTGTGCAAATATGGCAGTTTTGGAGCCATGGAGGCATGGTTAAGGGTCCTTCGTGGCTCTCGGGTGATGGAAAACTCTATGGTGGAGAGGTGAGAGGCATCAAATTGGCTTAACCATGGCGTACGGGCGTGCTTGACCCGGTGTCGAGAGCCATAGGATGCACAGGGATCCGACCTTGCGGCAAACGGTCGTGTGTGCACTTATGGATGTTCGAGTCATGGAGCTATAGTTAAGGGCCGTTCGGGCTCTCGGGTGATGACAAACATTGTGGTGGTGAGGCCGAGGCATCAAAATGCCTTAACCATGGCATACGGTCATGCTTGACCTAGTGTCAAGAGCCGTAGGACACGCACGAACCGGGTACGTGCGGCAGCATAGTCGTGTGTGCAAATATGGCAGTTCTAGAGCTGTGGAGCCATGGTTAAGGGCCATTCAGGTTCTCGGGCGGCAACAAACACTGTGGTGGTGAGGCTAGAGGTGTCAAAATGCCTTAACCATGGCGTACGGGCATGCTTGACTCAGTGCCGAGAGCCATAGGATGCGTTGGAACCGACCGTGCGGTAGCATGGTCGTGTGTGCAAATATGGCGTTCGGAGCCATGGAGAGAAGGTTAAGGGCCGTTCAGGCTCTCAAGCGATGGCAAACGCTATGGTAGAGAGGCCAGAGGTGTCAAAATGCCTTAACCATGGCGTACGGGCATGCTTGACTCAGTGCCGAGAGCCATAGGATGCGTTGGAACCGACCGTGCGGCAGCATGGTCGTGTGTGCAAATATGGCAGTTTTGCAGCCGTGGAGCTATGGTTAAGGGCCCTTCAGGCTCTTGGTTGATGAAAAACTCTATGGTGGAGAGGTGAGAGGCATCAAAATGGCTTAACCATGGCGTACGGGCGTGCTTGACCCGGTGCCGAGAGCCGTAGGATGCACAAGATCCGGCCGTGCGCCAGTACAGTCGTGTGTGCAATTATTTATGTTCTGGAGTCGTGGAGCTATAGTTAAGGGCTGTTCGGGCTCTCGGGTGATGACAAACATTGTGGTGGTGGGGCCAGAGGCGTCAAAATGCCTTAACCATGGCATACGGTCGTGCTTGACCTAGTGTCGAGAGCTGTAGGACACGTAGGAACCGGTTGTGCGGTAGCATAGTCGTGTGTGCAAATATGGCAGTTCTAGAGCGGTGGAGCCATGGTTAAGGGCCATTCGGGTTCTTGGGCGACGACAAATGCTGTGGTCGAGAGGCCAGAGGTGTCAAAACGCCTTAACCATAGTGCATGGGCGTGCTTGACTTGGTGCGAGGAGCCGTAGGATGCGCAGGAACCGGCCGTGCGGCAGCAAAGTCGTGTGTGCAAATATGGCGCTTCGGGAGCCGTGGAGCCGAAAGGCTCTTCGAGTGACGGCAAACGCTATGGTAGAGTACCGAGGTGTCAAAATGCCTTAACCACGGCGTACGGGCATGCTTGACTCGGAGCCGGGAGCCATAAAATGCGTTGGAACCGACCGTGCGGCGGCATGGTCGAGTGTGCAAATATGGCGTTTTGGAGCCGTGGAGGCATGGTTAAGGGCCCTTCGGCTCTCGGGTGATGGAAAACTCTATGGTGGAGAGGTGAGAGGCATCAAAATGGCTTAACCATGGCGTACGGGTGCGTGCTTGACCCGGTGCCGAGAGCCATAGGATGCACGGGATCCGGCCGTGCGGGCGGCACGGTCGTGTGTGCAATTATGGATGTTACGAGTCGTGGAGCTATAGTTAAGGGCCGTTCAGGCTCTCGGGTGATGACAAACATTGTGGTGGTGAGGCTAGAGGCATCAAAATGCCTTAACCATGGCATACGGTCATGCTTGACCTAGTGTCAAGAGCTGTAGGACACGCACGAACCGGCTGTGCGGTAGCATATTCGTGTGTGCAAATATGGCAGTTCTAGAGCTGTGGAGCCATGGTTAAGGGCCATTCGGGTTCTCGGGCGGTAATAAATGCTGTGGTGGAGAGGTCAAAGGTGTTAAAACGCCTTAACCATGGTGCATGGGCGTGCTTGACTTGGTGCGAGGAGCCGTAGGACGCATAGGAACCGGCCGTGCGCGGCAAAGAAAGTCGTGTGTGCAAATATGGCGAGTTCGGAGCCGTGGAGCCGAGGTTAAGGGCCGTTCGGGCTCTCGAGCAATGACAAACGCTATGGTAGAGAGTCCAGAGGTGTCAAAATGCCTTAACCATGGCGTACGGGCATGCTTGACTCGGTCGGGAGCCATAGGATGCGTTGGAACCGACCATGCGGCGGCATGGTCGTGTGTGCAAATGTGGCAATTTTTCGCCGTGGAGCCATGGTTAAGGGCCCTTTAGGCCCTCGGGTGATGGAAAACTCTATGGTGGAGAGGCGAGAGGCATCAAAATGGCTTAACCATGGCGTACGGGTGTGCTTGAACCGGTGCCGAGAGGCGTAGGATGCATAGGATCCGGCCGTGCGCCGGCACGCACGTCGTGTGTGCAATTATGGATGTTCTGGAGTCGTGGAGCTATAGTTAAGGGCCATTCGGGCTCTCGGGTGATGACAAACATTGTGGTGGTGGGGCCAGAGGTGTCAAAATGCCTTAACCATGGCATACGGTCGTGCTTGACCTAGTGTCGAGAGCTGTAGGACACGTAGGAACCGACTGTGCGGTAGCATAGTCGTGTTTGCAAATATGGCAGTTCTAGAGCGGTGGAGCCATGGTTAAGGGCCATTCGGCTTCTTGGGCGGCAACAAATGCTGTGGTCGAGAGGCCAGCGGTGTCAAAACACCTTAACCATAGTGCATGGGCGTGCTTGACTTGGTGCGAGGAGCCGTAGGATGCGCAGGAACCGGCCGTGCGGCAGCAAAGTCGTGTGTGCAAATATGGCGGTTACGGAGCCGTGAAGCCGAGGTTAAGTGCCGTTCAGGCTCTCGAGTGAGGGCAAACGCTATGGTAGAGAGGCCAGAGGTGTCAAAATGCCTTAACCATGGTGTACGGGCATGCTTGACTCAGTGCCGGGAGCCATAAAATGCGTTGGAACCGACCGTGCGGCAGCATGGTCGAGTGTGCAAATATGGCAGTTTTGGAGCCGTGGAGGCATGGTTAAGGGCCCTTCAGGATCTCAGGTGATGGAAAACTCTATGGTGGAGAGGTGAGAGGCATCAAAATGGCTTAACCATGGTGTACATGCGTGCTTGACCCGGTGCCGAGAGCCATAGGATGCACGGATCCGGCCGTGCGGCGGCACGGTCGTGTGTGCAATTATGGATGTTCGGAGTCGTGGAGCTATAGTTAAGGGCCGTTCGGGCTCTCGGGTGATGAAAAACATTGTGGTGGTGAGGCCCGGAGGCATCAAAATGCCTTAACCATGGCATACGGTCATGCTTGACCTAGTGTCAAGAGCTCATAGGACACGCACGAACCGGGCCGTGCGGTAGCATATTCGTGTGTGCAAATATGGCGGTTCTAGAGCCGTGTGGAGCCATGGTTAAGGGCCATTCGGGTTCTCGGGCGGCAACAAACGCTGTGGTGGTGAGGCTAGAGGTGTCAAAATGCCTTAACCATGGCGTATGGGCATGCTTGACTTGGTGCGGGAGCCATAGGATGCGTTGGAACCGGCCGTGCGGCGGCATGGTCGTGTGTGCAAATATGGCGCTTCCGGGAGCCATGGAGAGAAGGTTAAGGGCCGTTCGGGCTCTCGAGCGATGGCAAACGCTATGGTAGAGAGGCCGAGGTGTCAAAATGCCTTAACCATGGCGTACGGGCATGCTTGACTCGTCCGAGAGCCATAGGATGCGTTGGAGCCGGCCGTGCGGCGGCATGGTCGTGTGTGCAAATATGGCGGTTTTGCGGCCGTGGAGCTATGGTTAATTGCCCTTCAGGCTCTTGGTTGATGAAAAACTCTATGGTGGAGAGGTGAGAGGCATCAAAATGGCTTAACCATGGCGTACGGGCGTGCTTGACCCGGTGCCGAGAGCCGTAGGGTGCACAAGATCCGGCCGTGCGCCAGTACAGTCGTGTGTGCAATTATTTATGTTCTGGAGTCGTGGAGCTATAGTTAAGGGCTGTTCGGGCTCTCGGGTGATGACAAACATTGTGGTGGTGGGGCCAGAGGCGTCAAAATGCCTTAACCATGGCATACAGTCGTGCTTGACCTAGTGTCGAGAGCTGTAGGACACGTAGGAACCGGTTGTGCGGTAGCATAGTCGTGTGTGCAAATATGGCAGTTCTAGAGCGGTGGAGCCATGGTTAAGGGCCATTCGGGTTCTTGGGCGACAACAAATGCTGTGGTCGAGAGGCCAGCGGTGTCAAAACGCCTTAACCATAGTGCATGGGCGTGCTTGACTTGGTGCGAGGAGCCGTAGGATGCGCAGGAACCGGCCGTGCGGGCAAAAAGTCGTGTGTGCAAATATGGCGGTTGGAGCCGTGGAGCCGAAAGGCTCTCGAGTGACGGCAAACGCTATGGTAGAGTGCCAGAGGTGTCAAAATGCCTTAACCACGGCGTACAGGCATGCTTGACTCAGAGCCGGGAGCCATAAAATGCGTTGGAACCGACCGTGCGGCAGCATGGTCGAGTGTGCAAATATGGCAGTTTTGGAGCCATGGAGGCATGGTTAAGGGCCCTTCAGGCTCTCGGGTGATGGAAAACTCTATGGTGGAGAGGTGAGAGGCATCAAAATGGCTTAACCATGGCGTACGGGCGTGCTTGACCCGGTGCCGAGAGCCATAGGATGCACGGATCCGACCGTGCGGCGGCATACGATCGTGTGTGCAATTATGGATGTTCTGGAGTCGTGGAGCTATAGTTAAGGGCCGTTCAGGCTCTCGGGTGATGACAAACATTGTGGTGGTGAGGCTAGAGGCATCAAAATGCCTTAACCATGGCATACGGTCATGCTTGACCTAGTGTCAAGAGCTGTAGGACACGCACGAACCGGCTGTGCGGTAGCATATTCGTGTGTGCAAATATGGCAGTTCTAGAGCTGTGGAGCCATGGTTAAGGGCCATTCGGGTTCTCGGGCGGTAATAAATGCTGTGGTGGAGAGGCCAAAGGTGTTAAAACGCCTTAACCATGGTGCATGGGCGTGCTTGACTTGGTGCGAGGAGCCGTAGGACGCATAGGAACCGGCCGTGCGGCAGCAAGTCGTGTGTGCAAATATGGCGCTTCTGGAGCCGTGGAGCCGAGGTTAAGGGCCGTTCGTGGCTCTCGAGCAATGACAAACGCTATGGTAGAGAGTCCGAGGTGTCAAAATGCCTTAACCATGGCGTACGGGCTTGCTTGACTCGGTCCGGGAGCCATAGGACGCGTTGGAACCGACCATGCGGCAAAGGCATGGTCGTGTGTGCAAATGTGGCGGTTTTTGCCGTGGAGCCATGGTTAAGGGCCCTTTAGGCCCTCGGGTGATGGAAAACTCTATGGTGGAGAGGCGAGAGGCATCAAAATGGCTTAACCATGGCGTACGGGTGTGCTTGAACCGGTGCCGAGAGGCGTAGGATGCATAGGATCCGGCCGTGCGCCAGCACAGTCGTGTGTGCAATTATGGATGTTCTGGAGTCGTGGAGCTATAGTTAAGGGCCATTCGGGCTCTCGGGTGATGACAAACATTGTGGTGGTGGGGCCAGAGGTGTCAAAATGCCTTAACCATGGCATACAGTCGTGCTTGACCTAGTGTCGAGAGCTGTAGGACACGTAGGAACCGACTGTGCGGTAGCATAGTCGTGTTTGCAAATATGGCAGTTCTAGAGCGGTGGAGCCATGGTTAAGGGCCATTCGGCTTCTTGGGCGGCAACAAATGCTGTGGTCGAGAGGCCAGCGGTGTCAAAACGCCTTAACCATAGTGCATGGGCGTGCTTGACTTGGTGCGAGGAGCCGTAGGATGCGCAGGAACCGGCCGTGCGGCAGCAAAGTCGTGTGTGCAAATATGGCAGTTCTGGAGCCGTGAAGCCGAGGTTAAGTGCCGTTCAGGCTCTCGAGTGAGGGCAAACGCTATGGTAGAGAGGCCAGAGGTGTCAAAATGCCTTAACCATGGTGTACAGGCATGCTTGACTCAGAGCCGGGAGCCATAAAATGCGTTGGAACCGACCGTGCGGCAGCATGGTCGAGTGTGCAAATATGGCTGTTCTGGAGCCGTGGAGGCATGGTTAAGGGCCCTTCGGATCTCGAGTGATGGAAAACTCTATGGTGGAGAGGTGAGAGGCATCAAAATGGCTTAACCATGGTGTACATGCGTGCTTGACCCGGTGCCGAGAGCCATAGGATGCACGGATCCGACCGTGCGGCAAAGACAAGGTCGTGTGTGCAATTATGGATGTTCGGAGTCGTGGAGCTGTAGTTAAGGGCCGTTCGGGCTCTCGGGTGATGAAAAACATTGTGGTGGTGAGGCCGGAGGCATCAAAATGCCTTAACCCCGGCATACGGTCATGCTTGACCTAGTGTCAAGAGCTGTAGGACACGCACGAACCGGCCGTGCGGTAGCATATTCGTGTGTGCAAATATGGCGTTCTAGAGCCGTGGAGCCATGGTTAAGGGCCATTCGGGTTCTCGAGCGGCAACAAACGCTGTGGGTGGAGAGGCTAGAGGTGTCAAAATGCCTTAACCATGGCGTACGGGCATGCTTGACTCGGTGCCGAGCCATAGGATGCGTTGAACCGACCATGTGGCGGCATGGTCGTGTGTGCAAATATGGCGGTTCGGAGCCGTGGAGCCAAGGTTAAGGGCCGTTCAGGCTCTCGAGTGATGGCAAACGCTATGGTAGAGAGGCCAGAGGTGTCAAAATGCCTTAACCATGGCGTACGGGCATGCTTGACTCAGTGCCAAGAGCCATAGGATGCGTTGGAACCGACCGTGCGGCAGCATGGTCGTGTGTGCAAATATGGCGGTTTGCGGCCGGTGGAGCCGTGGTTAATGGCCCTTCAGGCTCTCGGGTGATGAAAACTCTATGGTGAAGAGGTAAGAGGCATCAAAATGGCTTAACCATGGCGTACGGGCGTGCTTGACCCGGTGCCGAGAGCCGTAGGATGCACAGGATCCGGCTGTGCGGCAGCACAGTCGTGTGTGCAATTATGGATGTTCTTGAGAGCTATAGTTAAGGGCCGTTCGGGCTCTCGGGTGATGACAAATATTGTGGTGGTGAGGCCAGAGGCGTCAAAATGCCTTAACCATGGCATACGGTCATGCTTGACCTAGTGTCGAGAGCTATAGGACATGCAGGAACCGGGCCGTGCGGTAGCATAGTCGTGTGTGCAAATATGGCGCTTCTAGAGCTATGGAGCCATGGTTAAGGGCCATTCGGGTTCTCGGGCGGTAATAAACGCCGTGGTGGAGAGGCGAAAGGTGTTAAAACGCCTTAACCATGGTGCATGGGCGTGCTTGACTTGGTGCGAGGAGCCGTAGGACGCATAGGAACCGGCCGTGCGGCAAAGCAAAGTCGTGTGTGCAAATATGGCGGTTCGGAGCTGTGGAGCCGAGGTTAAGGGCCATTCAGGCTCTCGAGCGACGACAAACGCTATGGTAGAGAGGCCGAGGTGTCAAAATGCCTTAACCATGGCGTACGGGCTTGCTTGACTCGCCGGAGCCACGGGACGCGTTGGAACCGACCATGCGGCGGATGGTCGTGTGTGCAAATGTGCCGGTTCGGCCGTGGAGCCATGGTTAAGGGCCCTTCGGGCTCTCGGGTGATGGAAAACTCTATGGTGGAGAGGTGAGAGGCATCAAAATGGCTTAACCATGGCGTACGGGTGTGCTTGAACCGGTGCCGAGAGGCGTAGGATGCACGGGATCCGGCCGTGCGCCGGCACGTCGTGTGTGCAATTATGGATGTTCGAGTCGTGGAGCTATAGTTAAGGGCCGTTCGGGCTCTCGGGTGATGACAAACATTGTGGTGGTGGGCCCAGAGGTGTCAAAACGCCTTAACCATGGCATACGGTCGTGCTTGACCTAGTGTCGAGAGCCGTAGGACACGTAGGAACCAGGCGTGTGCGGTAGCATAGTCGTGTGTGCAAATATGGCAGTTCTAGAGCGGTGGAGCCATGGTTAAGGGCCATTCGGGTTCTTGGGCGGCAACAAATGCTGTGGTCGAGAGGCCAGCGGTGTCAAAACGCCTTAACCATAGTGCATGGGCGTGCTTGACTTGGTGCGAGGAGCCGTAGGATGCGCAGGAACCGGCCGTGCGGCAGCAAAGTCGTGTGTGCATATATGGTAGTTCTGGAGCCGTGGAGCCGAGGTTAAGTGCCGTTCAGGCTCTCGAGTGATGGCAAACGCTATGGTAGAGAGGCTAGAGGTGTCAAAATGCCTTAACCATGGCGTACGGTGCATGCTTGACTCGAGCCGGGAGCCATAAAATGCGTTGGAACCGACCGTGCGGCAAAGATGGTCGAGTGTGCAAATATGGCGGTTTTCGAGCCGTGGAGGCATGGTTAAGGGCCCTTCGGGCTCTCGGGTGATGGAAAACTCTATGGTGGAGAGGTGAGAGGCATCAAATTGGCTTAACCATGGCGTACGGGCGTGCTTGACCCGGTGCCGAGAGCCATAGGATGCACGGGGATCCGACCTTGCGGCAAAGACGGTCGTGTGTGCACTTATGGATGTTCGGAGTCATGGAGCTATAGTTAAGGGCCGTTCGGGCTCTCGGGTGATGACAAACATTGTGGTGGTGAGGCCGAGGCATCAAAATGGCTTAACCATGGCATACGGTCATGCTTGACCTAGTGTCAAGAGCCGTAGGACACGCACGAACCGGCCGTGCGGCAGCACAGTCGTGTGTGCAAATATGGATGTTCTAGAGCCGTGGAGCCATGGTTAAGGGCCATTCAGGCTCTCAGGTGGCAACAAACGCTGTGGTGGTGAGGCTAGAGGTGTCAAAATGCCTTAACCATGGCGTACGGGCATGCTTGACTCAGTGCCAGGAGCCATAGGATGCGTTGGAACTGACCGTGCGGCAGCATGGTCGTGTGTGCAAATATGGCAGCTCTGGAGCCATGGAGCCAAGGTTAAGGGCCGTTCGGGCTCTCGAGCGATGGCAAACGCTATGGTAGAGAGGCCAGAGGTGTCAAAATGCCTTAACCATGGCGTACGGGCATGCTTGACTCAGTGCCAAGAGCCATAGGATGCGTTGGAACCGACCGTGCGGCAGCATGGTCGTGTGTGCAAATATGGCAGTTTTGCAGCCGTGGAGCTGTGGTTAAGGGCCCTTCAGGCTCTCGGGTGATGAAAACTCTATGGTGAAGAGGTAAGAGGCATCAAAATGGCTTAACCATGGCGTACGGGCGTGCTTGACCCGGTGCCGAGAGCCGTAGGATGCACAGGATCCGGCTGTGCGGCAGCACAGTCGTGTGTGCAATTATGGATGTTCTGGAGAGCTATAGTTAAGGGCCGTTCGGGCTCTCGGGTGATGACAAATATTGTGGTGGTGAGGCCAGAGGCGTCAAAACGGCTTAACCATGGCATACGGTCATGCTTGACCTAGTGTCGAGAGCTATAGGACATGCAGGAACTGGCTGTGCGGTAGCATAGTCGTGTGTGCAAATATGGCAGTTCTAGAGCTGTGGAGCCATGGTTAAGGGCCATTCGGGTTCTCGGGTGGTAATAAACGCTGTGGTGGAGAGGCCAAAGGTGTTAAAACGCCTTAACCATGGTGCATGGGCGTGCTTGACTTGGTGCGAGGAGCCGTAGGACGCATAGGAACCGGCCGTGCGGCAAAGAAAGTCGTGTGTGCAAATATGGCGCTTCTGAGCCGTGGAGCCGAGGTTAAGGGCCATTCGGGCTCTCGAGCGACGACAAACGCTATGGTAGAGAGGCCGAGGTGTCAAAATGCCTTAACCATGGCGTACGGGCTTGCTTGACTCGGTGCCGGAGCCACAGGACGCGTTGGAACCGACCATGCGGCAGCATGGTCGTGTGTGCAAATGTGCCAGTTTTACAGCCGTGGAGCCATGGTTAAGGGCCCTTCAGGCTCTCGGGTGATGGAAAACTCTATGGTGGAGAGGTGAGAGGCATCAAAATGGCTTAACCATGGCGTACGGGTGTGCTTGAACCGGTGCCGAGAGGCGTAGGATGCACAGGATCCGGCCGTGCGCCAGCACAGTCGTGTGTGCAATTATGGATGTTCTGGAGTCGTGGAGCTATAGTTAAGGGCCGTTCGGGCTCTCGGGTGATGACAAACATTGTGGTGGTGGGCCCAGAGGTGTCAAAACGCCTTAACCATGGCATACGGTCGTGCTTGACCTAGTGTCGAGAGCTGTAGGACACGTAGGAACCGGCTGTGCGGTAGCATAGTCGTGTGTGCAAATATGGCAGTTCTAGAGCGGTGGAGCCATGGTTAAGGGCCATTCGGGTTCTTGGGCGGCAACAAATGCTGTGGTCGAGAGGCTAGCGGTGTCAAAACGCCTTAACCATAGTGCATGGGCGTGCTTGACTTGGTGCGAGGAGCCGTAGGATGCGCAGGAACCGGCCGTGCGGCGGCAAGAAAAGTCGTGTGTGCATATATGGTAGTTCGGAGCCGTGGAGCCGAGGTTAAGTGCCGTTCGGGCTCTCGAGTGATGGCAAACGCTATGGTAGAGCGGCCGGAGGTGTCAAAATGCCTTAACCATGGCGTATGTGCATGCTTGACTCGGAGAGCCGGAGCCATAAAATGCGTTGGAACCGACCGTGCGGCAAAGCATGGTCGAGTGTGCAAATATGGCGTTTTGAGCCGTGGAGGCATGGTTAAGGGCCCTTCGGGCTCTCGTGTGATGGAAAACTCTATGGTGGAGAGGTGAGAGGCATCAAATTGGCTTAACCATGGCGTACGGGCGTGCTTGACCCGGTGCCGAGAGCCATAGGATGCACGGGATCCGACCTTGCGGCAAAGACACGGTCGTGTGTGCACTTATGGATGTTCTGAGTCATGGAGCTATAGTTAAGGGCCGTTCGGGCTCTCGGGTGATGACAAACATTGTGGTGGTGAGGCCGAGGCATCAAAATGCCTTAACCATGGCATACGGTCATGCTTGACCTAGTGTCAAGAGCATGTAGGACATGCACGAACCGGCCGTGCGGTAGCATATTCGTGTGTGCAAATATGGCGGTTCTAGAGCCGTGGAGCCATGGTTAAGGGCCATTCGGGTTCTCAAAGGCGGCAACAAACGCTGTGGTGGTGAGGCTAGAGGTGTCAAAATGCCTTAACCATGGCGTACGGGCATGCTTGACTCGGTGCCGAGCCATAGGATGCGTTGAACCGACCGTGCGGCAAAGATGGTCGTGTGTGCAAATATGGCAGTTCTGGAGCCATGGAGCCAAGGTTAAGGGCCGTTCAGGCTCTCGAGCGATGGCAAACGCTATGGTAGAGAGGCCAGAGGTGTCAAAATGCCTTAACCATGGCGTACGGGCATGCTTGACTCAGTGCCGAGAGCCATAGGATGCGTTGGAACCGACCGTGCGGCAGCATGGTCATGTGTGCAAATATGGCAGTTTTGCAGCCGTGGAGCTATGGTTAAGGGCCCTTCAGGCTCTTGGGTGATGAAAAACTCTATGGTGGAGAGGTGAGAGACATCAAAATGGCTTAACCATGGCGTACGGGCGTGCTTGACCCGGTGCCGAGAGCCGTAGGATGCACAGGATCCGGCCGTGCGGCAACGACGTGTGTGCAATTATGGATGTTCTGGAGAGCTATAGTTAAGGGCCGTTCGGGCTCTCGGGTGATGACAAATATTGTGGTGGTGAGGCCAGAGGTGTCAAAATGCCTTAACCATGGCATACGGTCGTGCTTGACCTAGTGTCGAGAGCTATAGGACATGTAGGAACTGGCTGTGCGGTAGCATAGTCGCGTGTGTGCAAATATGGCAGTTCTAGAGCTGTGGAGCCATGGTTAAGGGCCATTCGGGTTCTCGGGCAGTAATAAACGCTGTGGTGGAGAGGCCAAAGGTGTTAAAATGCCTTAACCACGGTGCATGGGCGTTCTTGACTTGGTGCGAGGAGCCGTAGGACGCATAGGAACCGGCCGTGCGGCAGTAAAGTCGTGTGTGCAAATATGGCAGTTCTGGAGCTGTGGAGCCGAGGTTAAGGGCCATTCAGGCTCTCGAGCGACGACAAACGCTATGGTAGAGAGGCCAGAGGTGTCAAAATGCCTTAACCATGGCGTACGGGCTTGCTTGACTCAGTGCAGGGAGCCACAGGACGCGTTGGAACGGACCATGCGGCAGCATGGTCGTGGGTGCAAATGTGGCAGTTTTACTGCTGTGGAGCCATGGTTAAGGGCCCTTCAGGCTCTCAGGTGATGGAAAACTCTATGGTGGAGAGGTGAGAGGCATCAAAATGGCTTAACCATGGCGTACGGGTGTGCTTGAACCGGTGCCGAGAGGCGTAGGATGCACAGGATCCGGCTGTGCGGCAGCACAGTCGTGTGTGCAATTATGGATGTTCTGGAGTCGTGGAGCTATAGTTAAGGGCCGTTCGGGCTCTCGGGTGATGACAAATATTGTGGTGGTGAGGCCAGAGGCATCAAAACGCCTTAACCATGGCATACGGTCGTGCTTGACCTAGTGTCGAGAGCTATAGGACATGCAGAACCGGCCGTGTGGTAGCATAGTCGTGTGTGCAAATATGGCGGTTCTAGAGCCGTGGAGCCATGGTTAAGGGCCATTCGGGTTCTCGGGTGAATAAACGCTGTGGTGGAGAGGCCAAAGGTGTTAAAATGCCTTAACCATGGTGCATGGGCATGCTTGACTTGGTGCGAGGAGCCGTAGGACGCATAGGAACCGGCCGTGCGCGGCAAAGTCGTGTGTGCAAATATGGCGCTTCGGGAGCCGTGGAGCCGAGGTTAAGGGCCGTTCAAGCTCTCGAGTGACGACAAACGCTATGGTTGAGAGGCCGAGGTGTCAAAATGCCTTAACCATGGCATACGGGCTTGCTTGACTCGGTCGGAGCCACAGATGCGTTGGAACCGACCATGCGGCGGCATGGTCGTGTGTGCAAATGTGCGGTTTTGGACCGCCGTGGAGCCATGGTTAAGGGCCCTTCGGGCTCTCGGGTGATGGAAAACTCTATGGTGGAGAGGTGAGAGGCATCAAAATGGCTTAACCATGGCGTACGGGTGTGCTTGAACCGGTGCCGAGAGGCGTAGGATGCACGGGATCCGGCCGTGCGCCGGCACGACCGTGTGTGCAATTATGGATGTTATGGAGTCGTGGAGCTATAGTTAAGGGCCGTTCGGGCTCTCGGGTGATGACAAACATTGTGGTGGTGGGGCCGAGGTGTCAAAACGCCTTAACCATGGCATACGGTCGTGCTTGACCTAGTGTCGAGAGCCAGGACACGTAGGAACCGGGCCGTGCGGTAGCATAGTCGTGTGTGCAAATATGGCAGCTTCTAGAGCGGTGGAGCCATGGTTAAGGGCCATTCGGTTCTCGGGCGGCAACAAATGCTGTGGTCGAGAGGCCGGGTGTCAAAACACCTTAACCATAGTGCATGGGCGTGCTTGACTTGGTGCGAGGAGCCGTAGGATGCGCAGGAACCGGCCGTGCGGCAAAGAAAGTCGTGTGTGCAAATATGGCGCTTCGGAGCCGTGGAGCCGAGGTTAAGTGCCGTTCGGGCTCTCGAGTGATGGCAAACGCTATGGTAGAGAGGCCGGAGGTGTCAAAATGCCTTAACCGTGGCGTACGGGCATGCTTGACTCGAGCGAGGAGCCACAAAATGCGTTGGAACCGACCGTGCGGTAGCATGGTCGAGTGTGCAAATATGGCGCTTTTGGAGCCGTGGAGGCATGGTTAAGGGCCCTTCGGGCTCTCGGGTGATGGAAAACTCTATGGTGGAGAGGTGAGAGGCATCAAAATGGCTTAACCATGGTGTACAGGCGTGCTTGACCCGGTGCCGAGAGCCATAGGATGCACAGATCCGACCTTGCGGCGGCAGCACGTCGTGTGTGCAATTATGGATGTTCGAGTCATGGAGCTATAGTTAATGGCCGTTCGGCTCTCGGGTGATGACAAACATTGTGGTGGTGAGGCCGAGACATCAAAACGCCTTAACCATGGCATACGATCATGCTTGACCTAGTGTCAAGAGCCGTAGGACACGCACGAACCGGGGCCGTGCGGTAGCATATTCGTGTGTGCAAATATGGCGCTTCTAGAGCCGTGGAGCCATGGTTAAGGGCCATTCGGGTTCTCGGCGGCAACAAACGCTGTGGTGGAGAGGCTAGAGGTGTCAAAATGCCTTAACCATGGCGTACGGGCATGCTTGACTCGGTGCCGGAGCCATAGGATGCGTTGGAACCGACGTGCGGCAAAGATGGTCGTGTGTGCAAATATGGCGCTTACGGAGCCGTGGAGCCAAGGTTAAGGGCCGTTCGTGCTCTCGAGCGATGGCAAACGCTATGGTAGAGAGGCCAAAGGTGTCAAAATGCCTTAACCATGGTGTACGGGCATGCTTGACTCAAAGGTCGAGAGCCATAGGATGCGTTGGAACCGACCGTGCGGCGGCATGGTCGTGTGTGCAAATATGGCGCTTTTGCGGCCGTGGAGCTGTGGTTAAGGGCCCTTCAGGTCTCGGGTGATGAAAAACTCTATGGTGGAGAGGTGAGAGGCATCAAAATCGCTTAACCATGGCGTACGGGCGTGCTTGACCCGTTGCCGAGAGCCGTAGGATGCACGATCCGGGCGGCGGCAAAGACAAGCCGTGTGTGCAATTATGGATGTTCTGGAGTTGTGGAGCTATAGTTAAGGGCCGTTCGGGCTCTCGGGTGATGACAAATATTGTAGTGGTGAGGCCAGAGGTGTCAAAACGCCTTAACCATGGCATACGGTCGTGCTTGACCTAGTGTCGAGAGCTATAGGACATGCGAACCGGGTGTGCGGTAGCATAGTCGTGTGTGCAAATATGGCGCTTCTAGAGCCGTGGAGCCATGGTTAAGGGCCATTCGGGTTCTCGGGCGGTAATAAACGCTGTGGTGGAGAGGCCAAAGGTGTTAAAACTCCTTAACCATGGTGCATGGGCGTGCTTGACTTGGTGCGAGGAGCCGTAGGACGCATAGGAACCGGCCGTGCGGCAGCAAAGTCGTGTGTGCAAATATGGTAGTTCTGGAGCCGTGGAGCCGAGGTTAAGGGCCGTTCAGGCTCTTGAGCGACGACAAACGCTATGGTAGAGAGGCCAGAGGTGTCAAAATGCCTTAACCATGGCGTACGGGCTTGCTTGACTCAGTGCCGGGAGCCATAGGACGCGTTGGAACCGACCATGCGGCAGCATGGTCGTGTGTGCAAATGTGGTAGTTTTACTGCTGTAGAGCCATGGTTAAGGGCCCTTCAGGCTCACGGGTGATGGAAAACTCTATGATGGAGAGGTGAGAGGCATCAAAATGGCTTAACCATGGCGTACGGGTGTGCTTGAACCGGTGCCGAGAGCCGTAGGATGCACAGGATCCGGCCGTGCGCCGGACACAGTCGTGTGTGCAATTATGGATGTTCGAGTCGTGGAGCTATAGTTAAGGGCCGTTCGGGCTCTCGGGTGATGACAAACATTGTGGTGGTGGGGCCAGAGGTGTCAAAACGCCTTAACCATGGCATACGGTCGTGCTTGACCTAGTGTCGAGAGCTGTAGGACACGTAGGAACCGGCTGTGCGGTAGCATAGTCGTGTGTGCAAATATGGCAGTTCTAGAGCGGTGGAGCCATGGTTAAGGGCCATTCGTGTTCTTGGGCGACAACAAATGCTGTGGTCGAGAGGCCAGCGGTGTCAAAATGCCTTAACCATAGTGCATGGGCGTGCTTGACTTGGTGCGAGGAGCCGTAGGATGCACAGGAACCGGCCGTGCGGCAGCAAAGTCGTGTGTGCAAATATGGCAGTTCTGGAGCCGTGGAGCCGAGGTTAAGTGCCGTTCAGGCTCTCGAGTGACGGCAAACCCTATGGTAGAGAGGCCAGAGGTGTCAAAATGCCTTAACCACGGCGTACAGGCATGCTTGACTCAAAGCTGGGAGCCATAAAATGCGTTGGAACCGACCGTGCGGCAGCACGGTCGAGTGTGCAAATATGGCAGTTTTGGAGCCGTGGAGGCATGGTTAAGGGCCCTTCGGGCTCTCGGGTGATGGAAAATTCTGTGGTGGAGAGGTGAGAGGCATCAAAATGGCTTAACCATGGCGTACGGGCGTGCTTGACCCGGTGCCGAGAGCCATAGGATGCACGGATCCGGCCGTGCGGCAAAGACAGTCGTGTGTGCAATTATGGATGTTCGGAGTCGTGGAGCTGTAGTTAAGGGCCATTCGGGCTCTCGGGTGATGACAAACATTGTGGTGGTGAGGCCGGGAGGCATCAAAACGCCTTAACCATGGCATACGGTCATGCTTGACCTAGTGTCAAGAGCTGTAGGACACGCACGAACCGGCTGTGCGGTAGCATATTCGTGTGTGCAAATATGGCAGTTCTAGAGCTGTGGAGCCATGGTTAAGGGCCATTCAGGTTCTCGAGCGGCAACAAACGCTGTGGTAGAGAGGCTAGAGGTGTCAAAATGCCTTAACCATGGCGTACGGGCATGCTTGACTCAGTGCCGAGAGCCATAGGATGCGTTGGAACCGACCGTGCGGCAGCATGGTCGTGTGTGCAAATATGGCGCTTCTAGAGCCGTGGAGCCAAGGTTAAGGGCCGTTCGGGCTCTCGAGCGATGGCAAATGCTATGGTAGAGAGGCCGAGGTGTCAAAATGCCTTAACCATGGCGTACGGGCATGCTTGACTCGCCGAGAGCCATAGGATGCGTTGGAACCGACCGTGCGGCAGCATGGTCGTGTGTGCAAATATGGCGCTTTTGCGGCCGTGGAGCCGTGGTTAAGGGCCCTTCGGCTCTCGGGTGATGAAAAACTCTATGGTGGAGAGGTGAGAGGCATCAAAATGGCTTAACCGGGCGTACGGGCGTGCTTGACCCGTTGCCGAGCCGTAGGATGCACAGATCCGGGCGTGCGGCGGACACGCCATGTGTGCAATTATGGATGTTCTGGAGTCATGGAGCTATATTTAAGGTCCGTTCGGGCTCTCGGGTGATGACAAATATTGTGGTGGTGAGTCCAGAGGTGCCAAAATGCCTTAACCATGGCATACGGTCGTGCTTGTCCTAGTGTCAAGAGCTATAGGACATGCAGGAACTGGCTGTGCGGTAGCATAGTCGTGTGTGCAAATATGGCAGTTCTAGAGCTGTGGAGCCATGGTTAAGAGCCATTCGGGTTCTCGGGCGGTAATAAACGCTGTGGTGGAGAGGCCAAAGGTGTTAAAATGCCTTAACCATGGTGCATGGGCGTGCTTGACTTGGTGCGAGGAGCCGAAGGACACATAGGAACCGGCCGTGCGGCAGCAAAGTCGTGTGTGCAAATATGGCAGTTCTGGAGCCGTGGAGCCAAGGTTAAGGGCCGTTCAGGCTCTCGAGCGACGACAAACGCTATGGTAGAGAGGCCAGAGGTGTCAAAATGCCTTAACCATGGCGTACGGGCTTGCTTGACTCGGTCGGAGCCATAGGACGCGTTGAACCGACCATGCGGCGCATGGTCGTGTGTGCAAATATGGCGCTTTTACTACCGTGGAGCCATGGTTAAGGGCCCTTCGGCTCTCGGGTGATGGAAAACTCTATGGTGGAGAGGTGAGAGGCATCAAAATGGCTTAACCATGGTGTACGGGTGTGCTTGAACCGGTGCCGAGAGCCGTAGGATGCACAGGATCCGGCCGTGCGCCAGCACAGTCGTGTGTGCAATTATGGATGTTCTGGGGTCGTGGAGCTATAGTTAAGGGCCGTTCGAGCTCTCGGGTGATGACAAACATTGTGGTGGAGGGGCCAGAGGTGTCAAAATGCCTTAACCATGGCATACGGTCGTGCTTGACCTAGTGTCGAGAGCTGTAGGACACGTAGGAACCGGTTGTGCGGTAGCATAGTCGTGTGTGCAAATATGGCAGTTCTAGAGCGGTGGAGCCATGGTTAAGGGCCATTCGGGTTCTTGGGCAGCAACAAATGCTGTGGTCGAGAGGCCAGCGGTGTCAAAACACCTTAACCATAGTGCATGGGCGTGCTTGACTTGGTGCGAGGAGCCGTAGGATGCGCAGGAACCGGCCGTGCGGCGGCAGAAAGTCGTGTGTGCAAATATGGCGCTTCGAGCCGTGGAGCCAAGGTTAAGTGCCGTTCGGGCTCTCGAGTGATGGCAAACGCTATGGTAGAGAGGCCGAGGTGTCAAAATGCCTTAACCACGGCGTACGGGCATGCTTGACTCGAGCCGGAGCCATAAAATGCGTTGGAACCGACCGTGCGGCAAAGATGGTCGAGTGTGCAAATATGGCAGTTTTGGAGCCGTGGAGGCATGGTTAAGGGCCCTTCAGGCTCTCGAGGTGATGGAAAACTCTATGGTGGAGAGGTGAGAGGCATCAAAATGGCTTAACCATGGCGTACATGTGCGTGCTTGACCCGGTGCCGAGAGCCATAGGATGCACGGATCCGACCTTGCGGCAAAGACAGCTTGTGTGTGCAATTATGGATGTTCGAGTCGTGGAGCTGTAGTTAAGGGCCGTTCGGGCTCTCGGGTGATGACAAACATTGTGGTGGTAAGGCCGAGGCATCAAAATGCCTTAACCCCGGCATACGGTCATGCTTGACCTAGTGTCAAGAGCCAGTAGGACACGCATGAACCGGCTGTGCGGTAGCATATTCGTGTGTGCAAATATGGCAATTCTAGAGCTGTGGAGCCATGGTTAAGGGCCATTCAGGTTCTTAGGCCGCAACAAATGCTGTGGTGGAGAGGCTAGAGGTGTCAAAATGCCTTAACCATGGCATACGGGCATGCTTGACTCAGTGCCAGGAGCCATAGGATGCGTTGGAACTGACCGTGTGGCAGCATGGTCGTGTGTGCAAATATGGCAGTTCTGGAGCCGTGGAGCCAAGGTTAAGGGCCGTTCAGGCTCTCGAGCGATGGCAAACGCTATGGTAGAGAGGCCAGAGGTGTCAAAATGCCTTAACCATGGCGTACGGGCATGCTTGACTCAGTGCCGAGAGCCATAGGATGCGTTGGAACGGACCGTGCGGCAGCATGGTCGTGTGTGCAAATATGGCAGTTTTGCAGCCGTGGAGCTGTGGTTAAGGGCCCTTCAGGCTCTCGGGTGATGAAAAACTCTATGGTGGAGAGGTGAGAGGCATCAAAATGGCTTAACCATGGCGTACGGGCGTGCTTGACCCGGTGCCGAGAGCCGTAGGATGCACAGGATCCGGCTGTGCGGCAGTCGTGGAGCTATAGTTAAGGGCCGTTCGGGCTCTCGGGTGATGACAAATATTGTGGTGGTGAGGCCAGAGGCATCAAAATGCCTTAACCATGGCATACGGTCGTGCTTGACCTAGTGTCGAGAGCTATAGGACATGCAGGAACTGGCCGTGCGGTAGCATAGTCGTGTGTGCAAATATGGCAGTTCTAGAGCCGTGGAGCCATGGTTAAGGGCCATTCGGGTTCTCGGGCGGTAATAAACGCTGTGGTGGAGAGGCCAAAGGTGTTAAAACGCCTTAACCATGGTGCATGGGCGTGCTTGACTTGGTGCGAGGAGCCGTAGGACGCATAGGAACCGCCGTGCGGCAAAGAAAGTCGTGTGTGCAAATATGGCGCTTCTGAGCCGTGGAGCCGAGGTTAAGGGCCGTTCGTGGCTCTCGAGCCACGACAAACGCTATGGTAGAGAGGCCAGAGGTGTCAAAATGCCTTAACCATGGCGTACGGGCTTGCTTGACTCGGTCAAGGGGAGCCATAAACGCGTTGGAACCGACCATGCGGCGGCATGGTCGTGTGTGCAAATGTGGCGCTTTGGAGCCGTGGAGCCATGGTTAAGGGCCCTTCGGCCCTCGAGTGATGGAAAACTCTATGGTGGAGAGGTGAGAGGCATCAAAATGGCTTAACCATGGCGTACGGGTGTGCTTGAACCGGTGCCGAGAGCCATAGGATGCACAGGGATCCGGCCGTGCGCCGGGGCAAAGCACGGTCGTGTGTGCAATTATGGATGTTCGAGTCGTGGAGCTATAGTTAAGGGCCATTCGGGCTCTCGGGTGATGACAAACATTGTGGTGGTGGGGCCGAGGTTGTCAAAATGCCTTAACCATGGCATACGGTCGTGCTTGACCTAGTGTCGAGAGTCAGTAGGACACGTAGGAACCGGGCCGTGCGGTAGCATAGTCGTGTGTGCAAATATGGCGCTTCTAGAGCGGTGGAGCCATGGTTAAGGGCCATTCGGGTTCTTGGGCGGCAACAAATGCTGTGGTCGAGAGGCTAGCGGTGTCAAAATGCCTTAACCATAGTGCATGGGCGTGCTTGACTTGGTGCGAGGAGCCGTAGGATGCGCAGGAACCGGCCGTGCGGCAAAGATGGTCGTGTGTGCAAATATGGCGCTTCCGGAGCCGTGGAGCCGAGGTTAAGTGCCGTTCGTGCTCTCGAGTGATGGCAAATGCTATGGTAGAGAGGCTAGAGGTGTCAAAATGCCTTAACCGTGGTGTACGGGCATGCTTGACTCGTGAGCCGGAGCCATAAAATGCGTTGGAACCGACCATGCGGGGCAGATGGTCGAGTGTGCAAATATGGCGCTTTGGAGCCGTGGAGGCATGGTTAAGGGCCCTTTTAGGCTCTCGGTGATGGAAAACTCTATGGTGGAGAGGTGAGAGGCATCAAAATGGCTTAACCATGGTGTACAAGCGTGCTTGACCCGGTGCCGAGAGCCATAGGATGCACAGGATCCGACCGTGCGGCAAAGACACGTCGTGTGTGCAATTATGGATGTTCTGGAGTCGTGGAGCTATAGTTAAGGGCCGTTCGGGCTCTCGGGTGATGACAAACATTGTGGTGGTGAGGCCGAGGCATCAAAATGCCTTAACCATGGCATACGGTCATGCTTGACCTAGTGTCAAGAGCTATAGGACACGCACGAACCGGGCCGGCGGTAGCATATTCGTGTGTGCAAATATGGCAGTTCTAGAGCCGTGGAGCCATGGTTAAGGGCCATTCGGGTTCTCGGGCAACAAACGCTATGGTGGAGAGGCTAAAGGTGTCAAAATGCCTTAACCATGGTGCATGGGGGCATGCTTGACTTGGTGCGAGGAGCCATAGGATGCGTTGGAACCGACCGTGCGGCGGCATGGTCGTGTGTGCAAATATGGCAGTTACGGAGCCGTGGAGCCAAGGTTAAGGGCCGTTCGTGGCTCTCGAGCGATGGAAAATGCTATGGTAGAGAGGCCGAGGTGTCAAAATGCCTTAACCATGGCGTACGGGCATGCTTGACTCGGTCCGAGAGCCATAGGATGCGTTGGAACCGACCATGCGGCAGCATGGTCGTGTGTGCAAATGTGGCGCTTTTGCAGCCGTGGAGCCATGGTTAAGGGCCCTTCGGGCTCTCGGTGATGGAAAACTCTATGGTGGAGAGGTGAGAGGCATCAAAATGGCTTAACCATGGCGTACGGGTGTGCTTGACCCGATGCCGAGAGCCGTAGGATGCACAGATCCGGCCGTGCGCGCGGCACGCCGTGTGTGCAATTATGGATGTTCTGGAGTCGTGGAGCTATAGTTAAGGGCCGTTCGGGCTCTCGGGTGATGACAAATATTGTGGTGGTGAGGCCGGAGGCATCAAAATGCCTTAACCATGGCATACGGTCGTGCTTGACCTAGTGTCGAGAGCTATAGGACATGCAGGAACCGGGCCGTGCGGTAGCATAGTCGTGTGTGCAAATATGGCAGTTCTAGAGCGGTGGAGCCATGGTTAAGGGCCATTCGGGTTCTTGGGCGGCAACAAACGCTATGGTGGAGAGGCCAAAGGTGTTAAAACGCCTTAACCATGGTGCATGGGCGTGCTTGACTTGGTGCGAGGAGCCGTAGGACGCATAGAACCGGCCGTGCGGCGGCAAAGAAAGTCGTGTGTGCAAATATGGCGGTTCTGGAGCCGTGGAGCCGAGGTTAAGTGCCGTTCGGGCTCTCGAGTGATGGCAAACGCTATGGTAGAGAGGCCGGAGGTGTCAAAATGCCTTAACCATGGCGTACGGGCATGCTTGACTCGGAGCCGGGAGCCATAAAATGCGTTGGAACCGACCATGCGGCGATGGTCGTGTGTGCAAATATGGCGCTTTTGGAGCCGTGGAGGCATGGTTAAGGGCCCTTCGGGCTATCGAGGTGATGGAAAACTCTATGGTGGAGAGGTGAGAGGCATCAAAATGGCTTAACCATGGCGTACGGCGTGCTTGACCGGTGCCGAGAGCCATAGGATGCACAGGATCCGGCCGTGCGGCAAAGACGGTCGTGTGTGCAATTATGGATGTTACGAGTCGTGGAGCTATAGTTAAGGGCCGTTCGGCTCTCGGGTGATGACAAACATTGTGGTGGTGAGGCCGGAGGCATCAAAACGCCTTAACCATGGCATACGGTCATGCTTGACCTAGTGTCAAGAGCCAGGACACGCACGAACCGGCCGTGCGGTAGCATATTCGTGTGTGCAAATATGGCAGTTCTAGAGCGGGAGCCATGGTTAAGGGCCATTCGGGTTCTCGGGCGGCAACACACGCTGTGGTGGAGAGGCTAGAGGTGTCAAAATGCCTTAACCATGTGCATGGGCATGCTTGACTCGGTGCGAGGAGCCATAGGATGCGTTGGAACCGGCCGTGCGGGGCAAATGGTCGTGTGTGCAAATATGGCGCTTCGGAGCCGTGGAGCCATGGTTAAGGGCCGTTCGGGCTCTCGAGCGATGGCAAATGCTATGGTAGAGAGGCCAGAGGTGTCAAAATGCCTTAACCATGGTGTACGAGCATGCTTGACTCGGTGCCGGAGCCATAAAATGCGTTGGAACCGACCGTGCGGCGGCATGGTCGTGTGTGCAAATATGGCAGTTTGGAGCCGTGGAGGCATGGTTAAGGGCCCTTCGGGCTCTCGGATGATGAAAAACTCTATGGTGGAGAGGTGAGAGGCATCAAAATGGCTTAACCATGGCGTACGGCGTGCTTGACCCGGTGCCGAGAGCCATAGGATGCACGGATCCGGCCGTGCGGCGGCACGGTCGTGTGTGCAATTATGGATGTTCTCGAGTCGTGGAGCTATAGTTAAGGGCCGTTCGGGCTCTCGGGTGATGACAAATATTGTGGTGGTGAGGCCGAGGCATCAAAACGCCTTAACCATGGCATACGGTCATGCTTAACCTAGTGTCGAGAGCTATAGGACATGCACGAACCGGGCCGTGCGGTAGCATAGTCGTGTGTGCAAATATGGCAGTTCTAGAGCCGTGGAGCCATGGTTAAGGGCCATTCGGGTTCTCGGGCGGTAATAAACGCCGTGGTGGAGAGGCTAAAGGTGTTAAAATGCCTTAACCATGGTGCATGGGCATGCTTGACTTGGTGCGAGCCGTAGGATGCGTAGGAACCGGCCGTGCGGGGCAAAGTGGTCGTGTGTGCAAATATGGCGGTTCGGGAGCCGTGGAGCCAGGTTAAGGGCCATTCGGGCTCTCGAGCGATGACAAATGCTATGGTAGAGAGGCTAGAGGTGTCAAAATGCCTTAACCATGGCGTACGGGCATGCTTGACTCGGTCGAGAGCCATAGGATGCGTTGGAACCGACCATGCGGCGGCATGGTCGTGTGTGCAAATGTGGCGCTTTGCGGCCGTGGAGCCATGGTTAAGTTCCCTTCGTGGCTCTTGGGTGATGGAAAACTCTATGGTGGAGAGGTGAGAGGCATCAAAATGGCTTAACCATGGTGTACGGGTGTGCTTGACCCGGTGCCGAGAGCCATAGGATGCACAGGATCCGGCCATGCGCCAAAGACAGTCGTGTGTGCAATTATGGATTTTCTGGTCGTGGAGCTATAGTTAAGGGCCGTTCGGGCTCTCCGGTGATGACAAACATTGTGGTGGTGGGGCCGAGGTGTCAAAACGCCTTAACCATGGCATACGGTCGTGCTTGACCTAGTGTCGAGAGCTATAGGACACGTAGGAACCGGCCGTGCGGTAGCATAGTCGTGTGTGCAAATATGGCGCTCTAGAGCGGTGGAGCCATGGTTAAGGGCCATTCGGGTTCTTGGGCAGCAATAAATGCCGTGGTCGGAGAGGCCAAAGGTGTTAAAATGCCTTAACCATAGTGCATGGGCGTGCTTGACTTGGTGCGAGGAGCCGTAGGATGCACATAGGAACCGGCCGTGCGGCAAGAAAGTCGTGTGTGCAAATATGGCGGTTCCGAGCCGTGGAGCCAAGGTTAAGTGCCATTCGTGCTCTCAAGTGATGACAAATGCTATGGTAGAGAGGCCCGAGGTGTCAAAATGCCTTAACCATGGTGTACGGGCATGCTTGACTCGGGCCGGGAGCCATAAAATGCGTTGAACCGACCATGCCGCGCATGGTCGTGTGTGCAAATATGGCGCTTTTGGGCCGTGGAGGCATGGTTAAGGGCCCTTCGTGCTCTCAAGTGATGGAAAACTCTACGATGGAGAGGTGAGAGGCATCAAAATGGCTTAACCATGGTGTACGGGTGTGCTTGACCCGGTGCCGAGAGCCATAGGATGCATGTGGATCCGGCCGTGCGCGGCAAAGACAAGGTGTGTGTGCAATTATGGATGTTCTGAGTCGTGGAGCTATAGTTAAGGGCCGTTCGTGCTCTCGGTGATGACAAACATTGTGGTGGTGAGGGCCAGAGGTGTCAAAATGCCTTAACCATGGCATACGGTCATGCTTGACCTAGTGTCGAGAGCTGTAGGACACGTAGGGAAACTACCGTGCGGTAGCATATTCGTGTGTGCAAATATGGCGGTTCTAGAGCGGTGGAGCCATGGTTAAGGGCCATTCAAGTTCTCGGGCGGCAACAAACGCCGTGGGGAGAGGCTAGAGGTGTCAAAATGCCTTAACCATAGTGCATGGGCATGCTTGACTTGGTGCGAGGAGCCATAGGATGCGCAGGAACCGACCGTGCGGGCAAAGATGGTCGTGTGTGCAAATATGGCGCTCGGGAGCCGTGGAGCCGAGGTTAAGGGCCGTTCGTGCTCTCGAGTGATGGAAAATGCTATGGTAGAGAGGCTAGAGGTGTCAAAATGCCTTAACCATGGCGTACGGCATGCTTGACTCGAGCGAGAGCCATAAATGCGTTGGAACCGACCGTGTGGCAAAGCATGGTCGAGTGTGCAAATATGGCGCTTTGGAGCCGTGAGGCATGGTTAAGGGCCCTTCGCTCTCGGGTGATGAAAACTCTATGGTGGAGAGGTGAGAGGCATCAAAATGGCTTAACCATGGCGTACGGGCGTGCTTGACCCGGTGCCGAGAGCCATAGGATGCACAGGATCCGACCGCGGCGGGGCAAGACAGTCGTGTGTGCAATTATGGATGTTCGGAGTCATGGAGCTATAGTTAAGGGCCGTTCAAGCTCTCGAGGTGATGACAAATATTGTGGTGGTGAGGCCGAGGCATCCAAATGCCTTAACCATGGCATACGATCATGCATGACCTAGTATCAAGAGCTATAGGACACGCACGAACCTAATGGCCAGTGCGCGGTAGCATATTCGTGTGTGCAAATATGGCAGTTCTAGAGCCGTGGAGCCATGGTTAAGGGCCATTCGGTTCTCAGCAGCAACAAACACTATGGTGGAGAGGCTAGAGGTGTTAAAATGCCTTAACCATGGTGTACGAGCATGCTTGACTTGGTGCGAGGAGCCATAGGATGCGTAGGAACCGACCGTGCGGGCAAAGATGGTCGTGTGTGCAAATATGGTAGTTCGAGCCGTGGAGCCAAGGTTAAGGGCCGTTCAGCTCTCGAGCGATGACAAACGCTATGGTAGAGAGGCCGAGGTGTCAAAATGCCTTAACCATGGCGTACGGGATGCTTGACTCGTGCCAAGAGCCATAGGATGCGTTGGAACCGACCATGCCGGCATGGTCGTGTGTGCAAATGTGGCAATTTTACAGCCGTGGAGCCATGGTTAAGGGCCCTTCGGCTCTCAAGTGATGGAAAACTCTATGGTGGAGAGGTGGGAGGCATCAAAATGGCTTAACCATGGCGTACGGGCATGCTTGACCCGGTGCCGAGCCGTAGGATGCACATGATCCGCCGTGCGGGCAAAGACATTTGTGTGTGCAATTATGGATGTTCGAGTCATGGAGCTATAGTTAAGGGCCGTTCGGGCTCTCGGTGATGACAAACATTGTGGTGGTGAGGCCGGAGGTGTCAAAATGCCTTAACCATGGCATACGGTCGTGCTTGACCAAGTGTCGAGAGCTATAGGACATGCGGAACCGGGCCGTGCGGTAGCATAGTCGTGTGTGCAAATATGGCGGTTCTAGAGCCGTGAGCCATGGTTAAGGGCCATTCGGGTTCTCGGCGGCAACAAATGCTGTGGTGGAGAGGCCAAAGGTGTTAAAACGCCTTAACCATGGTGCATGGGCGTGCTTGACTTGGTGCGAGGAGCCGTAGGACGATAGG